>OZ024826.1:46374977-46777477 GCA_964016985.1 Anodontia alba
TCCCACAGGAAAATCTAGGAAGTCCCACTTTTTTTCCGTGCTGCGGTGGTCTGCCCTTTCTTTAGTAGAACATAGGTTCTTATTTCAGTGTCACACAGAATCATCATGATATACGCTGTTCTTAGATGTGTTTTAAAAATGTCCTTAACGCTTATTAAAATTCGATCGCATCTTTTTGGAAAGCCTGTACTTGTGTGTCGGACCTTAGAGAAAGCATCAACATTGGTACAACTTCGCATTCGTTTCAAAGCCCAGAGAAAGAAAAAAAGAAAAGAAAATACATGAGAGAAAACACCCAAAACATGTTTTCTTAAAAATAAACTATGCTGAAATTATTTTGCAGAAATGTATTTAATGAAATATTTGTTCGGATTATAGCTGATCAACACGAACGAACGAGTTGCTTACTTCACAAAAATTGCGGGAAAACGGCGCCGACTCGTGCAACAACAAACGAATTAAAAGGCAGCTCTCGATGAAATACCAACAGCAAAACGTTCGTTCGCGGAGAAAAGCAAGCAAAAACATCGCAAATCGCCCTTTTTTAGACTTACTTTGCGTCTTTTCCGCGCTGGTAAACAGCGAAACCGGAACAAGGCTACGCATTTAGAAACGGGTTTTCCGAAAATTTTGACGAAAAATATGTTTTCTTTTCATCTGAAAAATTGCTTTTGTTGTCATGACAAACGTAAGCTTCTAAATTCGAATAGATTTTAATTTGCGTTCTGTGCATAATTGTTATTTATTTATTTATAGAATTTCAGTCGGCAATTCCCGGAAGTGTTGCAGACGACACACGTTCTTAGCAAAATAATAATTTAATATTTTAAGACGTGAATATTAAAAAATAATAATGACTTCATATAATTTCAACGAATATTTTCGGGGTCGCAGTAGAAAATTTAATTATAAAAACATCAATTAATCAACTCAGCACGCGTGACAAATACACGCAGTGATCACGCAGCCATCAAAGGGGTGCCGAGACGCTTGACACGGCTGTCAATAAAACTCCCGCAAGCGGAAAATGGGGCGTCCTTAAAGCTCAGTCAACACAGGTAGCGAATTTCCGGTAAGTAGGCGGGGCAAACATCATACAACTGGTTAAAAGTAGGCGGGCCTTTTGACAATTTTTGGCCGTCTCGGGTATCGATTTCGGACGGACAAAAGAAATTTCGGAAGTCCGCGGTACGACTTTGAAGTTCAATTTGGACGTCCGGTGGCAATCTCAGGGCGTAATATACGCCGTACGTCCGCTTAACGGAAGCCCTGGTTAAGGCATGGCCATGGCAGTCAAGCACTAATTAATTATAGGACAATAATACAATGCAACTTCAAACATTTGCGATATGGATTCATACAAACCTGTGTATTGTTTGCCAAAGATAAATTCAAGAGATTCGTGAACCATTTGTCCAATATTTCACAATAAAGCAGTAATTTTTGCCATCAAAACATGTTAGTTTTTTGAGCCGGTAATTCACTAAACAAATTAAGCCTATATTGTGCAGTTTCTTTGAGCATATTTGTATGTAATGCTGAGAATGATAAGCCGGGATCAAGTACAAAAAGCTTAAAATAAAGTAGTTTTTATTATGCATGTCAGGTCATTATTATAGACTGAGGAAGATTCGGTCATCCCTGATTGGTCTTGAAAAGTACGGAGTCTTTTATTTTTAATATTCTATTAGCATGGCACTGTTCCGCATCTGTACATAATCCCTGTGAGGGGATAATGCAGTATGAATAGATAGATAGATAGATAGATCCACAAGGGTCAGAGTGTGAAAACATAAAAATGGAGACTAAGGCAAGTAAAACGTAACAAAAATGCTCCTGCATGTTATACTTCAAAGATCCAGGGTATTTTATTAAACAAAGTTTATCTTAACATATTCATAGATAATTACAATTATCAAGTCACATTTATACATACTGTTGCTTACAGAAAAGATGGATAAGAGATTTGACAGGGTAAATAACTTTTTGAGAAGCCATCTTAAGTTCTACAAGGTATATATCTTATTGCCATGTCTGTATCGTGAATCGAATTGTATTGCAACTTTGGCTCCAGTACACAGCCCTATCAGTTACCTGTGTAACAAACTGATCTACCCAAATCACCTTTGAATTTACTAAAATAGACTGTTTTTGAATATGTGCACATTTATATTGATAATTTGGAATAATGTTAATTTATATATATACTTTCTACTGGGGTAGGTAAATATATAATGATATTAACATACAATGTATGATGTTATTCTGATAACATATTATGTCAAAATCTTTTTTTCTGGGAAAAATAAAATAAAAATATTTCAGTATGTCGTTTGCTGAAATTTTTACCCAGCATGCTAAGGCTTAGCGTTAAGGAGGAGTATTTGTGATTATTCTGGGACAATTTTCCTTATGTCTCCATAAAAACATATCTTGTAGTGCTTCTGAGTACACACAACGTATAATTTTATAGAGAACTGGAGATAATGTTCCCAGAACTATCACTAAATACTCCTCCCTAACAAGCTGACTGCACATATTTGTCTGAGCAGTGCAAAAAAAAAACAAAAAACTTATCTTTTAGGCAATTTTTTTAGAATTTTGTTATTTTTAGGCATAACTTTGGTTTTTGTTACCTGGGTACTACTATTAATCTTCTACAATTTTTGCATAACTATGCGATAATGATAAATCACCAAATATTACACCATTAAATACTATATATATTCTCCAAATATTATCAACATCATGACCTACATAGCTCTAGATCTGATAAGACCAGCTCTTTTTTTCTCCTTGAAAACATTATGGTTTTGGTAATCATTAGAAGCTCTATGAGGCAATTTGCAAGAGTACCCATAACATACATTTTCATGTAGAAGTAAAAAAACTAAAACCAAAAAAAAAAAAAAAAAGAAAAAAAAAAAAAAAGAAAAATATTGTTCCCAAAAATGCTTTATCCAAAGCAAGGACTTACTCTCAGATGTGTTAGCATTTTATGTATGTATGTCATGTAATCCTGGTCAAATTGTGAAGCTTTAGTCTTTTTCCATTTTAGGATGTGCAAAAGCATTCTGTCCACACTCTGGTGTTCCGTTCATTGAAGAGAACCCATGATATGTTTATATCAGACCAGGGGAATCCTCCACCAAAAGATGAGAGAAGGTAAAATCACTGTCTTCACCCTAAGAATTGGGACAGGCAGGTTAATTATGTTTGTAAAAGGCAACTCACCATCAGGTGATATGTTTTAACCAGCTTTCCAATGGAAAACTGCTGTTGTTTGTACGAAGTACAAGGAGAGCTATTGTAGTCACCCCGGTCGTCCGCGTTTGCGTTCCCGTTCCCGTCACACTGCGTTAAAGTTTTTCAAATGCTTATATCTCAACAGTCACTCCTCACAGAGGCATCAAATTTGGAACTTAGGTACCTTGGAGGGTCTTCTGAGATTCCAAGAGAATAAACTCCTGGGTTCATGCCCCTGGGTGGGGCTAGGGGTCAGAATCTAGGACACCTTTGTAATACTGTGTTAAAGTTTTTCAAATTCTTATATCTTGACTTTCACTCCTCATAGAGCATTCATATTTAGAATTTGGGTACCTGGAGGAGTCTTCTGAGATTCCAAAAGAACATACCCCTGGGTTCATACCTCAGGGTGGACCTTGGAGTGGGGCTAGGGGTCAAAATCTAGGACACATTTGTAAAATCTTATATGCCTACAGGTTATAGACACAACTGGTTATACATCAGCTAACTATGTGACATCGGTTTAAGTGTAAGAGAGTGAAGGTCATGATGACCTACATTTTACGGTCCAGGTCACCTAGATTTCACGGTCCAATGATTTTGCCTTATATCTTGAATACTATTTGTTGGATAAATGTCACACCTGGGATATTACTTCCATGTGACCCAATGAATGACCACTTACTATATCTAGGTCATTGTGACCTATATTTCATAGTTTAGTGATTTTGCCTTATATCTTGAATACTATTTGTTGGATAAATGTCACACCTGGGATATTAGTTCCTTGTGACCCGATTATTGACGTCAAAATATATCTCTGTTGGTGTGACCTATGTTTCATGGTTCAGTGATTTTGCCTTATATCTTGAATACTATTTGTTGGATAAATGTCACACCTGGGATATTAGTTCCATGTGACCCAATGAATGACCACTTACTATATCTAGGTCATTGTGACCTATATTTCATGCTTCAGTGATTTTGCCTTTTATTTTTATTACTATTTCATGGAGAATTGTCATACCTGGATTATTATATCTATGTGACAAAATGATTTACATACAAATACATCTAGGTCAATGTGACCTATATTATATGGCTTAATGATAAAAATGTTACAATATAAAATGTACCCAGCAGGCGAGCTACGCTGTCCTACGACAGCTGTTGTTGCTTTTGTATTTTTGCACATGCTTAAATGATTTACCCTAAACATGTTTTTTTTTCTGTCTGTTTGTTCATCCATTTGTCTGTCATTTTTTTTGGCAGCCCCAAGCATTCAGGTCCATTTCTGAATAACTATTACAATTATAGTCATATAATCTGGAATATTCTTTCCCCCTAACAAAAAATATGGACTCAAGCAATGTGGTATCATTTTATGACTAGAATCTTTTTTTTTATAGGCTTTTTTTAGCCTAATGATAAATGCCAATTTTTTTTTTATGTCAGTTCTCGTATTTAGCTCCCCGTTTCTGATTTATATAACTACAACACCTATATCATCTAACTGGCATATGCTTTCTCCCTAACATGCATTCAAACATTGCAGTGTCAAATTATGATGTTGACCTTAATGACCTATATTTCCTGGTGAAATGACTTTGTCCAGTTCTCCATAAAAAATATATTTGCTGTACTTCTTAGAAATGTCTCTCTTTGACAAATATATTGAGGTTTTCCTGAGGACATGAAAATGCCAGTTTATGTTGTTCTTGTATTAGCATAGCTAACTATGTATTTTCAGTGAATGGTTTAGAAAGTGTTGTAAGATTGATGATGAGTATGGTATGGTGAAGAATATGCCAAAGGAGGGAGGACAGAAGAAACAGCCTCACCATGATGTTGTCCGGCCATATGGGGAACAACAGTGGCATGGTTGGTATACTTAATTTGTATGTAGTGGATGCAAAGTCAACTGAATGACGATTTCCTTTTCTTATTTTGCATAGCTCAAGATAAGAGGGACATGATCAATACTCTTTAGTTAAAAACTTTATAAAGTAAAGAGAGTTAAAAAAAAAAAATCAGTTTGGAATTAACCTTAAAAAGCCAAGAAAACCTGCAACTGAAAATGTCTCCTGTTTATGTCGTCTGCTGAATATTCTTGCAAACTTTTCAAACATATTTTTGCATACAGGCAAACAATGTGGACCCAGATCTAAAGGAGCAGTCTGATCTGGATCCACACTGTTTACAAAAATGACTTTTAAAATCACAAGCAGATGACAAAGCAGACGACAACATACATGTACATTTATATGATAAAGCCCTGTTGTACTTGCAGCAGGCGGAGGAAGGGGTCATGTGTAGTTTTTCTGCTGTTCCTGGAATGTCATTCACCTTTTCCCCCATCCTTCTCTATTTTTCTTTTCCCCTCTCCTACCAGCTCTTCTGGGCTCACCTATTCCCTGGGAGACAGCACAAAATGACCCACAGGGGTTGGTGTGGCATTTAGCAAGAACTGAGAACTACAAGTACAAACTTCATGCTTATGTTATTCTTCCTGATAAATAGATGAATGCTTACTTTCCATTACTTTACATGGGGAATACTTAAATTCCAGTGCAAAATGTTGGAATCCCAAAATATGTCATGGTCTAGTCAGAAAACATTCATCAGCTAACACGTTTACAAAGATATGCTTATCTTTTAATATCTCAGTATTGGAACCTTGAAAAAGGTATTCAGAATATAGATCATGGCTGTAAATAAAGTGGGTATCCATATAATATCTTTCTTTTCATATTTTCCATGAAAACATATGTTGTGGTACTCATTAGAAGCCACTTGGTTAGGCACTTCTAATGAGTATCAATAATGTAGGCCTCGGTGGCTCAGTTGGATGCGCTGTCCGACTGGAGACCAGGAGGTCGCGGGTTCAACCCCCGCCGAGGTCAGCAACATTCTTTCGTGGAGATTGATCATGAAATATTTTCTACGGTCATTTTCTCCCTTCCGCTGATTCAAGAAGGGCAGTTGTCAGTTTCTGGCGAAAGAATGTGCACAATACTGGTTAACCGCTTAGAGGACTAAGCCTGCCCAGTAAACGTGTGGTTAGGTAAACTGACCGCGCTCGACATGACCCCATTGGGTTGACTGGGCCGTAAAACCTCAACACAAACAAATTCATGGAGAAATAAGAAAAAATATCAGTACATTTTGGTTGGAAAAAGAGTCTTATCCAGAGCTATGTACATATAGATTTTGTTACTTCTGCACCAAACCATATATTGTGGCTATTTACAAGGATCATTTTGTCTTGCTGAGAATTTATACTGCAAACAGTATGGTATGGGTCACAGCTAGCTTGCTCAGATGTAAAGACTGGTTTGGTTTTTCTCAGAGCTCTAGATAAGAGGAGTATCCAGAGAGATACTTTTTTCATATTTTTCCTTAACCCTTAAAGCGCCAGTCACAACTATTGTCGTCTGCTTTGTCTTCTGCTTGTTACTTCAAAAGTCACTTCTGCAAACAGTGTGGACCCAGATCAGACTGCTCCTTTAGGAGCAGTCTGATCTGGGTCCACACTGTTTGCCTGTATGCAAAAATAGGTTTGAAAAGTTTGCAAGAATATTCAGCAGACGACATAAACAGACGACATTTTCAGATGCAGGTTTTCTTGGCGCTTTAAGGGTTAGAACATATGGTGTGAAGCTTCTCATCAAGGTACATGTACTGGTACTTCTGGTTGAGTACCCAACACTTTTTTTTTATGGAGAAATAAGAAAAATACTTAAACTTTTTTGGTAAAAAAAAACAACAACAAACAAACCCTTATCTAGAGGTTTATTTGTTGTTTGCATATGAAAAAAATGATGGTTTAATCACAATATGTCTCATATCATTTTTGAACAGAAGTGGATCCAACAATTCAAGGAACACATCCCTACCCCTCTGGCCCTGGAATACAGCTGGCTGATGGCACAGCAATAAGAGCTGACCCCAGTCAAGCAGGAATGGCACTTGTTGCTTATGAAAACAGGTATGTAAAATTTGTTTGTGTTAGAATATGAAAAGAAAAGTAGCTTTGGGAGAGAAAAGAGTTGTCCACATAATTAATGGGTAGTCCAGTAAAGTAAAAGGTTAGTCAGATACAGTTTGATCTGACTAAACCAGCTACATCAAACAACATTTTGAAATAAGGTGTGACATTTCATGTGAATCATCTCCTTTGCAGACAGTTCACATGAAATGTCTGCCTTGTTTTCTCAGAGAAATAATAATTAAAAAATAAATGGACTGCCATCTACAATGTACTACAGTTTTGCTTGTCACTTTTAGGGTCACAGTTTGAAAGACATTTTTAGAATGACAAAACTGAATCTCCAGAGAGCAGTGTTGAAAATGGCATCAGAACAGTCCAGTTAGATGACATATTTGACCTAATTATCACTTATACCCCTATTATGGCACAGTCCGGCAATTTCATAGTTTTTAGATTACAACCCATGTACTTTTATCTAATTCTTTAGAAAAGTATATGTTATAGATACTCATTTGAATTGCCTAGACAAGTTGCGCCAATTCAAATTAATGCCAACAACATATGCTTTTTATGAAGAAAATCAGAAAAAAATATTGCATAAGTATCATTAAATATGCCTTCATGAAGTCCTCTGCTGATCTTGTGCCCTTATTAGGTTGATATTTTACTACATGTTTTTCCAGTAATTTTGAAAAATCTAAGTGCACAGTGCAGTTATTAGGTCGAATGTACCAGTCTTGCAAAGAAGGGCAATTGCATTCTTTTGCAGACTTTGTTTTCTTGCATACTTTACACTGGTGAAGGAAGGTAATATTTTAGTGTCAAAATTTTACTTGCGTTGCAAATTTTATGTTAATTTTCATGCTGAATAAATTAAGATGCCATGCCCATTTCCAATTGTCAGCCAATCAGATTACTTAATCCAGATTGTTGACATTAATTCATATACTGAATGATGAACAGTGCAGATTCAGATCAGTTGGCTTCTTCAGAAGCCAACTGATCTGGATCTACACTGTACGGAAAGGCAGGGTATATCTATGTTCAGCAGGACCAGGGTTAAAATAGTAATCTTGTTGCATGTGTAAACTTCAACAGGGTATCGGAACCCGAGTTTTACGGTGACTTAGTGTACAGATTTAGAAAAATTGTAGGTAAATCTAACTTTTTGGAGCAATTCAGAAAACTTATTAACCATTATAAAAGAATTGGCTATAGCCTGGATTTTATGTGGCAGACTGCATGCCTAGTTGTCAACCCAATCATTGTTGATGGCTATGCTTCACTCTTTAATTGCACGATGGCGGTTCGGACCTCAGACTCAATGACGGCCTCTTCGTAAAACTTTAACCAGTGGGTTGGGGCTTGACGATATGTCTTTGGCTTGGCCCGCCATGGTTCAACTGTTGGTTTTCATTTACTCTGGCATACAGTAGAATTAGCCATGAGTACTCGTCTTTGTTTATTATAGTGATTAATTTGATTTTTATGTTTTCGCTTTGATGCATTGACTGAGTTGGGAGCCTTTATGCGAACCAAATTTTTATGTATTTCAGTATTAAGAGTAGCATCGGGACCCAGGGTGAAGTTAGCTAGCTGTAAAAGTGCTTTAAACCCCCCAGTGGTTTGCTCTACCGACTGTTCTAAGGCGGTGGTCCCAGTGTTAGTCTTACTCTTTGTTGCTTTGTGGTTTATTCTACGAGGCGATTTGTTGTATGTCATTCCGTGTGTCATTTTGTTCTTACGTCTTTCAGTCCTTTTAGTATTGCGATTACCTCACTTGGGGAAGAGAGAGCTAATCTTAGTGCTTTTCATACGTTTGTTTGGTTTGTGCTTGTTTAGATTTGTCGGTTTCCTCTTCCTCTTGAGGTCTGGGAAGGGCTGTGGTTTGTGATTGTGGCACTCCCTGGACTTTTCTCTTACCTTTTTTTCAAAGATCCTCACCAGCTTTGCAAGCATATTGACTGGGCTTGTGCTGATATGATTGAAAACTGCTGGATTAGTAGCAGACAGTTTAGACCCTGACATGGCATTCTGTAGAGTCTGATCTTGGACTACTGTCCTTTCGACATCACTCAGAAAGACGTTTTTTGCTTGGGGTTTGATTTTTACTGAAAATATTTTGTTCTGGTTGACCATATCTTATCAGAAACCATATGTGTTTTATGTTTCTGTGTTTTGTTCTCTAATTTGTACCCTAAATTAAATTTATGACCAAAACTTGGTCTGACCTATGCTATTTCTATAGTAAAAGGCTTTTTTGGAATTTTTCGTTGAAGAAAATATTTTTACTTTTCTTTGCTGAATTTGAATTATTGATGTTTCACAGCAGTATTGTGAAAATTTCAGAAAAAATTAACAAGCATAACTTGTTGAAAGTCTGCCTCCAGGTTACCTACCCTACAGATTTCTGCATAATTTTCATTCATCTTTACTATGGGAAAAAGTGATGATGTTTGATTTTTTTAAAAACCAATGACCTGAATAAAATTTTTTGTGCATAGGTTGTTACGACAAATGATTTTGCATTAAACCATGACAAAAGTTTGCAAATTGACTTCTTCTATGTAAAGTGCCAAGCAAAAAAGGACTTTCTGAAAGATGTGGAAAGTACAGTAGACTGTTTGCTCAGCCTGTCTGTTCAAATACTTTGGGAAAATACTGTAAATCTGATGCATTGTATTGTATTAAATGAAGGTTGATTAGTATATACTATATGCCAACAAGGGTTTAAAGCTAATTTGGTTTCGTTCATTATATTTTGTGTCTTCTGACAGACCAACAGATATTCCTGCTGGGGCTGGTGTTCATGATATCAGACAACATGCTGGAAACCTTGATAGAATGGATCCATCTAAGGTATTTATTTTACCCTTTCAACCCTGAGTTTGAACCCTGAAATGGGCTCTTCCATCCTTGAACTTGGACAGAACCATTGTTCCAAATAGGATTCTCAGGCAAAAATTGAAAACAAAATATATAAGAGTGTAGATCCTGATGAGATGGTTTGTTATGTGCCATCTCATCTGGATCTAAGCTATTTGTAAAAATAGATGTTTTGATCTACAGGATTAAAAGGGTCATATAACTTTTTGTCTCAATATTTTTTGCATATCATATATGTGTTTATTTTATACCAAACTATAACACATTGGGCAGTTTTAGTTCTTGATTTATTGTCATCCTTTATATAGGTATGCTGAATTTTACTACTATTAGATGACATTAAATGCTTAGCATATTGGGAAAACAGCCAGCCTTAGTGGCTCAGTTGGAATGGAGACCAGGAGGTCGCGGGATCGACCCCCGCCTAGGTCGGCAGCATTCTTTGGTGGAGATTGATCATGGAATATTTTCTATGGTCATCCTCTCCCTCCCGCTGATTCAAGAAGGACAGTTGTCAGTTTCTGGCAAAGGAATGTGCACAATACTGGTTAACCGCTTAGAGGACTGCCCGGTAAAAGTGTGCTTAGGTAAACTGACCGTGCTCGGCATGACCCCATTGGGTTGACTGGGCCGTAAAACCTCAACACAAACAAATGTTGGGAAAACATTTCAACAAATGACACTGTTTTGAAATATTAAAATTATTTTTCTTATTTCTTTCTGAGCAGACAATATGCATGAAATATCAGAAACACCTTTGGAATCTATCTGCCCTTAATCTTACCCTAATATTGTCTATAAAGATTCCAGTTATAAGTACATGAATATATGATCTCTCGACTACCCTTACCTTAACCTATCCCTAACCATCAGTGAACTAGCTCTGATGCCGGCCTCGGTGGCTCAGTTGGATGCGCCGTCCGACTGGAGACCAGGAGGTCGCGGGTTCAACCCCCGCCGAGGTCGGCAACATTCTTTCGTGGAGATTGATCATGAAATATTTTCTACGGTCATTCTCTCCCTTCCGCTGATTCAAGAAGGGCAGTTGTCAGTTTCTGGTGAAAGAATGTGCACACTACTGGTTAACCGCTTAGAGGACTAAGCCTGCCCAGTAAACGTGTGGTTAGGTAAACTGACCGCGCTCGACATGACCCCATTGGGTTGACTGGGCCGTAAAACCTCAACACAAACAAACAAACTAGCTCTGATTTATCACTAACTCTTCATGCAGTCAGTGGATGTGCAAACTCACATGTTGAAGTCAGTAACAAGTGCGGATAGATTCTAAAGTCTAGCCAAAAGTCAAATTCTATTTTCTGAGAAAAATAAGAAAATTATTTCACAATGTCATCTTAATTTGCCAATAGAGAGGTGAATGTTAAAAAAAAAAATGTCTGAAAAAGGGCTTGATATTCATGAGAGAAGCAAAACAAAGTGTTAGCTCATTGTCCTCTGCTAATTGTATCATCAGAATACTAAGGGCTAATCATATCATTGTTTCAGGCTCTGGTGTCAGTTGGTTCACAACAAGCTCTTGTACCAAAGAAAGCACCAACCATGCCCAAACCACAGTGGCATCCACCATGGAAGCTCTACAGGGTAAGAAGTTTTATTATTACTGAACTCTATTTCAGCTCCCTGTACAAGTATACAAGAAGTGCAATTGCATTACACTGGCATTATTTCCTGAATCCCAAAATGTTGAATCTATTTAATCTACAGCTAAGAAGGAGAATTTGGTGATAATTCTGGAATATTTTTTTCTTATATCTCCATAAAAACATGCATTTTAGGTACTCATTAGAAGTACCACAATAAGCTTTTATGGAGAACTGGAGAAAATGATCTCAGAATTATTGCCAAGGGCTCCTCCTTTACAAGTCCTGGATCTAAAAGACAAGTTCTGGCATGCAATTCTGTCCCGGGGAAGGTCTTGTTATATCTGCCAAGAATTTTCAAGGTAAGGTAATGCTGTACACAAATTTCTAGGCAAGGTTACACTATACAGTCATGAGAAGAGATCTGTCCTGAATGGGATTCAAACTTATGATCACTATATATGATTGTTGTGACCAAGACAGTCACCCATTTTGGTTTATTGTAATACTTAACTTGCTTGCCATTAGCAAGACATTGCTGTCTGTTTGTTGTTTAGCCTGCTTGGGATGAGCATGGGATAGTCTGCCTTTTGGTAGTAAGCCATCTATTCACTTGTGTGTTTGTCCAAGGACACTGTGGAGATAAATCCTTATACCTTGGCTTCCACAGGTGCCAGCCCCTCTTAAACTTCTTCAGTGCATGCATACCATCATTCCAGGTGACCGCTCACAAAACTAGATTACTGTGATCTATGTTTGCCAATGTCAGCATTCTGAATGGTTTTTGGGAACAAACACATATCAAAGCTTCTACAGATGCCAGCCTCCTTCCCCACCTTCAAACTTCAACAATGCACGCATCCCCTTACTCTGATGAAAACTATTCAGGAGAATGACCACCAACCTCCTTGTAGAATGTATTTTCATATTTCTGTAATTTTCGCTGTGATTAGATGAAGATTTCTCAAATTATCACTTTTTGAGCATAAACTTCTCTTTTTTTAACATCATTTTTTTTAAAGCATCCATGTGTAATAAAATCTAGCCTTACATATTTGAAATCTTTTGTTGTCCTTGAAAAAATGCATTTAGATCTCTGTTTTTGTTTGACAAAACAGTTATTTTTATTTCTAACCCTGAGGTCAGGCTTTTGCATTGTTTACATAGCTCATTCAAAGTGGTGTCATTGCTCCAAGATGTCATTACTGGAACAGTACATTTCCCTAAAGGGATGTTACCACTTTGGTTTATTTATAATATTGTTTTACTCGCTAAATTATAAAAAAAAGTCATGGAGGAATTCTAAAATGGCAAAAGGAATAAAAATCAGCCAGGTAGGATTTTTACGATTTTTTGTTTTATTTGCACTTTAAGGTAGAGAAAACATCTTTCCAAATGATGTCAAAAAGAGAGTAAGTTTGGTTCTGTCAGTCATTCCATTCACATCAATCACATGTAACTATATAAACAGCCTACCTAAATCTTGTCCTTACACAGAAGAATATTATAGATTCAAGAAGGAGGGTCCATACTTGCACTTTTTTTCTTGTTTGTGTGTTGCAGTCTGCAGTGAATTAAAGTTAGACACAAATCATACTCATTCAATAGAGCAGGCTGGGTCTGGGCTCATGCTATTAAGAAAAACAAAACAATAGAATTACAGTACTTGGTATTAAATCACTGTTTATACTTTATTTCAAAACACATGTTTTTATGGAACATTTTTAACAACCAGTATAATTTACCTTTAACCATGCATTAAGTAGATGACAAACTGTCACTGCAGTTTGTCAGGGTGGGGCTGATGGAAACTTATGTTTTCAGGCTAACTGGAATTTGCTGAAATTCATATCAGATTAATGTTTTACACCACAGCAGGTGGCAGAAAGCTTTTTGGGAAGTGCGCAGCCATTCTGAAAACTTTTGTCAGGGACATATTTTCATAAATCCAGTATTTGAATCTGAAAAAGTACTGCAAAAATTTAATTTTTAAAAGATAAAACATGAACTTTATTTACAGGTAATCAGTGGTCATCTGGGCTGGGTGAGATGTTTAGCTGTAGAACCAGGAAACCAGTGGTTTGTGACAGGAGCTGCTGACAGAGTTATAAAGGTAAAAAGAAAAGCTGAAAAAATACGAAAGAAACTGATAATTTTCTTACTTTTCCCAGAAAATAGACATTGCCATAACATGCATACCTGAGGAGACAATTTGCATGAAATAACAAAGCATGCTAAGAGTTAAAGTATCCGTGTAGATTCTTATTATGGACAGCACTGCTCACACATACTTGAATTGGGGTCCCTTTTAGCTTGACATAGTTAAGTTGATATGCAATATCCCTGGCGGGTCCGGCAACATTCTTTCGTGGGGATTGATCATGAAATAGTTTCTGCGGTCATTCTTTCCCTTCCCCTGATTGAAGAAGGGCAGTTTTTAGTGAAAGAATGTGAACAAGTACTAGTTAACTGCTTAGAGGACTAAGCCTGTCCAGGAAAAGTGTGGTTAGGTAAACTGACCACGCTTGACATGACCCAAATAGGTTGACTGGGCTGTAAAACTTCAACTTGATCAATGATATGCAATAACTACAGTGATACAGAAGATAAAATTATAAACTGGACACTTAAGTTTTGAGTACCACATAAATTATTTTGGTCATTTACTGTTTCAGATTTGGGATTTGGCAAGTGGAACATTAAAGCTGTCACTGACAGGACACATCAGTGCTGTCCGTGGAGTAGTGGTTAGTCCAAGACAGCCATACTTGTTTTCTTGTGGAGAAGATAAGAAAGTCATGTGCTGGGATCTTGAATATAATAAGGTAAATTATTGACAGATTCATTTCTGGTATTGACAGATTCACCTCATGGTAAATGTTAAAATTTTACTGCTTCCTAGCTTGCTACAGATGACTTTCAGTCCTGAAAATGCCAAATTTAAATATGAACAAGTAACTTATTGTGTTTTTTTTTCTAATTTTTCTTGAAAAAAATAGTAGGATTTGATACCACATCTGAATGATCTCCTATGCATTCCCTATTCTGTCAGAAAATATCTGAAATTTGTTGTCTGTTTTTCCGTTTTACTAGCCCTGATCCTGCTGAGCCTGTATATGCCAATGCCTTTGCAAACAGTGTAGGTCTAGGTCATTTGGCATCTTCAGAAGCCAACTTATCTTGATCTACACTGTTTGTCAGTAAATATGTGAATTTGTATCAACAACCTGGATCAAGTAATACGATTGGCTGTCAATTAGATCTGGGCGTGGCATCTTAATTTATTCAGCAAGACAATGTTTAAACCATGAAGACCCAGTCAGAACAGCAGCAGAAACATTTTAAAATTATTTTTATTTTCGGAATCATTAAAGCATGGCTTTCCATTTGAATCACAGGTTGTTTAGATAGCAATTTATAATTGTAATTTTAGAACTGTTGTAGGCTAAAAGTTGGATTTTCATTATATGTATTTTCACTTTGGTGAACTTAAGTCAGCTTTCAAAGACATTACAAATATAAGGTGACACCAAAATCTATGTTTTGGTTATTCTTCAAAATCATGTTCCTGGTGCTTATCCATAGCATACTTTTTGGTAGTAAATTATTCATAGCTCCAGATAAGTTGCTTTTTTCAAACAAAAAGATTGATATTTTGCTCAGAAAATCTAAGAGTATCTAGTCCACGTAACCCATAACACTTAGCATTCTGGGTAATTTTCAGCAGACGACACCTTGAAATGTTTTCCTTATTTTTCCCAGAAAACAGGATTTGACATTTCATGAAATTTGCATGAATTATCATGTCCTGTTTCCTGGGAAAAATAAGAAAAATATAAATTTGTCATCTGCTGAATTAGCCCAGAGAGTGGTTAAGGTAAAAAATACTAATCACAACTGCAGCAGATGACATTTTGATTTGTTTTATGCCCCTGCCTGCCTTTGGCAGGAGTGGGGCATATAGCGTTTCGCTGTGATGTTACATCCGTACGTGCATATGTGTGTATGTCACGTTCAAGTTTACCTGCAAGTTTAGGTGAAAATTTACATCCGCGTTTCTCTTGCAGCTAATAACTTTTATGCCTTCTGGGCTAGAAAGTTGAAACTTTGTATGACACTTACCATCAAGACCTTTTAATGTACAGTACCATTGCCCCAGGGTCATTCCCCTGGGCGGGGCTAGGGGTCGGGGCGGGGGCATCCATTTTCTGTGGACACGTTTCTAGTTTTCAGAGAAAATGAGGCTTGGCTTTTCATGCAAATTGTCTGCCTCATTACATAAAATGCCAAGTCTTATTTTCTCTGAAAAAAAAAATAATAAAAAAAATTAGAATGTCATCTGTTACAAATAAATAGTGCTTTAAGGGTTAATTTACAATGAACTAATACCAAACTTCATGTATTTTCAGGTGATACGGAACTATCATGGTCATCTGAGTGCTTGTTATTCCATAGATATTCATCCAACCATAGATATCATAGCAACTTGTGGTAGAGACAGTACTTGTAGGGTAAGACTTTTACATGTATACCTTCTGACAGACATGGAAGTCATTTTAAGGAGTATTTGAAGATAGTACTTATGTGATGTATTTTTTTTCCATAAAAATGTACTGTGGGACTCAAAGTTTGAACGAGAGAGATTTTAAAAGTACAGCCCTTTTCAAAAGGGAGGCAGAATAGTGTTGACAGAGTTGCCTTGCCTGAAAATGTACCAATTCCCCTTAAGCTTGGTTAATATTTTAATATTTTTCAGATCTGGGATATGAGAACAAAGGCTTGTGTACATACATTGGCAGGTCACACAAACACAGTTGCAGAGGTCAGATGCCAGGCTGCAGAACCACAGGTATAGTGGTTGATTCAGTTTACAAAATTTTTTTTTTTTTTTTTTTTTTCGGAAACAAAACTTTTATTTTCTATATACCCATTACAAATATCTTTCATGATCAGGGTAATCATTATTTTTAGTTTTTATTCAACAACATATTAACTGTTGTGGGTCATTCTGTATCTTCTCTCAGAGAAAGGAAAAAAAGAGACAGAAGAGCTGGTAGAGGAAGGGAAAGTAGAAAAAGAATAAGGATGAAGGAAAAAGTAAATACTGTAATAAACCTAAGTATTAGAGCACCTTATCTACTTATCATACTTGTCCTAAAATTTGAAATAGTTCATTCTACTACATCTTGATGTGTTTAAAATATTGCTGTATGTATGGCAAACAGTGTAGACCCTGTGTAGACATTCTGTGGCATCTGATCTGGATCTACACTGTTTGCAAAGGCCTATCTGTCCCAATACTTTGGGTTATTATAGTAATTGCAAAAAACACACAAAAAACAACAACAGAATAGTCAAATGCAGCCCACTCATATCTGCTGTAAGTACAGTATACCTACATAAAATTTACAATAATAATTTACTACCAATAATATTTCACAGCTTTAGTTAAGGTGTCTAAGTGTTTGTTTGTTATTCTCCCATCAGATCTTTCATTGATGGCCTTGACCACCTCTATATGATGCAGTATTATTATACAATTATTGACCGAGGCAGTAGTCGAGGTCAGTATTGGTATTCTTCAATGGTTAACACATCATATTCAGTGCCTCAGTAGTCAACAATTGTTTTATTATATAATCAACTGTTTCCAAGTTATGTTATGAACATCAGTGTCTTCATTTGATGTCAGCATTAGGTGTACATTATGTTATTTGAAAATAAAATGGCAAAAAAAGTTTACTCCGTTAGAAAAGGCATCCAAAAATACTCACTGTATTTACCCTTATTATTGGAACACCTTATCTACTTATCATACTTGTCTTAAAATTTGAAACAGTCCATTCTACTACCTCTTGATGTGTCTAAAATATTGCAGTATGTATTGCAAACAGTGTAGACCCTGATCAGATGCCACATTCTGCGGCATCTGATCTGGGTCTACACTGTTTGGAAAGGCCTATCTGTCCCAATACTTTGGGATATTACAGTGTGCGATTTTCTGACTATACCAGGAAAGTAGATATTTTTAATAAATCAGCTTCTTTTGAGTTTTGCATAAGAACCTGAACTGTATTTCCACAAAATACTTCGTTACACTAAAGGTAAGGCACTTCTAATGAGTACCCTGAGTGTGGCCTATGTGGCAAAATAAAAGCATGTTGATCTTTGCCATATCAATTGTTTCCAGGTGATAACTGGGAGCCATGATTGTACTATTAGACTGTGGGATCTTGCTGCTGGACGGTCAAGAGTCACTCTCACAAATCACAAGAAAAGTGTCAGATCTTTAGCTATCCATCCCACACAGTAAGTTCATTTAAAGCATATCATATTTATGAGACTATTTCAAGTCTTGCAAGACTGCAGTGAGTACTTAGGTTAGCCAGCAAGACTGCAGTGAGTACTTACATGTAGGTACAGGCTAACCCTGTTTATTACACAAGTCAGAGTTGCAGAATTAAGGAGATTAGAGTAACTGTGTATATGGAAAAGTTAAACAGCACATGTGTTCTGAGAATATTCTTTCTATATACGTATTTGGTTTAATTGGGGATGGGTGGGGAGGGGTCTCATTTTATGGGAATTATGTTGGTAATACATGTATATGGGCCACGCCATGCAAAAATGTGTCTTCAAGCATATACAGACAGCAAAGGCCCAGATCTACTCAGTCTGAGCAAGGCCTTCTATGTCCAATGCCAGAACCATTGTATACTATAGAATGTATCAATGGAGAGCAAAGGTTTGGATAAAACCTTGCACATGCACAGGATGCTGTTAATCTGCACATTTTGGGCATGCTCGAAGGCACTTTTCTCTTGATGCTGCCCATATATGGAATGCTATTGAAATATTACCCAAACTATGCCCGTCTCTTCCAAGGGCTTGCATATTAGATATTAGACCTGTAGCAGATTCTGTGAAGTTCAATCAGTGCCTGACCCATCTACAAGCTGCAGGGTGTGTGAACTGATTGGATTAGGTGGTCCTGTATTGGAAGGCTGATTTATGGAGGTACTGCATCAATACAGGCTGATCTAGGCATTCACTACATCTGAACATTGATTAGAACCTACACTGCAGTACCACAGGCTGATCTTGACCTACACTGTTCATATGCATTCAGAACTTCTCTTGATAAGATTTATATATGGGAAATGGATACATTCTCAGGGGATACAATTGTTTTTGCCTCCCTTTGATAAGGGGTCTACTCTAAAGGAAAGAATTTGCCCCTTAGCAAACTCTTTCATTTTAGAGAACATGTAGATACTTTTCCAGATGGGGACTGGTATGTGGGAAAGCAAGCAGAAAGTCACATTTGTCTCCCATGTAAAAATGGCAGAAAATCAGCCAAGCATATCCAGTCCCCTTCATCCCTGAAGACCAAGAATGATGCCTCAGCAAACAGTGTAGATCCAGATGAGACAGCTCATAATGAGCCGTCTCATCAGGATCTACACTGTTTGTCATTCTTTTATCATTTTAGACTGAAACCCCTATTTGCAACAATGGATATGTCCAAATTTATAGAAGAGTCCATGTTAGAAAAGGGGGTGAAAGGATTAATATTATTCTTTCTTATTAGGTATACCTTTGCCTCTGGTTCTCCTGATAACATCAAACAGTGGAAATTTCCTGATGGCAACTTCTTACAGAATTTGTCAGGACACAATGCCATAATCAACAGTTTAGCTCTCAACTCAGATAACGTCCTAGTCTCAGGAGGTAGGTATATTTATATTTGCAGTAAAACTTCAGTGACTCAAAACACCAATGGCTCATTAACCGTGATGATTCAAACTTTTTTTAAGTCCTTTATAGGAGATTCTTCTGATTGCTAAAGAAAAGAAATATGTAGGGATATGTAGGGATTTTTTTTATTTTATCATGAAAATGTATGTTGTGTGTTCTCATTAGAATTGTCTTGAGGCAATTCTGAGTACACTCAACATACCATTATTTTATAGAAGATCCAAAAGACATTCCTAAGTTATCCCCATTTGCCTCCTGACCTGGCGCTATGTTTAACCCTCAGTGTCTTGTACTATCCATGTCTAGAACAAATACTGGTATCCATGATCCCAAAGAACTTCAAGCCATTGGTTCGATAGTCCATTATTGTTGTTTGTTTTAGTGCTGCTTTAACTTACAGATGGCATGAACAGACTGAACAGAGACTGCTACAACATAGCTCCAGATAAAGTGGGTAGGGTACTCATAGCAACAGATAAGGCGCTTTTTTCACCCGAAAAATGCTGATATCTTTGTTATTTCTTCACGAAAACATATGTTGTGGGTACTCATTAGAAGTGCCTCACTGAGGCACTTTTAATGAGTACCCACAACATACATTTTTGTAGAGAAATAAGAAAAATATTATGTGGATACCCCCTCTTATCTGTAGTTATGGCCGGTACTAGGAAAATATTTGTCATTTCTCCAGGAAAACATATGTTGTGGGTACAAGGGGCAAGGGGCTTCTAATGAGTACCGAAAATGTATGTTTTCGTGGAGAAATAAGAAAAAAATGTCAGCAGTTTTTGATTTTAAAAAATATGCCTGATCTGGATCTATGCTATAATGTGGTATTAGATTGATGTCTTGTGTAGAATTTACCATAAACTTCTTTGGATAACACTGGACATTTTTAGAGTTTGCAGCCAAAATTTTAATTTAGTGACATCCTCATTTGAAAAATTGCTATTAACCCATTGTAGACTGAATAGACTCCCCCACACTATATATTGGAAGAGTCCAATTTCAGTTTTAGGTGTGTCCAGCTATGAGATTTAGATATTCTTAGAGAAAAATGGCTGAGCAGTGGAGATGCTGATCAGACACTTCTGTGGTGTCTGATCTGGGTCTGCAGTGTTGGACAATTACCCTTTTAGGGGTTTTCAGACTACAATGGGTTAATAGATTATTTTTTAATTTTTTCAGTCAGACTACCATTTAGACTATTTGTTTTATGTATGTATTGAGTGGAGATACTGCTGCTACTTTCATTCTTAACAATGATCAGTGGGTCAAAATATGTTGTTTTTTGTTTCACTGTTATTTTTCTGTGAAATCTCGTTTTTCTGTTTTCTCTCTTTTTCTTATTTCTCTACTCATTAGAAGCACCGCAGCAAGGCACTTCCAGTGCATACCACAATGTTCCAAAGCTTCAGATAAGGGCTTTTTTCATCTGAAAAGTACTTATAGTATTTTCGTTTCTTGACAAAAACATGTTATGGGTACTCATTAGAAGCACCTTGGTGAGGCACTTCTAATGAGTACACACGGCATATATTTTTGTTGGAAATAAGAAAATATTATGTGTATACCCCTTCATATCTGTAGCTATTGTGTATGTTTCCATGGAGAAATAAGAATATTTTAGGATATCCCACTAGCCTAGAGCTATAGTTATTAATATTTTGTTTTTCAGCTGACAATGGTTCCCTTTATTTCTGGGATTGGAAGACAGGTTACAATTTTCAGCGTATGCAAGCAGCTGCACAACCAGGATCTATTGATTCTGAGGCAGGAATATTTGCCATGGCTTTTGATCTCAGTAACACCCGTCTGATCACAGCAGAAGCTGACAAGACTATAAAAATATACAAAGAAGATGAATCTGCGGTAAATTTTCGTTCATATTCTTACAAACTTAGGATGGTCAGAGGCTCAGATTTCATTACCGTAGATAAAAAGCTTCTTTCAACAAGCAGTATCGATATTTTTCTTATTTCTCTAAAAGCCAGAATCCCTAGCACGGTTGGTAGCCAGTCTGATGACAAATCCAGGGGTTGCAAATTTGAATCCCAGCAAAGCCCCATAACCTTCATGGAGATTGATCACGAAATCACTTCTACGGTCATTCTTCCCCACTTCCTTTGATTCAAGCTGACAGTTGTCAGATACTGGTGAATGTATGTGCACAAATACTGGTTAACTGCTTAGAGTACTAAGCCTGCCCAGGAAAAGTGTCTGTAGGTTAACTGACTGGCTCCACATGACTTTAACTGACTGGCTGTAAGACTTCATGTCACATTATTTCTCTAAAAAACATGTTGAGGGCACTCATTAGAATCTCCTTACTAAGGAGCTCATATGTTTTCCAGCAGAAATAAAAAAATATTTATCTGGATTTTTTTATTGTATTCTGATATAGTAAGAATAATCACAGGCTCAGATTCCAAAGCCCTAGAAAAAATGCTTCTTTCAACCAGTTCTTATTTCTCTACACAAAGGTGGGTACTCATTAGAAGTGCTTGCTGAGGTGCTTCTGATGAGTACCCACAATATATTTTCATGAAGAAATAAGAAAAAAATATTATATTTTTATTTTTTTTTTTTATTTTTTTTTTTTTTTATTTTTTTTTTTGTATTATATAGTAAGGATGGTCACTGGCTCAGATTTCAAAGCTTCAGATAAAATGCCTTTTCCAACCAGTAGTGTTGATATTTTTTATTTCTCTACAAAAAGATATGTTGTGGGTGCTCATTGCTTGACAAGGTGCTTTTAATGAGTACAAAATAAGAAAAATATTTACCTGGGTAACCTCCCTTCTGATGGTCTAATTCAGCAGACAACAAATTTATCGTTTTTCCCAGAAAATAGGCTTTGACATTTCCTGCAAATTATCTACTTAGGAGACAACTTGCATGAAATGTCAAAGCCTATTTGGAAAAAATAAAAATATTTCAATGTCGCCAGCTGAAACTTTTACCAGCATAAGCGTCAAGGATATGACTAATTGCACAGTAGAGCCTGAGAATTGCACTGTTTGAAGACTTGTTTGTGCTTACTTGGCTTTCAGATATTTAGTTTTTTGCCATGAAATTGAATTGTAAAAAAACATGCCTCTGGTGAAAAAGAAGTACTTATTAACTTGAAGTCTTATAATCATTTTTAAGTAATTTCTGGTGAAATAAGCATTAAAACTGACTCACTGCACGTACTTCAGTAATTAAATACAGTAATCAAACATTTCATTGTATCGGATGTAACCTTGAGCATTTTACACGAACAAAGATAGGCAAACATATTAAGTTTAAATTTATATATTTTTCAGACCGAAGAGACGCATCCATTGAACTGGCGTCCAGACATCATAAAGAAGAAAAAATACTGAGCATGAGGTGATCAGATACCATCTGACAAGAAATAGTGATTGTTCTGTCACAGTTTTCAAAAACTTGTGTCAGAAAAGATTGCCTGCAGATCTTAGATCCATTGAGCACAGACAGGAAAGTGCTGGGCCCATTTGTTCGAAACTAACGATGTCATTAGTTAACATAGCGTTAAAACTTTGATCATTCAATATGGCATATATGCTAATAGTTCTACTGAAAAAATGTGAGTAGCTTTTGCAAATTGAGTAGTTTTTTCAGCAAAAATAACTGAATTAGATATTGTATTTACTAGAACAATTAACATTTTGACCACTAATGAGCTCGTTAAGCTAATGGTGCTTTGAACAGCTGGGCCCTGGTCTACAGATGAAGAGTATCTAGATATGTATTTCTTTCATTTCTCTGTAACCTTTACCACTCTCTGGGCTAATTTAGCAGATGACAAACTGATAATATTTTTCTTATTTTTCCCAGAAAATAGGTTTTTAAATTTCATGCAAATTGTCTCCATAGGAAATAACGAAAATAAGAAAAATATTTCAAAACATTGTCTGCTGGAACTTTTATCCAGAGTGTTAAGGATTAAAAATATACATTGTGAATACACATTCCAGTTGTCTCACTGTGGTCACTGATGCGCTTGTAATGCATACCTACAATGTATGTTTAATTATGGAGAAACAAGAAACACATCAGAGTGCAGAACTATTAGATTGGAATAACTATGAAAACATGATATATGAGCCAGGGCACAGCATTTTCTATAAGATTTTATGTACGCTATGTGAAGACTCAGAACAACCTGCACATTTATGGAGGCTGATCAGTCCTCACTCTGCCTGAAGGTGATTTTGATCCTTGGCTACTGAAAGAGTGGCCAGCCTGGGTGGCTCAGTTGGATGCACGTCAGACTGGAGACCAGGAGGTCACGGGTTTGATCCCCACCGAGGTCGCCAACATTCTTTCGTGGAGATCGATCATGAAATATTTTTTGTGATCATTCTCTCCCTTCCACTGGTTCAAGAAGGGCAATTGTTAGTTTCTGGCGAAAGAATGTGCACAAGTACTGGTTAACCGATTAGAGAACTAAGCCTACCCAGTAAACTTGTGGTTAGGTAAACTGGCTGCATTCGACGACCCATTAGGTTGACTGGGCCGTAAAACCTTAACACAAACAAACAAATACTGACAGAGTGCCCTGCCAAGACTGATCAGACTGCACAGATTTGTTTGTGTTGAGGTTTTACGGCCCAGTCAACCCAATGGGGTCATGTCGAGCGCGGTCAGTTTACCTAACCACACGTTTACTGGGCAGGCTTAGTCCTCTAAGCGGTTAACCAGTATTGTGCACATTCTTTCGCCAGAAACTGACAACTGCCCTTCTTGAATCAGCGGAAGGGAGAGAATGACCGTAGAAAATATTTCATGATCAATCTCCACGAAAGAATGTTGCCGACCTCGGCGGGGGTTGAACCCGCGACCTCCTGGTCTCCAGTCGGACGGCGCATCCAACTGAGCCACCGAGGCCGGCTGATCTGTCCTTTCTGGGTGCACATGCTGTCTTCTAGGACATGCTGTTCCCCAGCTCAATTACCTTTGGTAAAACAGAATAAACAACAATAATACCTACCATATTCAACCTAAATATCGCACGGTGGGCTTAGGATTTTCAAAATTACTGAAAAAACATAAAATACCCACCCGATAAGGACTATCAAAAAATAGATAAGAAGATGACTTCATAAGATGATAATTTAATGTTACTTATGCAATATTTTTTTCTGATTTTCTTTATAAAACCATATGTTGTTGTTACTCTTTTGAATTGCCTCAACAAGACGAGGCAAATCAAATAAGTTCCAACAACATATGCTTTTATGAAGAAGCAGATAAAAGTACATGAGCTGTAATTTGAAGACTACGAAATTGCTTGGCTGTGTGCTTATTAGGGTATGTGCAGTAATTAGGACGAATACTGCAAGTCCCAACATTTGATGCATATCTAAATACAGATTGTCGATACAAATATACAGTTCTTAATGACAAACAGTGCAGATCCAGATCATTTGGCTTCTTCAGAAACCAACTGATCTGGATCTACACTGTTTGCAAAAGCAGGGTATATCTGGGTTCAGCAGGACTAGGGTTTACAGTAGCCATGATTTTGGAAAGGTAGGCAGCTTCCTGTCTGCAACAGTTGTCTCCATTTGCAAAGCGTATTCAAGCATATATCCACCTTAACCCTTGTCCTGCTGAACCCGGATATACACTGCCTTTACAAACAGTGTAGATCCTGATCAGTGCCAACTGATTTGGATCTTCCCTGTTTGCCATTAAGTATGTGAATATGTATCAACAACCTGGATCAAATAATCTTATTGGCTGACATTTAGAAGTGGGAGTGGCATCCATATTTATTCAGCAGGGCAAGGGTTAATACTTTTTTTATGGGGATTTGATACACTTGGTAGATTGTCTGCCATTTTTTTAAAGGGAGATAACATTTGTGACTTCCTGTTTGCTTTAGTGCACATCATGCCCCTTTTAAAAAGGATGTTTTCTCTAAAGGAAAGAGTTAGCTTCCAGTTGGGAGCTTCCAGTTGGGAGCAAATGCTTTCGTGTTAGAACAGACCCCATTTCAGAAGGGTGACAGAATGATCTTGACAGAGTTGCCTGCCCCAGAAGGTGTAGTAGTTCCCCGTAATGACATTGTACATGTAACTTAATTATGGATGTTTCAATTGCAAACCAAAGCTGTATAAAATCCATTCTTTTATTGTCATATCTCATTTTTACAGCAACATCGTCATGAATAAATATGAAAATTTTGAAACTGACTTTGTTTTTGAAACCAGCTGGCAGTACATGTAACTCTTTGTTGAATTTTTCTTGCGATGTGGCACAATTAAATGTTACCCATTGAGTCACACCTAGTGAAAAGGTGACTTTCAGGCATGCATAGACAGTGAAAGTCCCCCTCACAGAGCATTACCTCAATGGAGAACAAAGGTCTGGATGACTTTGCACATGTGCAGGATGATCTGAATTTGCACATTCTGTGCATGTTTGAAAGCACTTTTTCGATTTACATGGCCCAATTTGTTTGCCATGTGCTTTTACAATTTGGCACAATATTCAAGAATCTTGTGGAAAGATGAATACATCAGCTGCAGCTCTTCGGACTTTGCGTCAAATCAATCTTTCAGTATGCATGCCCAACCCCTTAGTAAGACCATGTCTAGTTCTTTGGCTCAAGTTTCCCCGTGGCCTACTGCTTAGGTGAGCAAACAACACAGGTTCTTACAAGACTGCACCTAAGTGCAGGCTCACCTGAAACTTTGCTGTAAGACTATGCTATGACAGCTACATTCCCATGATGCAACTTGCAGATTTTAGCCTTGTCCTGCTGAATAAATTAAGATACCATGCCCACTTCTAATTTTCAGCCAATCAGATTACTTGATCCAGATTGTTGCTATAATTTCACATACTTAATGGCAAACAGTGTAGAGCCAGATCAGTTGGCTTCTTCAGAAACCAACTGATTTGTATCTACACTGTTTGCAAAGGCAGGGTATATCTGGGTTCGGCAGGTCAAGGGTTAAAGACATACACAAGACATACACGTAAAACTCAAAACAACTTTTACTGTAATTGTTTTATTCAATGACAAACTGGCAACACTAGTACTATTTTTCTTATTCTTCCTGTCAAACAAACTTGCACATTTTATTTGATCGGTTACACTTAGTAGAACTTCAGCTGTTTCTTTCAAAGTGTGACAATTTCTGAAAAATGGATATTTTCTAGGAGAAAAGAACGCTCCTTGGGAGGAATTTCTTATAAGGGACACCCAAATTCAGAAGGGAGGCTAATACAATTCTGAGGAATTGTCCATCATAAAAGTGTATAAGATTTACATTAAATCTTAAGCTGCTGTTGTTTTCAGGAAAATGTAAAACTAAAACTTTTTAACTGTAGTTCATAGCTCTTGATAAGGCGCTGTTTTCAACCAAAAAGTATCTAAATTTTTCTTATTTCTCATCAAAAAAATATGTTGTGGGTACTCATTAGAAGTGCCTCGGCGAGGCACTTCTAATGAGTACCCACAACATATGTTTTCATTGAGAAATAAGAAAACTTTTTACCTGATACCCACACTTATCTAGATCTGTGGTAGTTGGCAGCATGTTAAAGATTCTCTTGATGCTACCAGCCTCTTCATAAACTATACATATAATATAAAAGCTACATCACAATTCTAACAGGTTATCACAGTCTATTTCTTGAGATCATGTTATAAAAACCTTGTAATAATGTATTAAATATGTCCTAACTCCAGATAAGAGTGGTATCCAGATCTGATTTAGACAATATTTTTCTAATTTGGAGATATTTTTTTCTTTTTTTATCACAAAAACATATGAAGCAGGTACTCATTAGAAGCACATATCCCAAAATAATCACCAAATACTACTCCTTAACAAGTCCTCTGATATTAAAAGTGCATTTAGATATGTACAGTAACTGAAAATAGAATGACAGCCTGAGCTGTAGCTCACTTGTATCAGCTTTTTAACTGTAATAAATGATGTGCAATGCACCAAAAGGACCCTTATACAATTTTCAGGCTATGCAGGCCCTGATAAGCCTGTGCATTCTTGCAGGCTGATCTGGCCCTTCTTTGCTTCTTACAAAATCAATGGATATTGTAGTATATGTTGACAAACAGAGAATGTCCAGATCACTCAGCAGGGATGTGCTAGCTCATCTGGGCCTTCATTGATGGCATATGGCATAAGGACCAGGATGGAGACTCCAGTTTAAATATGTCCTTCATCATCACTTCCATCTGATATCTTGTTCAGGGCATATCTTTTGTATTGTATTGATTTGTTTGTACATTTAGTGAAGACAGTGTGTGGCATAAGAAAAGTAGGTCACTGCTGCCAACCATATTTGATGTATTGATACATCTATTAAAGAGGGTGTGTCCAAAAGTAGGTCAGTCAAACCTATATTTTGATTGACCTTCTATACAAAGCACTTGCCCAATGTATATCACCTATACTGTATCGCTTTGTTGGTAGGAACAACTACTGAAGATAGTATGTAATGTACCATATGTAGGTCACTGCAACCTACATAAACATTCTGACCTCTGGCTTACTTTACGCAATAAAACTTGTCTGGAGTGTATCTTTTGTTCTGTATGACATTAGCTTACCAAATTTTGTTTTTTAGTACATTTAGTGAAGATGATGTGTGGCATACAAAAAGTAGGTCACTGTAGCTGAGGCCCTTCTAATGAGTACAACATACATTATTACGGAGAACTACAAAAAATATCTCAGAATTATCATCAAATGCTCCTTCTCCACCAATATACAATGAAGACACTGAGAGGTTGTAATGAGGTAACAATATTCTAAGAATAGCGTATCACCCTACAAAGTCCTGTGCTATCTCATCACATTTTTTCCAAGCAGAGGCTCAAACAACTGATCTAGAATTTTTTCTGGTTTCTCTGAAGCCTTTGGTAAACTTCTGGCAATGTCAGCTATCATCGAGATGGAATTCTGAAAAGGAGGAAACAATATATAAAAGTTGCCAATCTGCTAAGGATAGATGTCCATGTAGTTTAATGTACATAGATAAACTAGGCTTATGATATGACCTCAGATCCCTTAACCTTGTATCAAACTTCTAAAATTTGAACAAACCAGTCTTCCTGGATGAGTGGCAGCCACTGCAGAAATTCTGAAAGGGGCTTAACTCTTAACATTTGCTGGACTGCAACCTCGATACTATATGCGCTGCTCCACATCATGATCTAACTATAAATCAAGTTTCAGCTTGATCAAATGTAATCTATTGGAGGATTTAGCGGAAATGAAATGTTCATAAAAAAAATTCAAAGGGGCATAACTCTATTAATATTTCGTGGACTGTGACCTCGAGAAAATATGCACTGCTCCACATCATGATCTAACTGTATATCAAGTTTCAGCTTGATTGGATACAAACTGTAGGAGGAGTTAGCCAGAAACAAAATGTTTACAAAAATTTTCAAAGGGGCATACCTCTGTTAATATTTGGTGGACTGTAACCTAGAGAAAATATGCACTTCTTCACATCATGATCTAACTATATGTCAAGTTTAAGCTTGATTGGGTGTAAACTGCAGGAGGAGTTCGCAGGAAACAAAATTTTTTACAAAAATTTTCAAAGGGGCAGAACTCTGTTAATATTTGGTGAACTGTAACCTAGAAACAATATGCCCTGCTCCACATCATGGTCTAACTATATATCAAGTTTCAGCTTGATTGGATGCAAACTATAGGAGTTATCCAGTAACGAAAAGTTTACAGACGGATGGAAGGACAAACGGATGGATGCAGAGGGGCTTAACATAATATGTCCCGTTTTTCAAACCGGCAAATAAAAAAGACATTGGCATTTTGCTCGATCTGATTCATGGTATTTTTCTTAATGCAACACTTTTCTACATGTAACTTGAGCTAGAACAGTGTTGCATTAATCAGTTGAAGAAAGCTAATCAATATTATCTGGTGATATCATGATGAGATTACAGGCATAGCAAAATAATCCTAAAAACTAATACATCTACCAGGCAAAGTTCTGTCATGGAACCCTTTAAAGGGAGTAGGAATGGTCAGGGTTTTTTCCTACTATGCCATAAACTAAATATACATAGATCTCTTTAAGTCATTTTTTTTTTATTTGTCAACATCTGGATAACATATATACATATGCAATACTAGAGGCCAAAGTGGGCCAGAAATCGCTCACCTGAATTAGGCTGATCATCATGTTATATTGTGCCTTGGTGGCCATCTTGGATCTCAGAACAGAGCGATTTGAGCCATTCTAAATCTCCATGTCGCCCAAATGCCTACCACCAACTTTCAGGTCAATCCGACTTACCATTCAGGAGGAGATGCCGAATTGTGAAAAGTTAACGACAGACGGGACTACAGGCCACAGCATAAGCTGACCTGGAGCAAAGCTCCAGGTGAGCTAATAATGCACATGATACATGTATCACTCTTTTCCCCCAGAAGTGAGGTGGCAGGCATATCCTGAGGATTAGACAGCCAAAAAATCTTGACTCTCAAGCCAAAACCTCAGGAATTTGACATCTTAGATTCTTAGGCAGGACTTTAGATACTGTAGCTATAATGCAACAAGGAAAATTTGCATTTCATTTTAATTTTAGTTGGTTTCAGATAATTGAAACTGTTTACTACTTTCACGATAAGTTCAAAGCACAGTCAAAACTCGTTATCTCGAACTCGCTTATTTCGAATTACCGCTTATCTCGAAGTGAAAATCTGGTCCGTTTTAACATGAAACTATGACAACAGGTAACAAAACAAGAGGGCCATGATGGCCCTGTAACGCTCACCTGAGCATCATAGCACTTTGAGAACATGATCTAGAACTGATCAAGGCAAACATTCTGATCAAAATTCAAAATGATTATATTAACAAGTAAGACAATGTAGCATGTCTAATGGACTGTGAAATAAAGGTCAAGGTCAAATATGGATGACTGCACTCAAGAGGCCATGCTAAGATGTATGTATGTACTAAGTATCACGGCTGTAGAAGCAATAGTTACTGACCTAAACACAAACACTTCACAAGTACCAAATATCACTCTGTAGGACCAATAATTACTGAGAAACTGACCTAAACAGAAAAACTTAAGAAAGTCACTGGATAGAAAAATATACATCACCTTGAAATCATCAAGACAAACATTTTGAGCAAGATTCATGATGATCACTTCAAAAATGTGATCTCTAGAGCATCAACAAGGTTTTCCTTTGATTTGGCCAGGTGACCTAGTTTCTGATATCAAGTGACCCAGTTTTAATCTATGATTGCTTGAAAAATGTGACCGCTAGAGTAATAACAAGGTTTTCCCCTGATTTGGTCAAGTGACCTAGTTTTTTAACCCCAGGTGACCAAGTTTCGAACTTGACCTAGAAATCATCAAGACAAACATTTTGAGCAAGATTCATGATGATTGCTTAAACAAGTCACCCCGATGCTTCCTAGCAAGTTTGGAGTCAATTGGCCTTTCGGTCCAGGAGAAGAAGCGAAAAATAGATTTTCAAGATGGCTGTCATGGCGGCCATTTTGGATTTCCGATCGGCATGATTTTAGCTATTTTTGATCTACAAGTCACCCCAATGCTTCCTAGCAAGTTTAGAGTCAATTGGCCTTTCAGTTCAGAAGAAGCGAAAAATAGATTTTCAAGATGGCCGCCATGGTGGCCATCTTGGATTTCCAATCGGCAAGATTCTAGCTATTTTTGATCTACAAGTCACCCCGATGCTTCCTAGCAAGTTTGGAGTCAATTGGCCTTTTGGCTCAGGAGAAGAAGCAAAAAATAGATTTTCAAGATGGCGGCAATCTTGGATCTCCGATCGGCACGATTTTAGCTACTTTTGATCTACAAGTCACCCCAATGCTTCCTACCAAGTTTGGAGTCAACTGGCCTTTCTGTTCAGGACAAGAAGCGAAAATTGGTTTTTCAAGATGGCAGCCATCTTGGATTTCCAATTGGAATGATTTTCGCTATTTTTGTTCTACAAGTCACCCCGAAGAAGGAGGAGTAGGCTTTTAAAGCAATTGTTGACACCGCACGATGAATGACAGATGACGGACATTGACTGACCACAATAGCTCACCATGAGCACTTCATGCTCAGATGAGCTAATTAAGGAACTTGAAGTAAGCATCTGAAAATCCAAAACAGCATCAAACTAGAGCAAGTGCCCAGAGGGTCACGAATTACCCCGGCCGGCACCATTTCTTAATTATAAAATATTTTAAAGTTAATGACAATGAAGGCAAGATATAGTTTACAATGTCAGTCTCTGAGTGACACTTCCTGGAGTCAATAGTCTTCAAGACATGAAGCAAATTTGTTGGGCCATAAAATATAGGTCACTGACCTACATATACTTGAGAAATTAATCTGATAGTCACACTGATGCATTATACCAACTATGATATTAATCCATTAAATAATCTGAAAGATATTAAGCAAAATCACTAGACCATGAAATATAGGTCATAGTGATTTCTATTTACTTGGAGGTGAAAGTTTGGGTCACACTGTATCATTATATGTAAATATGACATTTAGGTATCAAACAGTGGGAGATATAAGACAAAATCACAGAGCTATGAAATATAGGTCACATAATCCCAAAATATGATAGCAATACATCAAATTGTCTTCAAGATGTAACATAAAATCACTGGACTATGAAATATAGGTCACAATGACCTACATTTACTTTTAGGTCAACTGTTTGACCATATTAATTCATAATCCCAAATAATGATGTTCATACATCAATTAACATTCAAGATATGCGGCAAAATTACTGGACCATGAAATAAAGGTCAAGGTGACCTACATTTGTTATGCTGTCAATCTTGGTGTCACAGAACCAATATTCCAAGTATCACATAAATCCATGGAACAGTCTTCAAGATATAAGGCAAAATCACTGGAGCATGAAAATATGATCACAATGACCTTGACCTTATTACACTGAATATTGATGTGATAAACATGTCTGATGCCTATCCTTCTTTAAGAAGTTGTTTGTATAAACAAACTGCAACATTATACTTTAGTGAGGCATTAATCTATGAAATAGGCTTGAAAATATAAGTCAAAACCACTGAAGCATGAAAATTAGGTCACAATGACTTTGACCTTATTACACTGAATGTTGATGTGATAAACATGTCTGATGCCCATCCTTCTTTAATAAGAGGTTGTTTGTATAAACAAACTGCAATATACTACTTTATTGGGGTGTCCTAGATGTTGACCTCTAGCCCCCATCCTGGGGCATGACCCAGGGGTCCATAGAAGTAGAATGGAAGAGAACCCTCCAAGGTACCCCCATACCAAATATGAAAAGGTTTTTTTTCAGTGGCTGCAAAGTTATAAGTAATCAAAAAACTTCTAAGTAAAACTAGGTTATAGAAAGGGTTAACAGACGGAATCACACCCGGAGGGACGGATGGACTGACAGACAGACGAATGAACTAATGGAACGGTTGAAAACTATATACCCCTATGGCATACTTAGTATGCCAGGGGTATAATTATCTTTATCAGTTCCTGATATATGAAGAATTGTAATTTGAAATACAAGCATATTTGACATTTTTCATATGCCTCATTAATATTCATGAGCAAATTTATGACGTCATAGAGTAACAATGAAATTTAAAACAAAAGGCCCACGGGCCATGGGTCGCTCACCTGAGTGACATGGCCACTGCAAATATGCAGATGTTATGCAACATATTTCCAATCCTGTCACCGCAACTAATGAAAAGATCATCATTTAAGCAGTTCTTAATTTTGAAGAAGAATATATATGGCATGCCAGTCAATGGAGCGTGATCATTTGAACAAACTCTAAATGGCCGCCAGCTTGGATTTACGATCGGCACGATTTTAGCTATTTTTGATCTACGAGTCACCCCGATGCTTTCTATCAAGTTTCAATTCAACTGGCCTTTTGGCTCAGGAGAAGAAGCAAACAATTTTTCAAGATGGCTGCCATGGCGGCCATCATGGATATCTGATTGGCACAATTTTAGCTATTTTTGATCTACAAGTCACCCCAATGTCTCCTACTACCGGTAAGTTTGGAGTCAATTGGCCTTTCGGTGAAGGAGAAGAAGCTAAATATAGATCGGCATGATTTTAGCTATTTTTGATCTACAAGTCACCCAAATGCTTCCTACCTAGTTTTGAGTCAACTGGCCTTTCGGTTTGGGAGAAGAAGCGAAAAATAGATTTTCAAGATGGCTGCCATGGCGCCCATCCTGGATTTCCGATCGGCACAATTTTAGCTAGTTTTGATCTACAAGTCACCCCAATGCTTCCTACCAAGTTTGGAGTCAACTGGCCTTTTGGTTCAGGAGAAGAAGCAAAAAATAGATTTTCAAGATGGCAGCCATGGCGGCCATCTTGGATTTCTGATCGGCACGATTTTAGCTATTTTTGATCTATAAGTCACCCCAATGCTTCCTAGCAAGTTTGGAGTCAATTGGCATTTTGGTTCAGGAGAAGAAGCGAAAAATAGATTTTCAAGATGGCGGCCATGGCGGCCATCTTGGATTTCTGATCAGCATGATTTTAGCTAGTTTTGATCTACAAGTCACCCTGATGCTTCCTAGCAAGTTTGGAGTCAATTGGCCTTTCGGTTCAGGAGAAGAAGCGAAAAATAGATTTTCAAGATGGCGGCCAAGGCGGTCATCTTGGATTTCCTATCAGCACGATTTTAGCTAGTTTTGATCTACAAGTCACCCTGATGCTTCCTAGCAAGTTTGAAGTAAATTGGCCTTTCGGTTTAGTAGAAGAAGCGAAAAATAGATTTTCAAGATGGCTGTCATGGCGGCCTTCTTGGATTTCCGATCCAACTTTAGCTATTTTTGATCTACAAGTCACCCTGATGCTTCCTAGCAAGTTTTGAGTCAACTGGCCTTTCGGTTCAGGAGAAGAAGCGAAAAATAGATTTTCAAGATGGCGGCCATGGCGGCCATCTTGGATTTCCGATCAGCACGATTTTAGCTAGTTTTGATCTACAAGTCACCCTGATGCTTTCTAGCAAGTTTGGAGTAAATTGGCCTTTCGGTTCAGAAGATGCGAAAAATAGATTTTCAAGATGGCGGCCAGCTTGGATTTCCGATAGGCACGATTTTAGCTATTTTTGATCTACAAGTCACCCTGATGCTTCCTAGCAAGTTTGGAGTCAATTGGCCTTTCGGTTTAGTAGAAGAAGTGAAAAATAGATTTTCAAGATGGCTGCCATGGCGGCCATCTTGGATTTCCGATTGGCATGATTTTAGGTATTTTTGATCTACAAGTCACCCCGATGCTTCCTACCAAGTATCAAGTCAATTGGCCAAGGGGTGTAGGGGGAGTAGGTTTTTAAAGCAATTGTTGACGCCACACGAAGAACGACGGACATTGACTGACCACAATAGCTCATCATGAGCACTTCGTGCTCAGGTGAGCTAATAATGTGGAAAAGAGGAGAAATTGCTCCTAAGGAGCAATTTCCTCTTTTCCACATTATTTTATATATATATTTCTAACTTCAGGAGTCAAATTACATATTCATTTGTTAAATGTGGTTGTTCAATTTGTTGTTTTCCTCACTCTCTCAACTCTGATATGTCGAAATACGGATATCTCGAAGTGATTCAGTGAGTCCCTTGGAATTCAAGATAACGGGAGTCAACTTTATTATATACAAAGTAATGAAATATAGAGAATTATTAATGAAATAAAATGCATATTTCGAAAAAATTATATTTTCACTAGTGAAAATATAAAACTTATATTTTCACTCCTCTGTGCAGTGAAAAATATAAGATCTGGAACTACCTTTTTTCCTATTTACATTAATGGTCAAAGGGAAGCATGTTCAATACCTAAATTCATGTTCAATACCTAAAATGTTTCTTGTTTTATTAAATTGAACTAAATACAGTTGATTTTATTGCTCATATCCCTTAAAAAGAAGCTTTTAGTCTGAAATGTTTCGGGGACTATTTTGTTTCGGAAGTAGGTTTCCCGATGTTATGCAGTTCTTATATGTCACCGCCAAGGGACAAAACTGCGTCTCAGACTTCCCCTTGCAAATGCAAGATTTGCATCTCTTCTATCGAAAGTGATGTATATAATAAAAAGAAAATTCAAATGTTTGTCGTGAATATGACTTTTATTTCATCTCGTGAAGTGTAAAAATGTATATTTCATGAGTGCCTAAGGCACTCATGAAATATACATTTTTTCACTTCACTCGATGAAATAAAAATCATATTCACTCCAAACATTTGAATATCCTCTATGTACTTACCATTTTAAGCAGGTGCTCTTCTACTTGTGCATCAATTATTTTATTCTGTAAAGCCTTAGCTCGCGACTGTGTAAATAGTCTCTCAGCTTCTTTTGCATCCAGCTCTGCTCTCTTCTCCCTTAAATATAAAGACGTGGGTTTAAGGGGACTGAATACAGTAGATTTTCCTCCATTTTTAAAAGGGAGACAACTATTGTGACATCCTGTTTGCTTTCTTGCAAGTTAGACCCTTCTAAAAAAGGGAGCAAATTCTTTCCTTTTAGCCCACTGTAGTCTGGAGACCCCTAAAAGAGTAACTGGCAAACAGTGCAGACCCCGACCAGATGACGCATTCTGCGATATCTGATCAGGGTCTCCACTGTTTGCAAATAGTTCAACCATTTTTCTCTTGGAATAGCTAAATCACATAGCCTGACATACCCAAAAATGAAATTAGAATCTTTCAATATATAGTACATTCAGTCTACAATGGGTTAGAGGGATTCCTTTTCAAAAGGGAGCAAAATGATTGACAGAGACACCTCCCCTGAAAAAGTACAGTAGATGTTAAGACCCACAGATTCACACTAAGGGGAAAATATGTTTTGTGGAATTTGATGTCCACTCACAGTAAAGAATAAATGCTACAGAATGTTTCTGGCGTACAACAAAGGCCCTCTTCAGACTGTTCAACATCACTGGCTGATGTGGAGATCTGTATAATTTGGCCCATAGACAATAATGAATTTTTATCCTGCTGCAGCTAAGTCTGTGTATGTACAGTCTGATTAGGGTCTTGAAGTATGGTACTAGACTTGACAGCATCCAATATTTTCTCTCTTTTTTTCAATTATTATTAGCAAATTGTGACCCATGGGCCTCTTGTTTTTTGCTCTGTGTGTGTATGTGGCAGGAATGCTTCCACATTAGATGGTTCATCTTATATTTCTATAAAATATGAGATGCATGGCTCTACCTGCTTCATCACTATTGTTTGGAGAAGATTAATCTTATATTGAAGAATGTTTTGTTAACAAAATTTTCTGAGGTGATATTTTATTATTACTATTATTTAAGAAAGCCTTTCAGCAAGAAAAGAAAATTTTACACGAGTCTGCATAATCCACAAGTAGTCATAAGGAATGTACAAGAGATGCCTAGCTGGTGTCTTGAAAATAAATGTTTTGCAAATTGACCTATGAATCAAAGGTAAACATAGATAAAGTCTGTTTAAAACTACCTGCAAGTCTGGCAGTTTCTAGGGTCATGGACTTCCTCTTTGGCAGCCTGTCAAAACAGAAATAAAACAGTTCAGGAGAATAAATAAACCTTAAAAATGACAATACACTACACCCTCTTTATAACACGGTTCGTTATAACACGGTTTTGGATATAACACAGTTCAAAGATGGATCCCAGAAATGTATAGATAATATTGAAAAATGACATTAAATGGTCATTTTTCAATATAATCTATAATTTTTGTTTGGATATAACACAGTTGTTTAACTAACACGGTTTATGCTATGGACCCCAACAATAGTGTTATAAAGAGGTTGTGGTGTATTTGTTTCCGTTCTTACTGATGGCTAATATAAAAGGACAGAATGTGCTCCCTCTGGAACCAAATTCTTTCCTGTAAGAGTAGCCCAATTTTTAGAAGGTTTCAAATATTTATCTCCCTTTGCAAAATTGCTGCAAACTCTTCAGGTGTATATTCATTCCCCTTGAAATAGAAAGATGAGTCTTAATCACTCTAGCCAAATAAGATGCTTTTTTCAACCAAAGAGAATAGGCAGATATATGCATATGCCCCAAATATATGTTTTCTCATGGCACAACTATGCTTTCCGGTGATCATTAAAATACCATATTTGACCTAATAACTACACTGTGCTCTTAAACTTGTGGAAAAATATATATCTACCTACTAAGGGTACTCTATAAAACAAAGATTAGCAAACGACTTGTATCATGATGTTTATTTGATGATTGTCTACCCAAATTAGTCTACTGCTTCAGTGATTTTTGAGGAGTTATTGTTTAAAAACTTCCTTTTCTTTAATTTGATGTTGCCATGGCAACCAAACAAAATGGTCACTGGTCATAAAACTGAGTAGGCAGTCATCAAATGATCATCTGCCAAACATGATTTACAGTACTTCACTGGTTATGGAGAAAATGCAATTTAACCATTTTCCCATTATAAGTCTTTGAGAGCTTTCTGTTGCTATGGCAACCAAAACCAAGAGGCAGATCACAATTTTAGCTATTTTTAAATTCCCCTACCCAATCAACTTTCTTACCTAATTAGGGACAAATCCTTTCAATGGCTTTGGAGGAGTTGTCATTTGAAAGTGTAAATGGACGGATGACTGACAAAAAGTAATCACTATAGCTTCTCCTGAGCATAGCAGGTGAGCTATTAAAAAAAAAATGGATATAGTTTTCATTATTTGCGGGGCTCTGTTCATATTTTGTCCTTTCTTTGTCTTACTGTTGTGTTTGGTGGTTCCTGCATAGCTTTAGATAAGATGCTTTTTTCAACCAAAAAGTATTGATATTTTTCTTATTTCTCCACGAAAACATACGTTGTGGGTACTCATTAGAAGGGCCTCGGCAAGGCGCTTCTAATGAGTACCCACAACATATGTTTTCGTGGAGAAATAAGAAAAATATTTACCGGATAGCCACTCTTATCTAGACCTATGATCCTGTCTGGCCTTGATCATCTCGTAGGGGAAGAGGAAGTGTTACTTTGCTTTTCTTTAGTTTGTGGCATGTGACCTGTCTGTCTTGGTTTATTTGCTCTTACTCTTGGTCTCATTGCCATAGCTCTTGATAAGGCACTTTTTTCAACCAAAAAGTATCTATATTTTTCTTATTTCTAGATGAAAACATATGATGTTGGTACTCATTAGAAGTGCCTCACCGAGGCACTTCTAATGAGTACCCACAACATATGTTTTCATTGAGAAATAAGAAAATTATACAGACCTATGCAGTGGAAAGCTATGTCCCAGCCACCTTCTATACTACTTTGCAGCTACAGAAAGAAATCAAATTTCAGAACTATTTCTAACCAGAGTATTCACATACTGTAATACCCAAAATTAGCTCCCATTGTAAAACTGGTGTACAATATCAAATTCTGAGAGGAAAAATATGTTTGACAGCACTACACCACAACCTCTTTATAACACTAATGCTGGGTTCTAAAGCAAATACCTTGTTAGCTAAACAACCATTTTGTATCCAAACAAAAATATAGTAATTTTTCTATATAATCTATAAATTTATGATTGGTCTTTAATGGTAATTTTTCTATAATAATTTATACATTTTTTATTTGGATAAAATACTTTTGAAGTCCATTTTTAAATGGTCTTATATCCCAAACGGTCTTATAATGAGGTTCTAGTGCATTAGGGAGGAACATGGGGGAACATACACCATAGGTCTAGATAAGAGTGGATATCAGGTAAATATTTTTCTTATTTCTCCATGAAAACATATGTTGTGGGTACTCATTACAGGCACCTCTCTGAGGCACTTCTAATGGGTACCCACAACATATGTTTTCCTGGAGAAATAAAAAAAATATCAATACTTTTGGAATGAAAAAAGCATCTTATCAAGAGCTATGATAAATACTATATAGACATGTTAACATAATGCTGCTTTCCATTCCATTGAAACTCTTTCAAAAACTGATTAAAAACTGAAATGGATCAAACTGTCAACAAGTGTTTACCTTTTCCATGGCAGACAATGTCCTTCTGATTTTCATTTTCTCCAGAACTACTGGTGCCAAACCATAATCACTTAGTTTAGTTCCCCTGTTCTCTAGTGGGTGGGGTTTATCTGGCCTGTTCTCCACTTGGTCATGTCTACCTGGAGTTTTGACATCTCCTAAACATAATGTTACAGATAATCAGGACTCTAGAGTCCAGACAGACTTCTAAGAATGATAAACCAGATGCCTGGCATTATCTTTCAGTGCACAAATTTCTTTAAACAGGATAACTTTCAAAATAATAGGTCTTTCTGCTTACATTCATGTTTTTGGGGGTTTTTTTGTTTGTTTTTTTCATCACAATTTTGGTCAATGAAAACTTCTAGGAAGGGAACAAAACAGTGTAAAATCACTACATGTACTTCTAAAACTAATCCTGATCAGACAAATATTTATAGAATTAAAAATGAGTTTATAAAACACTACGCCCCTAACTAAATGCTTGTCCCCACAAAATGCTCAAGTTGTAAAGGGACATAACTCCCACAAAATTAACCTTACTCTATTCTTCAAAAGTTAAATGAGGTGATCCACTCCTCAGACCCAATAAACTCACCAGTTTAAGACCCTAGCTCAAATAGTTATCGAGATATCTTACTAACAAAGAATGCGTGGCAAACGAATGTATGAACAACCCAAAAGCAACTAGAGGCATAGAAAGGACATCCTGTTTGGTGAACTTTAGAATTACCTCAGTGGATCATTTGTAAAAGAGTAGGTAAGTTAACTACATACAGTTGTATAAAGAAATAAGAAAAAGAATTGCTCAGATACTCTCATGGAGAATTATGGACTGGTACCTTTAATTTGCATCACTTACAAAAAAAATATTATTTACCATTCTTTTGGTTTCTTCTCAGTAGCTTTATCTTCTTTTTACAATAATGCGTCACATATCTGTCTTCATCTGAAACAGTAAATATGGTTAAACATATAAGCCAGTAACCACAGAAAATAACAATTCTTCAATATTCTACTTCGCATTTGCCAGAGTAGAGTCTGAAGCACAAAGCACCTTTTAAAAGCGGCTATGGAGTAACAGACTGATGGAGGTGATAATAATGGGCATGATTGGAAATGGATGTCCATAATGTGGATTCATGCATTTTATGGGGACAATTTTGCCATATTTTGTCTCAAAATAAACTAGAACCATTTATATATACCAGTGGAGATTGTTATTCTGCACGTTTTAGGCTTCATGTTATTAAAATTCGAGTGTCATGGGGTCACAAGTTTTTTTATCCAACATCATTATTTTTAAACAAAAGTTCTTCAAAAGTAGAATAATTAATATTAATATCTTAATTGTTCACTCAATACTTTGGGATGTTTTGCCCATGTGGCCTACATCAGCAGGGAAACAAAACTTCAACCTCTACACCCTACTGTAATAACCCTAAATATTGGGACAGGCCTGAGCAAACTGTAGGCCCAATCAGAGTCTACACTGTTTGCCACTCATCCATATTTTAGACACATCAACAGGTAGAAAAACAAACTTTTCAATTCTTAGGACAAGTATGGTAAGGAGTTAAGATGTCCCAATACCTGGGGTAAATATGGTATATCACTTTTTATTCTATACTTAGCAGTGAAATCAATGTATATCCGAAATGAATAAAATTGAAATTTCAACTAGTGAAAGAATATGATATTTTCACTAGTGAAAAATAACAAGCTGATGTTATTTTCACTGCTCATTTCGGATTACTTCGGTTGTCTTAATTGTTTTCCTAACAGATGGCAATCCCACTTCAGTTTATTGAACTCCTCTAACTTCTCTGTTTCTGAGCAATACTATCAAGTACTGTTGATCATTTTCTTAGTTAGAATGTCTGGAACATTATTATAATTTGCCAAAACTTTTGGATTTTGTCTCTGCTGCGCTTCAAATGTTAAGCACCGAACATCGACGCCATGAGGTTCATGTTTTGTTTGGTGACGTTATGACATCAAAAGCGCGCATTGGTGTGTAAACAATAAAATAAAAAGAAAATTTTCTCTTTTTCTGTGAATACCATAAAAATTTTCATCTCGTGTAATGAAAACATTCAAATTTTCACTTGTGCTTCGCACTCTTGAAAATACTGATTTTTCATTACACTCGATGGAAATATCTATGGTATTCACAGCATAAGAGTAAATATCCTCCATGTATAAAACTCCATAATCCACACTCATGAGTCTAGATTAGACTTATTTTCAACTAAGTGTATTGATATTTTCCTAATTTCTTCATGATAACGTCTGTTGTGGGTATTCATTAGAAATGTTTTGCTTCACAATCAACATTATCAGACAGGAATTTGCTTCCTTAGTAACTATAACTTAAAAAAATAAAAATACAGGCTACTGCTTATGAAAGAATCTGCTCTCAAATTGAGTAAACACCTTCCTTTAATCCTTGTCATGCTGAATAAAGGTGCCATGCCCACTTCCAATTTTCAGTCAATCAGATAATTTGGTCCAGGTTGTTGATATAAATTCACATACTGAATGACAAACAGTGCAGATCCAGATCAGAAGCCAACTGATCTGGATCTACACTGTTTGCAAAGCAGGGTATATCTGGGTTCAGCAGGACAAGGGTTAAGACTCGCTCCAATTGGAAGGGTAACAAATTATTTTCATGTCATAGTTAGTTATTTCTCTTAAAGATTTATCCATTCCCCATAAAATTTCTATTCAGGTATTCACAGATGTATCAACACTAGTCCTCACCTTCTTCCTCATCGAAAGGCAGTAACTCCATTCTGACCGGCTGTTTAGAATGACCTTTCTTCAATCGACGTACCATCTGTTCAATAAAATCCTTCTGAGCAACTTCAGTTTGCAGCTGAATCTCAGTTTCTCTCTCAATCTACATGTAATTTAAAATAAAACCATAGTGAGATGGTACACAAAATTTGCATAGACCAGAAGAGCCTAGATGCATCCAGGCCTTTCGACCAAAAATTATTACCCAAAATTAACCTAAATATGAGGACATCAGAATCTCACCATAAATCCTAAAATGTTAACATGTTTGTTTGGTTTAAACAGTATTTTATTTGTTTAAAATTTTCACAAATGTTTGATTTATCTATAGAAAAATATCCAAGAGAAAGTCAACTGACTTATTTGAATCTGATAACCAGATGTGTCTAAATGTGCTGACTGAATGACAGAAAGACAGGTGATTAACAAGCTGACAGAGGTACAGCATATTAAAACATTTGCATTACATTTCATCACATTACCACATATATGTATAATGTAAACTTTCAGCAATAATTCTGTATAAATCAACATTTTTAACCAAACCTTTTGATATTTTGTCTGATTTCTCCACAAAATGTACCGTATTTACCCAAAGTATTGGGGCACCTTTTCAACTTACCACACTTGTCCTAAAATTTGAAATAATCCAATCTCAATTACCTATTGATGCGTCTAAAACATTGCTGTATGTATGGCAAACTAACTGTGTAGATCCTGATCAGACACTGCCTTCTGTGGCATCCGATCTGGGTCTTCAGTGTACCAATACTTAGGATTATTACAGTATGTTGTGGGTATTCATCAGAAGCACCTCGCTAATAAGAACCCATAACGTATGTTTTGTGGACAAATAAGAATAATATTTATCTTGATACTTATCTTATCCAGAGCTATGTTAGCCATTTTCACCATATAAGGTGGAAAATGTTGAAGATTTTGGTTTCTAAGTGCAATAAAACAGATTTATGCAGTAAAAAAGTTTGCTGCTACTAGTCAACAAACAAATCAAAAAGCTGATTAGAATGGCAAACTTATGAAAATTCCCCAAAACGTAGACCCCTACATGCCAGTTTTCACTATGTATTATATAGAGGAACATAGGGTCAGTACACAGCAGAGACTTGTTAACCCATTGTAGACTGAGTAGACTCCCCCACACTACATACTGGAAGAGTCCAATTTCAATTTTAGGTTCGTCCGGCTATGAGATTTAGATATTCCTAAAGAAAAATGGCTAAACTATTTGCAAACAGTGAAGACCCTGATCGGACACTGCATTCTGCAGCATCTGATCTGGGTCTGCACTGCTTGCCAATTATCTTTTAGGGGTCTCCAGACTACAATGGGTTAACATAATGAAGACAGGAATAGTTGTGTCAATCAGTATTGTGACATAGTGTTGTGCTTTGATCCTGTTAGACCGTTTATATGGTATTCACTCTAAAATCACCAGTAACTAAGTATGATTTGTTTGTTTTGAGATTTTACGGCCCAGTCAACCCAATGGGATCATGTCGAGCGTGGTCAGTTTACCTAACCACACGTTTACTGGGCAGGTTTAGTCCTCTAAGCGGTTAACCAGTATTATGCACATTCTTTCGCCAGAAACTGACAACTGCCCTTCTTGAATCAGCGGAAGGGAGAGAATGACCGTAGAAGATATTTCATGATCAATCTCCACGAAAGAATGTTGCCGACCTCGGCGGGGGTTGAACCCGTGACCCCCTGGTCTCCAGTGGACGGCGGATCCAACTGAGCCACCGAGGCAGGCTAACTAAGTATGAATTTACATATACCTGCACTTATAACAGTCTGCAAGTCAAACTCCTCACATAGCTCCAAGTAAGAGGGTTATCCTGACAACCTTTCTTCTCACTTCTCACAAAAATATATAGAGGATATTCAAATGTTTGGAGTGAATATGACTTTTATTTCATCGAGTGAAGTGAAAAAATGTATATTTCATGAGTGCCGAACATTTTTTCACTTCACGAGATGAAAAAAAAGTCATATTCACGACAAACATTTGAATTTTCTTTTTATTATATACATCACTTTCGATAGAAGAGATGCAAATCTTGCATTTGCAAGGGAAAGTCTGACACGCAGTTTTGTCCCTTGGCGCCATGACGTTCATGTTTTGTTTTGTTTGGTGACGTTAGATATGACGTCAGAAACGCGCATTGGCGTGTAAAAATAAAATAAAAAGAAAATTTACTCTTTTTCAGTGAATACCATAAAATTTTTCATCTCGTGTAATGAAAACATAAATGTTAATAAGAAAAAAGTAGATCCAGATCTTATATTTTTCACTGCTCAGAGGAGTGAAAATATAAGTTTTATATTTTCACTAGTGAAAATATAAAACTTATATTTCACTAGTGAAAATATGCATTTTATTTCATTAATAATTCTCTATATTTCATTACTTTGCATATAATCAATGTTGTGACAGACGATTTGTTAAAAGAGGAGTATTTGATGATAATTCTGTGATAATTTTCTAATATATGTTGTGGGTACTCATTAGAAGCTCCTTGTGGAGGCGCTTCTAATGAATACCAACAACATATGCTTTTATGGAGGAATAAGAAAAATCATCCCATAATTATCACCAAAGACTCCTCCTGAACCCTAGTCCTGCTGAACCGGGATATACCCTGACTTTGCAAACAGTGTAGAAGCCAACTGATCTGGATCTGCACTGTTTGGTATTAAGTATATGAATTTGTATTAACAACCTAAATCAATTAATTTGATTGGCTGAAAATTAGAAGTGGGTGTGGCATCTTAATTTATTCAGCATGACAAGGGTTAACAAGTCCTCTGTTGTGAGTAATAACTAGAATCTGCTTATTGATAATAAGATATGAAGATAGGAAAATCCAGAACATGAGATATACATGTATATATTTTTCTTTTCTTAAATATTTCTTTTCTTCACATTTTAAGTAATTAACCCATCGTCTTACTGTACAAAGTCCAAACTCTTTGGGTATTTTAGTACATTTTCTCAATGAGTGCAAAACTCTAAATTGAGGGCTTTTCTTTTTTTTTTCAACAAAAAGGTATTTAATTTAATGTTTTTCTTATTTCTCCAAGAAAATATGTTATGGGATCTCATTAGAAGTGCCATGTCAAGGTCCTAACATGTTTTCACGGATGAATTAGAAAATTATTTACCAGAATATCTCCAGAGCCAGAAGACTTGTTAACCCTTTCCATGCTGAATAAATTAAGATGCCACGCCTACTTCTAATTTTCAGCCAATCAGATTTCTTGATCCAGGCTGTTCATACAAATTCACATACTTAATGCCTAACAGTGTAGATCCAGATCAATTGGCTTCTTCAGAAGCCAACTGATCTGGATCTACACTGTCACTGTCAGCAAAGAAAAGGCATATCTGGGTTCAGAACAACCAGGGTTAAGGAGGGTGTTTGGTGATAATTCTGGGATATTTTTTCTTATTTCTCCATAAAACGTATGTTGTGCGTGCTCATTAGAAAAGCCTCTTTGAGGTGCCATCTAATGAGTACCCACAACATTTGTTTTTATGGATAAATTGAGAAAATTATCCCAGAATTAGCATCAAATTTTCCTCGTTAACAAGTCCTGTACGTTAACAAGTCCTGTGTGGATAATATACCTCAGCGGGGTCAACAAAGTGTACATGAGAACTGATCTCTGTTGGTTCAAATGTGTAACTATAATCATCATCGGTATACGACTCCTCGGTTTCATCTTCATCTGTCAGTCTTGGTGACATGCTACAATATATAAAAGCATAGTTCCATTACCCATATAAGATGGGGTATCCACATAATATTTTTCTTATTTCTCCAAAACATTGTTGTGGGTACGCATTAGAAGCACTTGAGTACCCACAACATGTTTTCATGGAGACAGAAGAAAAACATAAGTACTTTTTGGTTGAACAAAGTGCCTTTTCTGGAGCCATGTAAAATGCAGAAATCAGTTTTAACACTTAGCACCCTGGGTAAAACTTTCAGCAGACGACATATTGAAATATTTTTCTTATTTTTCCCAGAAAACAGGATCTGTCATTTCATGTAAACTGTTTCCATGGAGACAAGCTGCATGAATTGTCGTATCCTATTTTCTGGGAAGAAAATAAGAAAAAAAAAAATCACCAATTTGTTATCTGCTGAATTAGCCCAGAGAGTGGTACAGGTTAAGGTGATCAATGTTAACCCATTGTAGTTGGGAGACCCATAAAAGGGTAATTGGTAAACAGTGCAGATCCAGATGAGACGCTGCAGAATGCGGCATCTGATCAGGGTCTCCATTGTTTGAAAATAGTTCAACCATTTTCTCTCAGAATAACTAAATCACATAGCCTGACATACCTAAAATCGAAATTAGAATCTTCCAGTACACAGTGTGGATGAGTTCATTCAGTCTACAATGGGTTGAAACAGGGGCCATGAAAACAGGAGTTTTCTACTTAAGACATTGATCGTGAAATCATTTCTATGGTCATTCTCCCACTCCCACCTGATTCAAGAAAGGCAGTTGTCAGTTACTGTGAAAGGATGTGCACAAGTACTGGTAAACTGCTTACAGGACTATTATTGAGCCTGCTCAGGAGAAGTGTGAGTACATCACGAAAACATGCCTTTATAATTCTGACCCCCTTAAACCTCACTTTTATATAGTAAAACTGAGGTTTACTGGGGTATACATTATTTTTCTTATTTCTGCTCAAAAACATAGATTGTGGGTACTCTTTAGAACCGTCTTGGCAACAGGGTTCTAACGTGTACCCACAATCTACATGTATGTTTTGAGCAGAAATTTGGAAAAATATCAGAATTTTTATCTGAAAACTTTTTGGTGGTGAATTTTTTTTTTCAATATATTTGAATAGGCGTGTTTTCGTAATGAGGTTTGCTGACCAGCCTGACAATACTGTAGCAGTGTTGACTGGGCAGTAAAACTCACTCAAACAAACAAAAACAGGAGCATATTAAACCTTCTCATGCTGAATAAATTAAGATGCCTCACCCACTTCAAATTCTAGCCAATCAGATTACTTGATCCGGGTTTTTGATAGAAATTCACATATTTAATGACAAACAGTGCAGATCCAGATCAGTTGGCTTTTCCAGAAGCCAACTGATCTGGATCTACACTGTTTGCTAAGACAGGGCATGTCGTGTTCAGCAAGAGAAGGGTTAAGTTTTATCAGAATCTTTATACTTTTTTCCCAGTAGACTCTTAACAGTTTCAAAGTTTGTTGTCTGTTGAATCTAACCAGAGTGGTATAAAAGGTTAAAGGAAATGTGTCAAGCAAAAGCAGGTCTGATTGGAACTTTCACTTTTTTTTTTCCAATTGACTACAACAGTATCAAAACTTTTAAGTACAAATGTATGCTTAAGGAGTGAAATGGATTATTTTCGTCATGACACTGCAAGTGACGTTAAGGACACAAAATCAAAATGCACACTTTGTATTCACCTATATGCATACATGTATATCTTATGTTCTACTACTGATATTATGTATTATTATAATTAACCCTTGTCATGCTGAATAATTTAAGATGCCACGCCCATTTCTAATTTTCAGCCAATCAGATGACTTGATCAGATTGTTGATATAAATTTACATACCCGGGTACTGAATGACAAACAGTGCAGATCCAGATCAGTTGGCTTCTTCAGAAGCCAACTGATCTGGATCTACACTGTTTGTTAAGGCAGGACATATTCAGGTTCAGCAGGACAAGGGTTAATCTTTAAAGCACCATCCAGGTACAGCTAAATAGATTCTATTCTTTTTTTTATTTTTCAGAGTAAATAAAACATGAAATTTCAAGAGATTTGTTAATTCACACCAAATGCCATGCCTAATTCTCTTGCAAGAATATACATATATACAAAAAAAAAAAAAAAAAAAAAATGTATTCTAGATGATAATTTACATGTAGTGCTTCACATCTCTTTCAACATTATTTAAGTCACATCAAGAAAATGAAAAAGTTATATTGAAACACTCTGCAATGAAGTGCCATGCAGTCAGAATACATTTTAGAATTACATGTACATGTAGGTCATCTGCTGCTTATGAAACTGATGCTTTGAGGGCAAACCAACTCTGCAGAGATGCGGCATAAAAAAACCTTGAAAATCTAATAGTGTCACTGGTCACTTAGCACTTTAATTCTCTAAATGATATGTCCCAATTTTCTACCTTTTACTACAGGAGTAGGGTACAAAACATATTTCCAGAACAATACTGAGCACAAGGAACCCAGGAATACCTGAAAAATTTGTTAAAATGTATACTTACGATCTCTCCCCTAATGATACAGTGTATTCAGAACTTTGACTGTAGCCCCCTTTCTCTTTATCTCTGTCCCTAGTATAACTACTGTAAGATGACAGCTGGGAGCCAGCTGGGGTGTATGACCGTGAGACTGATTTCTCAAAATCACTCTTTGAATAATCATCTTCATCTGTTCGCTCACCAATTTCAAAAGTGTCAGTGTATGTTCCCGGTGGATATGTGTCTGAATAAGTGCTATCAACAGCTGTCTCTGACACAAATGTGTCAATCACAGTGTCAATAGCTTCTGTTATGTGAGTGTCTGCTTCAATCACAGTATCTATAGCTTCAGTACCCGTAAAAGCTGTATCAATTTGTTCTGACACCTGAGTATTGCCTCTACTCACTGCTGAAATCACTGTTTTGATGTCCGACTGACCATTTCCAGAAGTAGATTTGCTAACTCCACTCCCATTGATAAATGTGTCACTATACGAATCTTGAGAATTACTGAGAAATGTATCTGTATAAATATGACTTTGAGAGGGTTCCTCAAAGGTGTCGGTATAAACATATTTTTCCGACACGGAATCTCCGACACTCCTTGCAGATCTAGGAGTTCTAGGGCTTCTCCTGGTCTCTGATACTTCTGGAATATTCCACTTTACAGATCCCTTTTTTGCCATTTCACCACTTTTTCAGATTTAAACCTTAAAAGGAAAACAATACAAAAAAAATCTTTATGATAAGCATTCTAAATATAAATATTGTATTTAAAAACAAATTCTAGATTGTGCAGTCGATAGCACACCATCCAAAGTCCCCACACTTTCACCATTAAGCAGAGAAAAGTGAAAACAAGAGGGCCCAGAGGGCCCTAATTCACTCACCTGAGTGTCATTGTCTCTAGTATATTCTAAAAGACTATGATTTCTCTTCATAGGACTACGTATGTACGTTTAAAATTTGTTGAAAATGAATGTTTTCGGATGACAGGCTGGGGATGCTGGAGAGAAGCATGATCGCAGGTTGCTTTATTGTTGAATAGGCATGTGAACTAGATGAAGCTATGTAACCAAATATCAATGGCCAAGACCTTCTAGTTTCAGACAAAAAGATTTTTAAGGTATATAAGTATATATAAAACAAGATGGCAGCCATGGTGGCCATCTTGGATTTCCAACAGGGACGATTTTAGCTATTTTTTACCTACAATCACCCCGATGCTTCCTACCAAGTTTAAAGTCAATAAGCCTTTCGATTCAGGTGAAGAAGCGAAAAAAAATAGATTTTCAATTGTTTTTTTCAGTTAAGAAGAAGAAGCGAAAAATAGATTTTCAAGATGGCCGCCAAGTTTGTAATCAATTGGCTTTTGGGTTTAGGAAAAGAAGCGAAAAATAGATTTTCAAGATGGCCTAGGTTGCCATCTTGGATTTCAGATTGGCATGATTTTAGCTATTTTTTATCTATAAGTCATCCCGATGCTTCCTACCAAGTTTGGAGTCAATTAGCCTTTCAGTTCAGGAGAAGAAGCGAAAATAGATTTTCAAGATGGTAACACATTTCTCGGAACAAACTGGGAACACGTTGACTTTTCTCAATTGTGAAATGAGAAAGTGAGGATTCAAAGGAAAGCATGTTTTGACAGATAAATAAATATTTGATAGTTATCATAACTCAGTTATCCTTTGAACACAAAAAGGGAGAAGATGAGTCTTGATAAAGAACTGACTGATTCCCTTAATCCAGTTAGTTAAAGATGATACACTGTATAAGGAGATGTTCACAGCTTGTAAGACAAGTAAATAAATTTGCATTCCCAAAGTGAGTATTTTCCAGTGTCGGAAATTCTGATTTGATTTACGTCAGTTTCGATTTACGTCACCCAATCAAAAATACTTCCCTTATAATAACTGTGCACAAAGGGTAAGTGCGGGCTTGCTGGAACTGAGGAAATGAACAATGTAATTGTTGATTTGTTTGTGTTGAGGTTTTATGGCCCAGTCAACCCAATGGGGTCATGTCGAGTGCGGTCAGTTTACCTAACCACATATTTACTGGGCAGGCTTAGTCCTCTAAGCCGTTAACCAGTATTGTGCACATTCTTTCGCCAGAAACTGACAACTGCCCTTCTTGAATCAGTGGAAGGAGAGAATGACCTTAGAAAATATTTCACGATCAATCTCCACGAAAGAATGTTACCAACCTTGGCTGGGGTTGACCCCGCGACCTCCTGGTCTCCAGTCGGACGGCGCATCCAACTGAGCCACCGAGGCCGGCATGTAATTGTCGAAAAACGTTAACTTCATCATATTATATTCTAAGCAATTCTTGGGATTTAGCATGTCATATAGACCTTTTTAATGTTATTGTTTTTATCCAGGCTACTGACCACATGATTACAATGTTATGTCACGTGACCAAAAATTGTGGATGGCAGAAACATTTCCTGTTCCATTGATACCATTTGATTCAAGCCAAATTTTACTATGAAAATGAATCACTTTTGATTAATGTTTAATCGTAAATTTTATCTAGTATTTTAAAATACAGCTTTAAGAAGCAATCTAACTGTTCTTCTTAAGACAAATACAACTGTTTCAATGATATTTTTCCGATATCAGCAGGCATGCGCGCAACTGTAATATTGCTTTATGGTGTCCATTTTTACACCTAGTTTTAGCCACTATATAGTCAAAATAGATGTCAATATTTGTGGTTATGACATTTGAATGATCACTCGATGAGAATCTCTTCTGAAAAGAAACTTTTGACGAATGAAACTGTTTTATTTTTCTGAATAAACATCGGCAATTATACTGTCCAATAAATGTAAACAACAACTTTCTGCCATCCAATTGGAACGAGGCTAGAACGTACATGTACTCTGCGTTAAAGACCGAGAGGTTTCCAATGGTGTTTATTGTGTGATGTAGTGTTTAAAAGGGTCTATAGGAAAACTGAGGTGTCTAGGGAACAGACTGGGATAAGTGTTTTGAAATGATACATTTGATCTTGTTAGAACTTTGCATGCAAAGTAGGTCAGGGTATTGTTTGGTGTCCAAGTTAATTTCCTCCCTGGTCAATATCATGCAACTACCCTGCAGGTACTATTTCACATATTTCTGCTTTAATAAAATAAAAAACAAAAAACTAAAAAACAAAACAAAAAAAAAACGTCCATGTCATTGTGCCTGGGACATGTAGTAGGAGCCGAAACGTTCGGCAATCTTGAGATAGAGTTGAAAAAAAAAAAAATCCTCCCCACTTTCATTTATCCTTGAGGAGTGCAGCTGAGACATTATCATGACACGTTTCCGAATTATCACAATTAGGAAGACTGATAAAAAGATTTGCCAAAACACATAAATTTTCATCCGGTTGCCAAAGACGCTAAAATTAAATAACAAAATACCTGAACTTGGTCACGAAAACGCATGACTACATCACGAAAACTTAGGACAATTGCGTTTCCTAAATTTATTTCTGGCACCACTGTACTGAAAAACTTTCGTTCTGATTAGCAAAATCATTAAAACTTGGTTATGTATATATATTTTTTTAAAACTTGTTTCTTCAAGATTTAGTAATAATATCTTTTTTCCAAGAAGCAAATCGCTACTTGTTTTCGTTCCTACGATTAATTCGTCCAGGTAGGCTTCGCAAATCGGCGAGTCTGATTACCCTAGGACACCCCAAGACACACCAAGATATCCCGACACCTTTATTTATATTTTTAGGAACACTGATGCATATTCAATGTAAAATTATACTGATTGCTACGAATAAACACTCCTCAAGGTGATAATATTATTGTATATTTTATGACAGTTTCATCTGAAAAACTCCATAACCTCTATAGGGCGGGAATAAAATGCAGTAGCGCTGTGCAGCTATATCACTATTAAATATATAGAAGAAATGCAACCACTACACAGGTAATTGGGAATGCAGCCAATATAGGTGTGTCTGAAAAGATGAGACTCTCCCAGGGGTTATGGGGAACAGGGGAATAATGTCATTTAAATGACAATTTGTAGACGAAAAAATACTCTTTGAATTAAATTATAAATAAATAAATAAACGCATCTGTCTCGCCGAAAAATGTAATGCAGAAACGATCTTTGAATTAAATAAAGAAAAAGGAAATAAAAAAAATAAACAAAATTACCTCTCCCGCAAATAAGCGTGATGCTAAAACGATCTTTGAATTCAATGAATAAAAAAATAAAAAATCAGTAAATAAATAAATTACCTGTCCCGGAAAGACGATGCTGCTTCCTACCACAAACATCTATCATTCATTCATTCATTCATTCATTCATTCATTCATTCATTCATTCATTCATTCATCCATCCCGTCCGTCCGTAAATACATCCATCCGTTCGTCTGTCTACCCACGCACCATTCTATCTATCTATCTATCTATCTATCTATCTATCTATCTATCTATCTATTCGTTCGTTCGTTCATTCATTCATTCATCCATCCCGTCCGTCCGTACATTCACCCGTCCATTCGTCCGTCTACCCACGCACCATTCCATCTATTCAGTTATCTATTTATCTATCCATCTATCTTCCATCCATCCATCTATCCCGTCCGTATATTAGCCATCTGTTCGTCCGTCTAGCCACGCACTATTCCATCTATCTTTCTATCTATCTATCTATCTATCTATCTATCTATCTATCTATCTATCTATCTATCTATCTATCTATCTATCTATCTATCTATCTATCTATCTATCTATCTATCTATCTATCTTGTCCGTTCGTATACTCGCATGTCCGTTCGTCCGTCCGTCCGTCTTTTTACCCACGCACCACTCCGTCCGTTTACCCATCCATCCCGTTTCCCGTTTTACCCATCCGTCCGTTTACCCATCCATCCCGTCTGTCCCTCCCTTAGAAAAATATAATTGGGGCAAAACGACCCACGGGCGGAACGACTCACCTCATAGGGGCGAATCAACCCACCCCTAAATCAGGGCGAAACGACTCAGGCCGAAACGACCCGGCGAAACGACCCACGGGCGAAACGACCCGGATTCGTCTGACTTCGTGAGTTCGTTCAATTATATAAAAATGCAAATGCTAAGAGAGTAAAAAAATGCAAAAGATCGAATTCGGACCATATACAATCTATTGATCCATATCCTCAAGTGTCTGTGATCAAATTCAACAGACCAAAAGAGGATGGAATTTTTCCCCAGGAAAAAGGCTACCCCATTCCATGCATATTGCCTCCTAAGGCCATGCTAAGGAAATAATTGTACCAACTGGGAAAGCCTATTTTCTGGGGAAAATGTCAACTGATAATTATTTATTTGTTCAAAGCATCATTAGCTTAACGAGCTCGTTAATGACAAACTCATTAACTGTTGTAGCTATGGTATTTTTAAAAACATTGATACTTTTGCAGAAAAAAATGTGAGTAGCTTTTGCAATGAAAAAAAAAAAAAAATGTATTTACCGTATTTCAAGATGGAAATTTTAACGTCACGTTAGCTAACAACTTTGTTAAGTTTTGAACAACTGGGTCCAGAATGCCATTACGAAAACACGCCTATTCAAATATATAGAAAATTTCATCTCCAAAAACTGAAAATTTTCAGATAAAAAACTCAGATATTTTTCATATTTCTGCACAAAACATAGATTGTGGGTACTCTTTAGAACCACCTCGCCGAGGCGGTTCTAACGAGTACCCACAATCTATGTTTTGAGCAGAAATAAGAAAAATAATGTATACCCCTGTAAACCCCAATTTTACTATACAAAATTGGGGTTTAAGGGGGTCAAAATTATATAGGTATGTTTTCGTGAATCTAAGCGTTAATACCTGCTATACATACAGCATGTTGGAGATGTGGGACATATTAGTATTTCTACTGTTTCTGCACTATCATACACTCTCCCCTCATCATCCCCTATTTCTCTCAGCTACCAGTTCTACCACCTCTTCAGTCTCTTCACTCCCTTTCTCTCATTACGAAAACACGCCTATTCAAATAGATAGAAAATTTCACCTCCAAAAAGTATACATTCTCAGATAAAAAAAAAAACTCTGATATTTTTCATATTTCTGCTCAAAAACATAGATTGTGAGTACCCGTTAGAACCGCCTCGGCGAAGCGGTTCTAACGAGAACCTACAATCTATGTTTTTGAGCAGAAAAAAGAAAAATAATGTATACCCCTTTAAACCCCAGTTTTACTATATAAAAGTGGGGTTTAAGGGGGTCAAAATTATATAGGCATGTTTTCGTGATGTGGGAGATGACACAAGTCACTTACAAGGGTTGAACGGGTCGTCAAATTAAAACTCAAACAAATAAACTCTTGAGACACTACCCTCAGAAACTCCACCTGAGGACACTGTGGAAGCGGTGGGAGTGTATTCGCAGCTAGCGTTCTAGTTAAATCTATATCGGACCGTTATCGGCCCGACAACCTGTTGGGTCGATAACGGCCAAATACAGATTTGTATCTAGAATACTACTTGGGTTTCAATCTTAATGGAAAACAGCAGTCAGTTAGCTCCCCTGAACACTCTCTGTAAACAACCAGGTGCAACGAAGTGGTTTTCTCTGCTTTTATCATTAGCATCTCTATTTAGTATAGCTTCCTTTTCTTTGAGATGCCTAATTTATACATGGTCATATACCATTAAAGCTTCCAAAATATCACAACGAAATATTTTCTGTGTGATAAAATATAATGTTAATATTTCTGTCAAGTGGGTGTAGAGAATCAGTTTAAAGTTAAACATCAGTAAAATTCAGTTGCGGACCTATGATCGAGCCTATGATAAAAGCAGAATATTCTAATTAGAAGGACATAGTTAGTATTTGGTCTACATTGCGCCTTATCTATTAACCCTTAAAGCGCCAATCACAACAATTGTCGTCTGCTTTGTCTTCTGCCGGTTACTTTAAAAGTCATTGTTGCAAACAGTGTGGACCCAGATCAGACTGCTCCCTTTGCTCCTTTAGGAGCAGTCTGATCTGGGTCCACACTGTTTGCCTATATGCAAAATGTAAGTTTGAAAAGTTTGCAAGAAGATGCAGCAGACGACATTTTCAGATGCAAATTTTCTTGGCGCTTTAAGGGTTAAGGGAGATAACAGAAAAAATACTGTTATCTCTCAATGAAGGCAGGAAAAATAAATAATAACATTTTGCAAATGTATTTGAATCAACGAGGACGTTTGAGGACTTTTCCATCATGACTAGCTGCCTGAAGTTGAATGATTGTAGTATTATTTTATGTACTTTTTAATATAAAGAAAACATAACAGGATAATAGCCACTAATTCATCTGCCTAATGGCGTATCCCCACGAGAAGGATATTTTTTGTTTTATAATCATTATTAAATAAAATTGGGTTAGTATAATTAGAACACTGATTATCGCCATTTCATGTCAATCAGTGTTCTAATTATACTAACCCAATTTTATTTAATAAATTATCGCCATTCCACGGGGCGCTGCCTCTATGTGACTCAGTTGCCTGGCAGCGTTAAAAATCTGAAAACTGAACTGCCATTCCATGTGGAAAGTGACCTTCAATAAACACTGAATAAGTTGGGCAGCAAACACACAACGCCACAACAACGTTGTTACAACGTCACTGCGACGTCGTGACGTTGAAGCGACGTTGGAACGACGTTTCGCGAGGTTGTGTATTTGCTGGGTAGAACGTGCGCAAAAAGCATTGATTCAGATGATTATGCGTAAAGTATCATCCGGGCCTCCCCTTTACATTCATACATGTTAGAGGACAGGGAAGGACCTGATCAGACTGCGCGGATGCGCAGGCTGATCTTGGCCTTCGCTGTCCGCACATGCGCGAAGACGCATTTTCGCATGGCGCGGCTCAATTGAGCTGGGACACAGCGTTTCCTGCAAGATCGCATGTCCGCCCAAAGAGGACTCAGATCAGCCTGCGCATCCACGCATTCTAAGCAGTCTGTCTATAGAGACCTTGGATGTTTGGCTACTTACACAGCGCGAAACAATGGCTGATTAGCCTGCGCTTTTTGTGCAGACTGATCTGAGTCATTGCTTGGCGGACATGCGATCGTGTAGGAAATGCTATGTTACGGCTCAGATTTTAGAAATGCGAAATCTGACTTCATTTATCAGACTCAGAATTACTTCAATGACTCAAACATCAATGGCTCGTTAACTATGGCTGATTCGAACTGTTTCCGAGTCCCTAGGAAATTCTTCCGATAGCTCAAGAAAACAAACATTTAAGGATATTTTAGGGAAACTTTCTTATGAAGACAATGTATGCTGTGTGTATTCATTATAGTCGCCTCACCGAGGAGATTTCAATGAGTGCACTCAACATACCATCGTTTTATAGAAGCTCGAAAAGATATCCCTAAACTATCACCATTTGCCTCGATCTGACCTGACGCTATGATTAACCCTCAGTGGCTCGGACCCAGCAGGCCGAGCTTTTATCATACCACAGTCAAACTTTAATGACTCGAACACCTTGGAGACCATGAAAATCTGTTCTTGACATGGGTAGTTCGAGTCACTGAGGGCTAATCATAGCACCAGTTCGACTGAATTCCCCGCCCCCCCCCCCCCCCACCCACCCCACCCCTCTCCCCACAGACATTCACACACCCTCGGTCCTTCTGGATCCGCCCCAGTCGCATGTTGTGATTTGCAAAGACAAAAAAATCGAGACTGCTGATATGCAGACTTACCAGGACTTCGCGTGGGTTTTCCTAATTTTCATACGGGATATGGGCGATTTTCCCACTACAGGCCTCAAAATTATCCTTGAAACCCGTTCAGACATTTAACCCGACACAACTTATCTGTTTTTCATTTATCTATTGAGGTTTATGTAAATATTGAGAAAGGCAATTCGTTAGTAAATGGAAAGAGGCACTTCGTGATCAATCAATATTTTTCCACTTTGTCCGCTAGGGCAACTCTGATATGTCGAGGTACGGATATCTTGAAGTAGGTCTTTTGAGACCTACCATATTTTCCTCAGTAATCGGACTGACAGGCCTGAGCAAAATGAGACGACCCATTTCCGACGCTACAGAACGCGGCGTCTGATCAGGGTCTAGACTGTCCACCATTCCTCGAGTATTTAGACACATCATTAGGCAGTAAAAATGATTTGAGCCAGCGCACGAAAAAACCTACAATAAGATTTGTGCGACCAGCGACGATTCAGTTCAGCCTGTGCATCCTCAGTCTGATCAGTCTTAGTTGAACACATGTGCCTTCAGGCTATCTAAAGAGGGATAAACTAGAAACTTGTCATACTGGATGGATGTACAGGCTATCTGAGTCTTTGCTGATCACATAGGCATTATTGTAAGCTTTCATTTGTTCAAATGTTAGGAATCAAACCACTGACAACACTGGTGGGTCGATTGTCTCTCAGTGTAGGATAGAAAAATGCCCTGAACGGAAACATAAGACAGTTTTATTTAACCCTTAACTTCCTGTAATTTAAGCAAACAGTGCAGACCCTGATCAGACGCCGCATGCTGCTGTCTGCACTGTTTGCCAATGTTCCGAATGTCCCAGTCCAGGTTTTACAGACAACCCTCTACCAACAGCACTCAGGCACCACAGCGACAAGAATGATACATGTAACCGTTACCTGGATTTCGTCTAAGGCGCGGTTTGGTGACATTGATCAATGATAATCACGGAGACATCTACCTTAAGGAAATTTTGGCGTTTGTATACTATATTGCTGGATTCTAACATAGAACATAGACATAGACAGGTAGGCCATTGTCTCTACTTCCTTCAGGAAAAGGGATCTGAAGATAAAATATTCGCTGTTTAAGAACACACCATTTGAACACATCAGTTGAGCTGGTGTTAACCCAGCAAACACACAACGTCGCCACAACGTCGTTACAACGTCGTCCTTAGGCGTGGACAATTAGAAGGGAAGCAAACACTTTTAGGCCAGCTGAGCGATCTCTCTTGAACCATTTGTCCCTTTTGATACAGCAGTGATTTTTGTTGTTGTCGGATTGTTTTACCATAAAAAACCTGAACCTGGATGGCTCAGCAAAGTATCATATATCTCTTCCCTCACATATTATTATCATGTCGCATGGTAGTTGAAAATAAATAATAATTTTCATGCTGGAAGTATCATTTTCAACCATATGTAAACAAACAGTATAACAAAAAGGTCCTAATTGGTCCGGGTCAAGTAAACGAAGACTCATACGCATGTGAATAGCACTGATGTTCACTCACTTCTCTGCTCGCAAAAGTCGACGCGTTGATCAACAGAACTTCAATTTGTTACGCGGAGGGGGGTTGGAATGGGTGGGCGGGCGGGGGAGTGGGGTTGGGGAGGAGGGGCTTTGATAGCGCAAAATGATGTCTACAGTTTAACACCGGTGGATACTAAAGATATTTTAGGTCCTCCCAAGAGCATCGTGTCTGTGATAATTTCTGTTTTGCTTGAAAGAGTCGCAATTCAAAATATAAATGGGGTCAAGGTGAACGTGTAGAATGCGCAACAACTAAATGGCCCTTATGCCATATGCGAACAGTGAAGGTCCAGATCAGACTGCGCATGCGCACAGTCTGATCTGGGCATTCCCTGTTCGTCGATATATAATACAGTACCCAATGATTCCGTTAGAGAGCGACGAATGCCCTGATCGAACTGCGAATACACAGGCTGGTTAGGTCCTTGTTGCCACATATGGCTTTTTTCTTGCTTTCACATCAAATGGAATCTAAGGCCTTATTTGGCTTACAATCTGTTAATGAGTCCATGTTTAAACTCACTTAAAACGATCGAATGTAATTAACCTTAATTAAGCAAGCCGTGGGAAAAGGGAAAATTGGGGGTATACTTAGACAACACATTTGCCCTCTAAACACCTAGTCCTAATCAGACTGCGTGGGCATCGACATATGCATCCGTACGAGTTTGTCAAGGGCAATCATGCGCGTTTACAGTATAATCTGAAGCTATAAGGAATATATTGACGGACAGCAGATGTTCTGATCTGACCGCGTGGCTGCAAGGATGTGTGAATTTATTTGTCTTTGGTGTTCTAACAGTATTCCCACAAAGACCATGTAACTGGTAGCATGGTTGGACGCAAAGGATTTAGACTTAATATATTAGAGTTACTTAATATATAAGTACTTAGTACACACAACGATATAAAACGCTACAGTATGGGGTTACCAGGAAATGTTTTGTTACTGGCGCTAATTCTCATATTAGAATATTCAAAGTCTCTCAGCTGGCGTCACACGAGTACTGAAACTCTTTACGATGTCATATTCATTAGAAATCTCACAAAGAAAAGTATCATTAACACAACGTTTCCCGCAGATTCCAGTGGATTTTGTGCCATCAGTTGCAGCAGAGAACAAGGCGAATCGTTCTGTTTTGACAGTTTCAATTTCAGATGCTACTGCAACAGCGCGGAGGACGAAAGCGTCATAAAAGACGACACGGCGACCACTTTTTCGTACGGGACAATAGCACGGCAGGTTCAAGTAAGCTGGTATTTTTAGAAAGTAAGCTGGTATTTTTAGAACCTCATCGTCAGAAAACGTAACATCGGACGCATGCGCAAAGCAAAGATTCAGGTCAGCCTGCGCATTCGCGCAGTCTGATCTGAATCTTCGCTGGGCGCATTTTGAAAAGCCAAGGACAACTAAGACTCTGAGTAGACTGCACAGGAGCGCAGGCTGATTTGAGTCATCGTTTGTACGTTTTCTCACGTTCCGGCTCTTTGCGTTTTCAAATTGTCGCAGTAGTTAAAATGCGTAAATTTAGAATTATACCCTTGCATGGCCATGCAAATTAAGATTCTTAATTTGACCCTTAATTCTTAATAAGAATATGAGCCAGCGCATGACAAAACCTACTATAAGACTTTTGCGACCAGCGAAGACTCAGATCAGCCTGCGCATACGCGCAGGCTGATCAGAGTCTTCGCTGATCGCATGTACCTTCTATTTCCTCTAGGCTATCCAAAGAGAGATAAACGAGACCCCTTGCTATACTTGGTGGATGTCCAAGCTGATTTGAGTCCTTGCTGGTCACACAGGTGTTATTGTTGGTTTTGTCGTGCGCTGCTGCATATAGATTGCACATGTAGGTCCTATATTCTGAAGTAGCCAATGACTATGAGACACTGTTGCAACGAAGACAAAGTTTTAAATACACGAATATGCATAACGATATTTTGGAGTGGATTGTCCGTATTCGGTGTTCGTCATTTCATGTCTTTGTATCTAAATAGAATAGGGCATACCCAAATAGAACATACACAGTGGACATATGATACACATATACAAACAATAGAAGAAGCAATGAACGGACAGTTAACATTCCTGGGGCAGGAAATTTGGTGTTTCTTGTACTTCTTGTATAAACATGCTCACAGAATATATACTCGTATGTAAGCCTATCTAATTATGTGCAGAAATATGTACAGTACACTCATCTTACATTTAATTGTATTTTAATTGTTCCTGTTTTAATTTACATCTCCATGTATGTTATATACAGTCGACTCTCGTTATCTCGACCTTGCTTATCTCGAATAACCGCTTATCTCGAAGTGAAGTTCTGGTGCCTGATTTAACATGGGAATCTAAGAACAGGTAACAAAATATTATTGTATTCCACAATATTTTCAATATGTCTCTAACTTCAGGAATCAAATTACATACTCATTTGTTAATTGTGGTTGTTCGATTTATTGTTTTCCTCACTTCTGCCACTCTGATATATCGAGGTACGGATATCTCGAAGTGTTTCAGAGAATCCCTTGGAATTCGAGATATCGAGAGTCGACTGTATCATATTAGTTATTGTCTGTAATGTACATATTTTTGTAACTGTGCTGTAATAGAGAGCCCTTTGGTAGACTAAATAATAAATAAAGACTTTTTTTGCCCGCGTACCATGCATCATATCATGTTAGTTATTGCGTGTACGAGAATATGTATCATTTTTTTGTTAAGTTTTGTGTTGTAACAGAGGATCAGTTGTTAGAATAAATAAATAAATGAATGAATAAATACTCTGTCTGAACACTCTGACCAATTGCATATATGCATATGGCCTTTGTTGTCCGCATAGCAAGCAGTACCAGGTATCTATAGCATCATGTTAGTTATTGTGCATATATATTGTATTATTTTTTTGTAACGTTCTAAAAATAAATAAATAAATAAATAAATAAATAAATATTCTGAGTGTTCTGACCAGTTGTACGTACTACATACAGGTATTCCCTATACCATGCATCACCATGTATCTACAGTAAAACCTGTGTAAGACAGCCACCTTTGAAATTGACCTTGGTGGTTGATGTGGAAAGGTGGTTGTCTTATAAAGGTACATGTCATGTAATTTTGCTAGCAAAATTACATGACATGTACCTTTATAAGACAGACAAGTTTTTCCACATCAATCACTATTTAAAGTCAGTCTCGAAGGTGGCTCTCTTATACAGGTTTTACTGTATAATTTTTGTTATTTATTGTGAAACGACTTTTTTGTTGCTGTTTTATAATAGAGGGTCATTTGGTAGATAAATAAACAAATAAATAAGTAAATAAATAAATACATAAATATCCTGAGCGTTATTACCAGCTGCGCATTCGCACAGGTAATCTTGACCTTTGTTGCCCGCGGTTATTGTGTGTGCTAGTACATGTATTATTTTGTAAAGCTGTGTTGTAACAGAGGATCATTTAATAGAATAAATAAATAAATAAATGAGCACTCTGACCAGTTGCTCATACGCATATGGCATACACTACGAAAACACGCCTATTCAAATATATTTAAAATTTCACCACATGCAGATAAAAATTCTGATATTTTTCATATTTCTGCTCAAAACATAGATTGAGGATACTCGTTAGAATCGCCTCGCCTAGGCGGTTGTAACGAGCGCCTATAATCTATCTTTTTGAGAAGAAGTAAGAAAAATAATGTTTATCCCTGTAAACCCCAGTTATACTATATATAAGTGGGGTTTAAGGGGGTCAAAATAACATAGGTATGTGTTTGTGATGAATACAATGCATCACTATGTATCTATATTATGATATTAGTTATTGTGCGTATGTGTATTATATTTGTAACTGTGTTGTACAGAGGACCATTTGGTAGAATAATAAATACTCCGAGCAATCTGACCAGTTACGCATATGCGGAGGTAATCTTGGCTTTTGTTGCCCAGTATACTTGGTTGCTCTTTGCAGAATGGAGATACTAATTCACGCATGGATGATAATAAACCCTAAATTGTAGTAGATCATTTCTTATTTTATAGTATATTTTTTCCCTACAGAAAATAGAACCTGACATATCATGAATCGTCTGCTAGGCAGTCTGCTGCAGTTGTTCATTGCACTTTAAAGGCTAAAAAGAAAATTCGGACTTACACCGAATATAATTTGTTAATATTTATCTTTAATGTACAGAGTTAAAAATGAGGAACTTCTTTTACGGCTTGACCATTGCAATTCAGCAGTATACCACCTACATGTATCTAACGCCGGTATCCACGTCCGACTGGTAATCAGGAGGTTCGATCCCCACCGTGTCCGGCTACATTCTTTCGTTGAGACTGATCATGAAATATTTTCTATGGTCATTCTCTCCCTTCCGTTGACTGACCTGACCGGCTCGACATTACCTTTATAGTGTTGATTGGGCCGTTAATCTCCAACCAAACCAACAATTACTTATCTAACATGCATACTCACTTATCAAAAATCTTTCAAAGTAAACAATTTCGTGTCAATAATGTTACCAGAATACAATTTTTGTGTTTGTATATATATACTGAAACACTAAATTCAACTTTTTGCGGAAATTAAACATTTTATGTCGTTATTATATATATATATATATTTTTTTTTTCAGAAATACGCGCAGGATTCTAATGTCAAACTTGTAACTAATGGAGTTGATAGACAAGGTAAGTGGATTTCGGCGCATGATACCGTATTTGAGACAGCGCACGACAAAACCTACAATAAGATATGTGCGACGAGCGAAGACTCAGATCAGCCTGCGCTAATCGCATGTGCCTTCGCTAATCGCATGTGCCTTTTACAGTCTTCAGGCTATCTAAATAAGGATAAACGAGAACCCTTGTGCTGGGTGAATGTACTGGCCCCAGTAAGCATTCTTTATAAATCTACAGCGGGCCGTTATCAGCCCGTCAGGGTAGCTGACGGGCCGATAACGGCCCGCTATAGATTTATAAAGAATGCTAGCAGGGGCTGATTGGTTAGCTGAGCGTTTTGGTGAAACCATTATGAAATTGGTTGAGACATTAGGCTATAATTTCTAGAAAATGCTGCCATAAAGCTGCCATTTTTGTGCGTTAGTGACGTCATATGGTATTCTTTTCCTTTTAAAGTTGATCCTTTTTCAGAAGGAATCTTGGAAGCAGACTTTTTTCCTTTTAGAATAGTGACATTTCAGAAGGGATAACAAAAGTGCATTCCTTTGAGAGCGTATCCATTCCCCTAAAATTCTATCTACATTCAGTCGAACGTCAATGGCTTGAACATCTTTGAAATTTTGAAAATTTGTTCCAGACATGTGTAGTTTGAGCCAATGAGGATTAGTCAAGGCGCCAGGTCAGGAGGCAAATGGGGGTAATTTAGGGGTCTTTTCGACCGTCTATGAAATAATGCTAAGTTGAGTGTACTCATTAGAATCGCTTCGATTAGGCGCTTCTAATGAGTACACACTACATTCTCATGATTAAAAAAATTCTTAAAACATCCCTATTAAAATTCTTGAGCTATCGAAAAATTTTCCTAGGGACTCAGAAACGAGTTTGAATCAGCCACGATAAATGAGCCATCGGTGTTCGAGTCATTCAATGTTTAGTGTATAAGCATTATGCTATATTCCAGATTGTCTGTCGCTTTACCAGGCTGGGTATCGTAAAGACTGTGTCTACACAATTGAACCCACGGCGGACAACCCCCATGATGTCTTTTGTGACATGTCTTCAGGCGGTTGGACCGTCATTCAGAGACGTCAGGACGGAAGTGAAGATTTCTACCGGAACTGGAATGACTATGTGAATGGATTTGGTAGTGAAGCTGGGGAATACTGGCTTGGGCTAGAAAATATCCATATTATGACTCAAGAAAACAGCGAATTATTCATGTAAGCATTATATATCATCTAGGTGTTGCTCTGTTTGTTTGGTTTCTTTTCATTTTTTATTGACTGACGAAGCCGCATTTTATAATATATGTGGTCCATAAAATAAAGGTAAAATGGATGTACCTGGCGCTTTTTCCTGTCAGTTTTAACCCTTGTCCTGCTGAACCCGGATATACCCTGTTTTGCAAACAGTGTAGATCCTGATCAGTTGGCTTCTGAAGAAGCCAACTGATCTGGACCTGCACTGTTTGCCACCAAGTATGCAAATTTATAGCAACAATCTGGATCAAGTAATCTGATTAGCTGAAAATTAAAAGTGGGCATGGCATCTTAATTTATTCAGCAGGACAAATGTTAACAGAAAGAAAAGATTTCCACAAAGGAATAAGTTTACCTACTCTGCTGTCTGCATCTTTCAGAAAGGCGTTTAGCCTTGGCGCTTTATTCACAATGAATGACTTAATGCAAAATCTATTGTCGTAACTGCCTAAGCACGAATAAGTTTTATTCTGTTCATTGGTTTTAAAAAAATGGATTTTCATTTTTTCGCCAAAAGTAAAATGACTGCAAATTATGCAGAAATCGGGTAGGTAAATTGCATGCAGATTTTCAACAAGTTCCAGTCTTTCCAATATTCTGAAAGCTTCACAATAATGTCATAAAATATCAATAAGAATATGCAAAGAAAAGTGAAAGCTATTTTCTTACATAAAATTCCTCCTTTGAGAATTTATTTACGTTACTGTTTCGGAGCATGTTTTTGAAGTATGCATTAAACTTGCAATACTGTTAAACATTTTGATAACACTCTAACATAGCTATATCGCTTAAAGGGACTGGATACACCAGGCAGATTTTTCACCTATGTTTCGTTTTTCTACCGATCAATCTAATACAGTTGACTCTCGTTATCTCAAACACCGATGGTTTAAACTAGTGTCAAAATAAACCTAGATAAGTAGTAATATTGAAATGTTTGCTATATGTTTCCGTACATTTCAACTCCTTTCATCTCAAACAACTGTTATCTCAAACCAAACATTCTGGTCCTTGGATTTTGAGAGAAGAAGAGCAACTCTTAATTTTCTGGGTCACAATCACGAAAATCGGCGTTTCTTGTGTTGTTCGTTCTTATGTGTTTTTGTGGCTGCTCGCTGCAGTCTTTTGTGTTTGGTCCTGTTTATGTCTCGTTGGTGTATTTGATGGGTCGTGTCTGGCATCGTAATCACCATGTTGGGGAAGAACTGGGACCAGTTGTTCAAAACTAACGATGTCTTTAGTAAACGTATCGTTAAAACTTTGATCATTAAATATGGAACATATGCTGATATTTTTGCTGAAAAAATGTGAGTAGCTTTTGCATTTGTTGCATATATATATATATATATATATATATATATATATATATATATATATATATATATATATATATATATATATATATATATCACTCTCTGGGCTTATTCAGCAGACGACAAATTGGTGATATTTTTCTTATTTTTTTCCCGGAAAAAGGATTTGACATTTCATGCGAATCGTCTTCAATGGAGAAAATTTTCATGAAATGTCAAATCCTGTTTTTTTTCTTACTCTTCCCCAAAACAGGATGTGACATTTCATACAAATTGTCTCTGTTGGAGACAATGTCAGATCCTGTTTTCTGGGAAAAATAAGAGAGAGAGAGAGAGAAAAAAAAATTCAAAATGTCGTCTGCTGAAAATTTTACCCAGGTAAGTGCTAAGCGTTAATGAAGTACATGCATAGGTGATGCATGAAATATAAATTTCCGTCAATTCCCATTACCGTTTTATAAACTATGGCTCAAAAGAGATGTTACAAATAGTTTTGATTTTACTTCAAGACTGAGACTGTTTGGATTATATAGTGAAAACAAAACTGCATTACTAGTCTTTGAATATTTTATTAAACATTGACTATTATACAATGTTTATAACCGTCAAGAACACGTTACTAGATTTTGAATATTTTATTCAACACTGACTATTATACAATGTTTATAACCTACAAGAACACGTTAATAGATTTTGAATATTTTATCCAACATTAACTATTATACAATGTTTATAACCTACAAGAACACGTTACTAGATTTTGAATATTTTATTCAACACTAACTGTTATACAATGCTTATAACCTACAAGAACAAAATGTTTTTACTATATATATCTTATTGTCATGCGTAGGTTATGTAGTAGGGTAGGCAAAATTAACCTTTAAAACGCCTAGCAAAATTTGTTGCAGGCGACACAATATTTTCTTTTCAAAGAAAATAAATATAGAAATGCGCGTCTGCTTGTCTGTTTTTCACATGAAATGTCAGTACTTATTTTCTTTGAAAGATAATATTTAAAAACGTCGTCTGTTGCAGTTGTGATTGTCGTTTTAAGGATTAGTTACAATTTTCGGAGTAGGTTTGGTTTTAAGTCATCACGAAAACATGCCTATATAATTTTGACCCCCTTAAATCCCAATTTGATATAGTAAAACTGGGGTTTACAGGGGTATAAATCAGCGAGGCGGTTCTAACGAGTAGCCACAATCTATGTTTTGAGCAGAAATATGAAAAATATCAGAATTTTTATCTGAAAACTTCCAATTTTTGTTTGCGAAATTTTCAATATATTTGAATAGGCATGTTTTCGTAATGATATGTTTTATTGCCTGTCATTGGCTATTTAATGAGCTTGGGCACACTACTTCTTACAATTTTCGGTGTAAGCAGTAAACAAAATCCCACACTGACATGTGTAGTCTGGTCAGGTTCGAGGATGTTCGGTGATCAAAGTAGTAAATTCTGTATAGTGTATAGGCAAGTGGATAGCGAAAATCTTCACCAAACCTCGCCGTCCACTCATGGCGCTAATTTCTGGCTAATTTCAGTTGCTCTCTCTGTCTTTCAGAAACATAGAAGCATTTGAAGGGACTACTACAAAAACTTCATACTACGCCCACTATCAGACCATGATTGTATACGGCGCCTCAGATAATTATAGGCTAAACATATCTGGATTTTCAGGGGATACTGGCGACTCTATGGCTACCCACAATGGCATGACGTTCTCAACTTTTGACAAGGATACTGATCAAACAGGAGAACACTGTGCCGATACGTACCACGGTGGTTGGTGGTATAATGCTTGCCACTCTGCCAACCTGAACGGAGTCTATAATGAAACAGCTTATGGACTAGGAATCAACTGGTGGTATATTACTGACCATAACGTTTCACTCAAAGCAACTACGATGAAAATAAGACGAGTATTGTTACCAGAAGTCTAAAGAATGTGTATCTAGAGGTTAAATGCACCCTGAGTTTAAAATACAGGAATATTTCCCAAGACATATGCATATCCGATAAACAAACGAGTGCGTTAGAAAGAGCTAGTATATTAGATTTGCAAATTTCCTGTTTATCTAAATTTTAAACTCTCTCCGAATTAACTTACATATTACATATCATAAACTTTCCTTTTTAATTTCTTCAGATTCTGTTTTATGCTGGTTCGACGTTTTAAAATGACACCAATACATTTAGCTACGTCACGTCTGCATTTGTCACGCGGCGCAGTAGGGTTCTAAAATAAATATTTCTTTGCTCTGAGAGAAAATATTTCCTACAAAGAATATAAAATTATATTTCTCTCAGGAATTGCTAAAACAGCTTCAGACATGTAATATGAATTCGTAAGAGGACTTGATACATTTGATAGATTTACCGCTATTTTATACAAGGGAGGCAGCGTTAGTGACTTCCGATTCTTTCCTTTTAGAATAGACCCCTTTCCGGAAAGGAAGCAAAACAATATTGACAGACTTGTCGCCTCTGAAAGTATATCCTTTTCTTAAAATTTGAAAAAGCTGACGAGCCGCGGTGTCAAGCAATACGTTACTTTACGGCACATGCAGGCAGAGAAAACCCAGTCCCATATGCATCCGTGTACTCCAGTCAGAGCATTTGTTGTACACTTGCAAAGCCATTGTATAAAAGAAAACGTCGCCGGATGGCAGAGACAGACATGACAGTACGGATTCACGGATCTGTATCTGTTCGTTTTGCCTAGGTCGAAGAAATCTTTCCGCTTGACGTCGCTCACATAATATCATAATATATCGTATTCGGTCTAATTAACGCACATATCCGTATAAGCACACAGTCAATTAATTCCATAATCTTCCGATTACAGCTCTTGTTCTTTTATCTACTTCTTTATTTTAAAGCATATGTTGAGGTGCTCATTTGAAATGCCTTAATATGTCGAGGCAATTCAAATGAGTACCATAACATATGCCTTTGTTTAAAGAAAATTAAAAAAGGTGTAGTAGAAACATCATTTAATATGCCCCTTATGAAATTCAATGCTGAGTTTTCTTTAAAGTGAGCTTTATTAGGTTGATAGTTTACTACAATTTTTTCGAGTAATTTTGAAAAGCAAGCACTCAGTGTGGTAATTAAGTCGAATACTGTTGGCACATATGAGTTTATAATCCTGCTGACGGGGCTATCAGCTTCCTATTGTAATGTATACAACGTCTTGCGTGCGGGAAGCCAATCCTGTCACTGGTTTAGACACCGAGCATGTCAGAAATAAAATCCTGGTCTGCCTGGAGTAACGGTGTATAGAAAAATAGTACAGCAATTGTCCAGGAAGAGCCACGATCACAGATCACTGCCTACCATTGACACCGAGAGGAAGAGCAAACACGACATGGCAGATGGTACGCATGTCACAAACCAAAGAAAAGCAAAATAAGCAGCTCCCTCTTCCCCAGCGAGGTGATCACAGGATCCACCAAACACAGCAATACAACAATTGACATGGCAAAACACGAAAATATCCCCGCAGCAAGCAGCGACAAGGCCACGCAAAGAAAAACCAGCACTAGGACCATAGCCTTAGAAAGGTCAGTAGTACAAAGTACCCAGTGTAGTTAACCCTTGCCATAATGAATAAATTAAAATGCCACGCCCACTTCTATTTTTCATCCAGGCATATTAATAGATCCAGGTTGTTGATACAAATTCACATTCTTAATAACAAGCAGTGCAAATCAAGATCAGTTGGCTTCTTCAAAATGCAAAACAATAAATCCCATAAACCTACCACACTCAAAAGAAAGTCAAAAATGTAAGTAAAGATACCCAGGAAATTCCTCCTTGAGAACAACTTGCATGAAATGTCAAATAAGAAAATATCGTCAATATATCGTCTGCTAAATAAACCCATAGAGCGCTAAAAGTTAACGACAATGAACGCTTTTAGTTGCATTGCTTAAAATCGGACACGAACAGTCTACAGTTGTCCTTCTGTGTCAACCCTAAAAGCGCTAATCATAAAACTAAAGCAAATGACACTTTCATTTTTTTTTCATTTTTTCAGAGAAAATAAGGCTTGATATTTCATGGCAGACGATTCACATGATATACCAAGTCTTATTATCTCTGAAAAATAGTAATCAACTAGACATGTGTCTAAGCACACAAATGCACCCCCGCACCACGCCCTTTGCTCTTTGCCCATATTGCAACAACTATTTTACAAATGCTCAATCTGACCTTTTAAACATTCTGACCCCTAGCACTGCCCAAGGGCCTGTTCTAGAGTTGTAGATTAATGTCTGGGTACGTATGTTATTGACCTAATTTCAACTTCCTTGCATAAAAGATACCCCGTTATGACCCCCAAAAGAAATGCGTACATAAATATCAATGTAAAATCCGACCAACGGGTTATACTGACTCAAAATCCATAAGTATGATGTTTTTACATCAAATGCTCTTCAAGATATGATGCAAAATTACTTGAGCAAGATATGTAGGCCACTCTGACCTACTTTTATTTTGGTGTCAAAGTTGGTCATATTGACTAATAATCCATAAACATGATGTTTATGCAATAAATATTCTTGTAAGATATAAGGAACAATTACTGGACTGTGAAATGTAGGTCATTATGACCTACATTTGTTGTCATTATGACTTACATTTATTTTGAGGTCAAACTTCGGGTCATACTGATTCATAATCCATAAGTATGATGTTTGTACATCAAATACTCTTCAAGGTATAAGAAAACATACTAAACAATGAAATGTAGGTCACTGTGACCTACATGTTTTTAAGGTCACACTTCGGATCATACTGACTCATAATATATAAATATGATGTTTATACATGAAATACTCTGTTAGATATAAGGCAAAATTACTGGACCGTGAAATGAAGGTCACTGTAACCTATATTTATTTTGAGGTAAAAATTCGGGTCATACTGACTCATAACACAAAAGTCTAATTCTTATACATCAAATACACTTTAAGATAGAAAGAAAATCACTGGACCATGAATTATAGGTAACTGTGAACTTCATTTACTCTGAGGTCAAATTTCAGGTCGGTCTAATACATAATCAGAAAAGTACGGTCTAATACATAATCAGAAAGGTACGGTGTTTACACATGAAATACTCTTCAAGATGTAAGGCAGAATTACTGGACTGTAATGCGCAGGTCATGCTGACCTTCACTTCATAACCTACAAGTCAGTGTCACAAGGTTGACCGATGTCTGACCAAGTATCTGTCCAAGTTGTTAGCCCCACTCCAGGCATGTCTCAAGGGCAATTGTAGCACAGTTGAAGGTTTAAGTCTAAGTAAGTAGCATACCAAATTTCAACCTCCTAGCATAAAAGTATCGAAGTTATGACCTAAGTAGCATACCAAATTCAACTTCTTAGTATAAAAGGTACTCAAGTTTGTTCTGTTATACATTTTGACCCCTAGCCACACATCAGGGAAGACCCAGAGGCTATCTAGCAAGGAGTGGATGATTCAGGTCCGGGTAAGTAGCATACTAAATTTCAAATTCCTAGCTTAAAAGATACCCAAGTTATGACGTCAAGAGAAACGCATACGTAAGACAATTTGAACTAAAATGTAAACTAAGGCACTGACCCTAGTCCTACTTCAGGGCATGACCTAGAAGCAAATCTAGCACAGAGATGAAGGTTTAGGTAAAGGTAAGTAGCATACCAAATTTCAACTTCCTAGCATAAACGGTAGCCAAGTTATGGCTTAATGTTAGTACTGTATGAGTCAAACTTTCCCTTTAAGCTATTTCTAAGACATGATATTCATGTTCTGTAATAGGATTTGACTCGTCATCTCTAACAGTTTGAGAAATTACATGTTCCTTGGGAATGGTCTCTAAAACATGATATGTGCGATCTGTATAAGAACTTCGAACATTTTCATTTTGTACAGCCTCCAAAACATGATAAACAGGGCTAGAGTTTATCTCTAAATGGCCGTCGCTAATAGCTTGTGAATTTGATTCTTCATCATCATCTGCTTCTAACACAAGGTAGTCATGACTTATATCAGTTTCTAAATCTTTATGTTTGGCATCCTGTGAATTATTAGAATTTATATGCATTGTTCCTACACTCTTATCTTCTGAAGGGTTTTTGTTGTTATTCTTGCTGTAGTAGCGTCTTGTCATTTCATCTGGAAACGTAAACATTTTTAGTTATACGGATTCTTGAAAAGGGCCATGGGGTTACACTTCCAGTCCAAGAAGTATGTTTGTTTGAGTTGCTAATCCATATCTAAAAATTAAATATTGAATATTAAAAATTTCAGCAGACGACATTCTGATTTTGTTTTTGTTATTTTTCCTATAAAATAGGATTTGACACTTCATGCAAACTGTCTCCTAAGGAAAATAAAAACAAATATCATCATCTGTCGTCTGTTGAATTTCCCATAGCACTGGTGTTAAAACTCTGACGGACATACTAGCAGCCGAAACGTTGTAAGTGATAAGTTGTGCCTATGTGAAATAAAGTTGTAAACTAAATATTGTGTGCAAGTAATACTTCTGTTTGAATAGTTTTATGAATTATTTGTCCCAACTGAAGTGATTCTTGGCTAAAACTCAGCTGAAGGGTAGATCTTTATTGAAATCAGGCTAACGAGAGGACAACGATGATATCACTTTAACAAGACTTGCACCGCAAGTCAGCGATGTCGGTGCACTGGATGGTAAATACAAGGCGAAATATGGGCCACTTCAAGCGTAAAGATGTCTTGGAACATGCGCAAATGCGAAAATTTAAATCATTCTGCGCATGCATAAAGTATCATCAGGGCCTTTGCACCATTCACACAGAACCCTGATGAATGTCCGCACATGTAAGGAGAAGCGCCAAAAGCCAAAGAGCGAAATTACTGAATAGCAGAATAAATATATTTTTCATAATTCTGCTCAAAACATAGATTGTGGGAACTTGGTGAGGCGGTTCTAACGAATACCCACAATCTATGTTTTTGAGCAGAAATAAGAAAAATAATGTATGCCTCTATAAACCCCAGTTTTACAATATAAAAGTGGGGTTCAAGGGGGTCAAAATAATATAGGCATGGTTTCGTGATGGTTGCTCCGTATGAGCCTCACCGTGAGAAAAGGCTCTTCGGTTCCGTCGAATAAATCATTCAATGCGCATGGCCGGCCCCTTAGCGAGGCCACATGTCAAGTTCTTTGGCTAAGGTTTTCCCTTGACCCACCGCAGACGTGAGCAAACTGCACAGGTTCTGGCGAGACTGTGCAGATGCGCAGCCTCGCCTGAACCTATGCTGTCAGCATATGCTATAATGGCACTTTTCCCATGTCGTGGCTCATACATTCGCGCGCGTTACCTTTCAGATCAGATGGGTTTGTCTTAGATTTTGCCAGATTTGTAGTGGTTTTTAACCCTTCATATTCTGTGTTAGTTTCTCTGGTAGCACGTAAATCCTCATAAGTTCGGATGTCCTGCAACTTGGCCGATGACGGTGTTTCTGAAGAAAGAAAATTAAGCAAACAGTTGTTCCGCTTTGGTTATTCTTCAAAGAGGTTGATAAATGAAAATGGCTGCCATCTGTTTTTATGAAAGGGAGAGAGAAGCCGAAAATTGGATACAATTATTGTACAGAGAATAACAAAAATAGCACTCAATCTAATAAATCTATTTTCGTTGCTTGACTTAATTCATTTCTGTATTCGGAGACTATATTGCCCCGTAGAATATACGAGGAACGTGCAAAAAGTTCTGTCACTTATAGGCTTACTTATAGGCTTACTTAGTTTTATCCCAGGGATATTTTAAAATGCTTCATTGCACTTGAATGGTGTGTTGAATAGCTAATTTCGTGCAAATTGCTTTCCAACTGACCAAATTTAAATAGATACAGTCATATACACTGACCAATTTACTTGTTACATTGGAACATGGACCAGAAAAATGAAATTCATAGCTATATTAAATGCCGCATTAGGCTTAATATAGATTCAAAGCAGATATTTAATTAATTGTGTGATATACGAGGGATGTTCGAAATGAATTGCTTACTTCTGTCTGGAAACTTCAAATTTCAAGTTAGCCCAAAAGTACTCATTTCATGCCCTCGAAGTACTCCCCGTGGCTAGAAATGCAAAGTTTCAGCCGATGTATCCACTTCTTGAAGGCGTCACGGTACGCTGATTTGGGCACAGTAATAAGGTACTGATGAATGGCAGATCCAAGTGCCTGTCGGGACTGGTATTTCCGTCCAGCAAGGAATGCTTTCAATTTCGGAAACAAAAAGAAATCACATGGGGCAAAGTCTGGGGAATACGGGGGGTGAGGCAAAACAGTTACTTTTTCTTTCGTCAAAAACGCCGTAACTATTGCGGAGGTATGAACTGGGACATTGTCATGTAGAAGACGGACATGTTTAAAACCAGTGGCAGGGCGTCGTTTCTGATAGTACTTCTTTAGTTTCTTCAGTACTACGTCTTTGTAGTACTTTCCGGTGATGCTTTTGCCCTTTTTCACTGGCACTTTTATTGCGACTCCTTCACATGAGAAGAAGATTGCATACAAAACCTTCTTTGTACTCAAAGAACGTTTGGCAATTATTGGGCGTTTGCTGTGTTTAGTGGCCCAGATCTTATTGCTAACCTTTCTGACGAGCTCAAAATAATAGACCCAGGTTTCATCACCTGTGACGACATTGGCAAACTGCTTTTTGTCATATTTTGGAAACATTTGAAGCAGCTTTTTGGCCACTTTAACCCGTTGCCTCTTTTGCTCGTCAGTCAACAGATGTGGCACCCGTCTAGCAGAAATCTTTCTGACTTTCAAATGCTTCTTCAAAATAAGGTTAACCGTTGATAGTGATATGCCTACCTTTCGTGCAATATCACGAACTGTAAATCTGGCATCTCCTTCAATGATTTCCTTTATTTGGAAACAGTTTCTTTACGAGATGCAGATTTTGGCCTACCTAATTTCGGTGCATTTTTGATGGACTCTACACCATACTCAAATTTCTTTTTCCACCGCCTAACTGTGTCATAAGACACACAAGAAGGTCCAAAAGCATTAGAAATTTCAGTCATCAGCTTCTTCAAAGAACAACCAAGTTTTGAGCGAGCTTTGATGTAAGCCCGTATTTCATCTTTTTTTGTCGACGCTTCTACCAACCATTTTTACTGCAGTGGTCAATGACTGCGTGTATTCAAATGGCAAATTTTATATCTTACACTTGGTCTAACATGTACATTTATACACCATTGTGTAGATATTGAATAACGCTATACAGGTATGTATTGGTTTTTGTCGTGCCCCACGTGGATATCGAGCTAGAGGACAATAAGCAATTCATTTCGAACATCCCTCGTATATGGAGCTCAGACCATTTCAATGCGCATTATTTAGGTGAGTTAAAGCTTTTAAAGCTGGGAAATATTCTGTTGAAGATTATACCCGTCCTGGAAGGCATAAAACCTCTGTTACCAAGGCTAACATCGCTGCTGTAAAGATTGTGGTCGAACAGGATGCGCGATTGTCTGTCAAAGATATAGCTAGTTGTACTGGCATATCAGAAGGCAGTGTGCAAACAATTCTGAAAAAGCGTTTGGACCTGAGAAAGTTTTGCGCTAGGTGTGTACCTCATTTGCTCACTGAGGAGCAAAAGACACGTCGCCTTAAATGTGCCCGGGAACTTTGAAAACATACAAAGGCTATAATAGTCGGGTTATTTCTAACTTGCTTACAGGCGATGAAACCTGGATGCACATGTTTAAGCCACAAAGAAGGGCTGATAATAAGCAATGGAAGCGAAAAGATAGAAAACGCCCATGTATAGCCAAGAGACCATGTTCGAAAAAGATGTACGCAATTTTCTTCAAATGGACCAGCCGTTAAAGTGCTTTGTCCATCTGGTCATACAGTCACTGGCCGATTCTACAAGAATTCTGTACTGAAGAAAGTGAAAGAGTTTTACAATAAGAAACGACCAAGTAAAGGATTGGCAGGAGTCCACCTTTCACATGACAACGCCTCCTCTCATAAGTGTGAGGTTGTTAAGTCTTTTTTGGCTTCTGAAAAAAGGTGAAAGTTTTAAACCATCCATCTTATTCACCTGACCTGAGTCCCTGTGACTTCTTTTTATTTCCAAGGCTTAAGAAAATGCTTTCTGGAAATAAGTATACGTCTAGAAGTTCTCTTGACAGCGCTATTTATCAGTGTCTCCAACAGATACAAAAAAAACTATTTATCTGTTTTTCGCGACTGGGTAAAAAGGATACAAAAATGTGTTTCAGTAAAGGGAGAATACTTTGAAGGTTTGTAATAAAAATATGTTTGATAAAACGTAGCACTGAAGTAATCCGAATCCAGTGACAAAACGTTTTGCAGGACCCTCGTATGAGCCGCATAGTGATAAAAAACTGTTCAGGCGAATTAATCTCTCAGTGCGCATGGCCGGCCCCTTAGCGAGGCCACATGTCAAGTTCTTGGGCAAAAGTTTTCCCTTGACCCACCGCAGATGTGAGCGAATTGCATAGGTTCTGGCAAGACTGTGCAGATACGCAGGCTCGTCTGAACCTATGCTGTACGCATATGCTTTAATGGCACTTTTCCCATGTCGTGGCTCATACATTCGCGTTACCTTTCAGGAGCGTTTATCTTAGATTTTGCAAGGTTTATAGCAGTTTTTAACCCTTCATAGCAAACAGTTGTTTCGCTTTGGTTATTCTTCAAAGTGCTTGATAAATGAAAATGGTTGCAATCTGTTTTAATGAAAGTAGTTGCGGTCATGGTACCAAAGCCGTAATTCAAAATCATAAATCCATAAACGAATGACGAATCAGAATGTTCAGACCAACAGACATGGACCACTTGAAAGGGAGATTGGTTACAACTATTATATAGAGAATACCAAAAATAGTACAAATTCTAATAAATTTATTTCCACTGCTTGACCTAATTCTATTCTCTTTTCGGAGACTATCATTACGAAAACACGCCTATTCAAATATATAGAAAGGTTCTCCAAAAACTGAAAATTTTCAGTTAAAAAACTCTGATATTTTTCATACTTCATATTTCTCCTCAAAACATAGATTGTGGGTACTCATTAGAACCGCCTAAATAATGTTTACCTCAGTAAATCCCAGCTTTACACTGTAAAAGTGGTGGGGTTCAAGGGGGTCAAAATTATATGGGCATGTTTTCGTGATGGTTGCCCCGTAGACGCATCGCGGGAAAAGGCTCTTCGTACTTTCCGTTGAATTACTTTTTCAGAGCGCATAGCCGGCCCCTTAGCGAGGCCAAATGTCAAGTTCTTGGGCTAAGGTTTTCCCTTGACCCACCACAGACATGAGCGAACAACATAGGTTCTGGCGAGACTGTGCAGATGCGCAGCCTCGCCTGAACTTATATTGTTCGCATATGATATAACGGCATTTTTTCCATGAAATGGCTCATACATTCGCATTACCTTTCAAATCGGGAGCGTTTGTCTCAGATTTTGCTAGGTTTGTAGTAGTTTTTAACCCTTCATATTCTGTGTTATTTTCTCTGGTAGCACGTAAATCCTCATAAGTTCGGATGTCCTGCAACTTGGCCGATGATGACGGTGTTTCTGAAGAAAGCAAAATATCTAGACTTATATTCTTATATTTTCAACATCTTGACAAGTTTGTAATAATGAAAAGAAGAAGGAATGTGTCAAATAGATATAGAAGCGCACACAATTTACGCAATTTGATTGGTTGAAGAAAACGTTTTACACGTCAATAAACTTTAGCGTAGGAATCGATCGTATCTATTTTCCTTCCGGCGCGTCTCAAAAGATTGACATTCTTTGGCAATATTTGTAACATTTCGCTGATAATGTTGGAATTAAAAGGAATGAATTATTATTACTGTGGATTTTATCGCTGTGCGCACTCCGGCGAATCACGCACGAACTTAACATAAAGCCCTTCGGGTTCTATTGAGTTTGTGAGTCATTCGCCAGAATTTACACATCGATGAAATCCACAAAAATGAAATTCATTCTCATAATACAAAAATATAAAAAGAAAAAGGATATATTATGTTTATCTATCTACTATTTGCAGCATCATTTATTAACTATAGCCTACAGTAATTAACACTACGCTACTTCACAACATATCTACCAGATATTAACAACATATCTACCAAATGCCAAATATTAAATATGGAAATATATACTAAGTAAAGTCCTAGACAAGGAAAGCAAGTTTTGAGTGCACTCCGCAAAGAGTCAATGCGATAATGAGATAAGTCATAGTCTTCACCCAAGACAGACTCAAATAACCATTTCATCCCTGAGTTTTTTTTGTTTTTTTTTTTAAGTATTCTCTTCCATTCTTGAATTTGGACTTGTCCACTGGTGCAAATAGGGGTTTCCGTCTAAAATAAAACCAGATTGTAAAATGTGTAGATCCTGATGAGACGGCTGTTTAGGAGCCGTCTCAACTGGAACTGCACTGTTTGCAAAGATATCCGTATTAGTCTATAGAGATGAAAGGGTTGAAGAAATCATCAACAAACTGACCCAAAATAGACTGCACTTGTCCGATTATATTTTCAATATTAAGTACAACAATTTACCTCTGGCGCTTCATATCATTAACAAAAATCCATTTATGATATCCCCGTTCCAGGCTAAGGTAGTTTACCACCCCCTTTCTAGACAGACATGAACTCCTATCCAGACACGTATATCTGAATCCCTTCCCAGATTTTTACAATGAACACCCCCGTTGCAGACAGACTCTGAAAATAAGACCCCTTTTATAGGCACATTTCTTCCCATGGTTATATAGTAAGTGCCCTGCCACCCACCCCCAGACCCCCTCCCTCCTCACCCCATGTGTCATTCAGTCTGAGGCACGAGTGAAGCAGTTGTCTACCATAACTGGGTTAACAAACATGCATCTAGTTTTCCAAACAACATCCATGCTGTAGCCTATCTTTTTGTAAGGATTGACAAGTCACGATCAGATAATCTTGATAATATTTAAGTTTTAGTTAAGTTTGCTTATAAAAACTTCTGGTTGAGATAAGAATATGCCAGTCGATAGAGCAAAGTTAAAACGATAAACAGATGTCAAAATTAATATTTATTTCTTGACACAAAATTTATGTTTAGATCCGCTTCCCTTCTGAGACATACCAAGCGACTGTTTTGTCATTGATAAGCTAGGATTTTCGGTCTGTTTCTGTCTCCTGAAAACATAAACACAATAACGACTAAGTGGGCCGTATCAAACAAAAAAGAGCCTTCTAGCATGCGTAAAATATGCATATTTACATCATCCTGTGCATGTGCAAGATCTCATCCGGGCCTTTGCTCCCAATTAAAACATTAGACGTAGTATTCAATGATTCTGTTTGCGGACAGCAAAGTCCCTGATCAGACTGCGCGGATGCGCAGGCTGATCTGGTCTTTCCTGTCCACATATTCCAAAAGACACGTTTTCGCATGGCGAGACCCAAATAATGTGTGTTCCAGACCTCGTGTTAGCTCGTTACTCAGGTTAACACATCTATGTAAATGTATACGTCTTAGTCATAGCTCCTGATAAGCCTATTTCTACACCGTATAGTCACAGGTATTCTCACACAATTTCACAGAGCAAAGGCGCTTCTAATGAATACCTACAACATGTTTTATGGAGCTTATCTGCATGTAGATAACCCTCTTATCAAGAACTATGGAAGTCATGGCATTTTAACCATATAATATGGTAAAAGAGGAAGATTATGTGATTTGACTCATTAAGACAAGATTTAAGCAGTACAAACGGTTACTAGATATAAAAGAAAAAAAGAAAAAAAAAATAAAAAAAAAATAAAACTGCAAAAAACAAATCTTAAAATTTCCCTTATAATGTAGAACTCTACATATATTTTTTTGTCCTATATGTTATGGAGGAACATAGGGGTAGACATTATATGAACTTGTTAATGTTATGCATTGGACGCCCTGTATGGAATAGAAGCACTAATCGCAAAAGTATGCGCATGCGCAGTTTGCGAATGCCCAACGACGATGTTGTTCAGTTAACTTCTGTGCCTCTTTCCATAGCAATGGATAAGCAAAACACATTCTTGAATCGGTCAATTTAAAATTGGTCCTTTTAGAATAAGTTACGTGAACCAGTCTATGTAATGTGTAAATATATGTTTCACCATAATCCTGTATTCGGATACCTTACCTTCTTATCATGCTTGTCCTACAATTTGAACAGGGAAGTAACATACCTTTTCTTGAAGACTATATACAATATAACACCAGTGACAAACATCACGACTAGCAGTCCGAGCCCGACCACTAATCCTATTAAAAGCCAATCTTTATCTTCTATGTCTAGTCCGGTTGCCGCCAAAGTCTTTTCTGAAAAGGAGCAGTAATAGCAATTGTATTCTTTTTTTTTTTAATTTTTTTTTTATTTCAGAGACTGATTCGGTGTAGCGGCAGCTGGAGGGATTGGATAACTTAAAAGTTAGGTAGCCGGGCAATTGGGCGTTATGGTGACGCTCCTAGCAGCTTTAAGCGGATTTCTATTTTATATATAAATGTATGAGCCCAATAGTCAAAATGGACCAGACAATTCAATACTATGAACTCTCTATCGAAGTACAAGGCAACATTTTACGGCCTCCGTACAAGCATTTAACGACAGCTACCGCAACCACAGATTGTTCCGAAGTAGGGATGATCTTTTGGAAATACAGAACAAATCAAAATCAGAAAACAGCAGACTCGGTTGAAACAACGTCGATTCAACGTGTATTTAACGTTAAGTCTTTGAATCAACGTTGAATCGACGTTGTTTCAACGTTGTGTATGAGCCCAATAGTCAGAAAGGGCCAGAAAATTCAATAATATCAACAGTATCGAAGTACGAGGCGACGTTTTACGGCTTCAAACAAGCACTTAACGACAGCTACCGTCATCACAAACTAAGTAAGTATGAGTCTTTTGGACATACTGAACAAATCAATACCAGAAAATAGCAGATTCGGCTTGAGTCAGTTCATAAGGAATAATGAAAAAATGCAACAATCTCAAATATTGTGTTTGCATTACCCCTATGAAAGTGTATTTATTCCCTTAAATATGTGCAATTCGAATATGTCTTTATCAACCAGATTAGCCATTTTGCATTCTGGATCAAACGTAACAGTCTGCATTTTGGAATGCAGTTTTGACTTCAGTTTTCTACTGGGTGGGGATCTGCGTGAAAAGCTAGGATAAAATGTTATTTTCCTTTATTGTATTTAAATACGTGAAATGAAATGTCACCGCTTAGTTAACCTTTCAGCCCTGCAGACCAGAAGATGTTTTTGTCAAACAGTGTGGATCCTGATGAGACGGATAATAATGATCAATCTCATCAAGATCTATACTGTTTGCCATTTTGTTTTGATTTTTGACTGAGACCCCTATTTGGAACAAGGGTTCTGACCAGATTCATAATGAAGGAAGAGTCCACTTCAGAAACTCAGGGATGAAAGGGTTAAACAAGAACATGAAATGTAGTAAAAACAGCATACACTTACTTTTTATTGGTTGCCCTTACCTTTAGAACAAGGTTCACCCTCGTATCCTTCAATACATCCATATTTACATGTTCCGTCAACTTTGTCGCATTCAGTGCCATTACAGTACAAGCTGCATTTGACCTCACACTTTTTTCCCCACCATGTAGGTATGCATCCTGCTAGACACTCCCCGCTACTTCTATCACAAATGGACTTGCCTACAACTCGTTCACAATTACTACTACAGACACGGTCACAAGCTTTATCAAAATATTCTGTTTTACAAGACACACAACCATCACTGTCGGTCTGATAACACTGTAAACAGTTAGAGTTGCATTGTTTTTCACATTTTGTTCCTGACCAACCTACAATACACCCATCCGTGCAAAATCCATTCCTGTCGTTACATATTGTACCTTGTTTACAAGTCTTAGGACATTCTTGACATATATGGCTGTCAAGATAAAATCCACGCAGACACGAACCACATACGGTAATTCCATTAATTGATTTACACGTCCCGCACCCTAGCGGGCATGTTACACACGCAAAGCTTCCTTGATTGGTTTTTGAGATATACTGTCCTGGCTTACAGAAACATCCATTTTCTAGGGAACACGCTCCGGGACACAAATCACAACTATTCTCACATACACGTCCCCAGAAATCAGATTTACAACGCGTACATAATAGGTCACTCGAACAACTGTCACAATTCGTTGGACATTCATGGCAGACTCTGTCTTTGATAAAGAATCCATGTTTACAAATGTTACACGATAGATCACGTGAGCAGCTATCACAATTTGTTGGACATTCATGACACACCCCATTCTTTAAAACGGATCCAGAAACACAGCCATAAAGACACTCGCTATTTTTAGAACATTTTCCCTGACAAAGAGAGCAAGAATTCCGGCAAACTGAATCCTGGTAAACGGGGTAACACACACTACAGTTTTGTCCAGGTGTACATTTAATGCAGTCGCTCGGACAGTCTCTACAAGTACTACTGGTACAGCTGGAACAGTGAGGATCACAGTTTATGGCTCTTTGTTCACAAACTGTAACAAAATTCCAGTGAATCTGCTGTTAATTGAACATCATTATTACATTAACCCTTACTTTCACCCCGAAATTCTGAAATGGACTCTTCCATTTCTGACTTGGAATACATCCATTGTTGCAAATAAGGGTTTCAATCCTAAATCAATAACTGAATGACAAACAGTGTAGATACTGAAGAGACGGCTCGCCGTCTCATATGGATTGGCTCTGCGAAGGTATCTGTATCAGTCTGTAGGGATTGAATTGTTAAAAGTGGGTTAGTGCAAGCAAACAATGTGTCTTTGGGACACATTTCGTTAACTTTTAATGTAAAATAGATGTGCCACAAAGTGAGAAAACAGATCTTCTGATATGTGCCGAAGACTCGAATCATCTTGCGCATCCACGCAGTCTAACTGGAATGTTTGTTGTATATATGAAGAAACTTTGCATCCGTGGCTATTCAAAAAAATGCGCATAATGAATGCTTAGGCACGGCGAATGCGCAGGCTGATCTGAATTTTGGCTGGGTGCTCATGTCCGAAGGTATGTTTTCTGACGTTGCGGCTCGTATACCTCTAAGCCACAGTTATAGATAAGCTTGTAAGATAATAAATGATATTTTCTCATTTTTTCACAAAAAGATCATATGTTGTGGTTACCCATTAGAGTTATTAGAAGCGCCTTTTTCAGAGTCGAGCACTTCTAACCAACACTATATATTTTTATGAAGAAACAAAAAGAATATTTATCTTGATACCCCTTTTACCTGGAGCTATGTCAGCATTGTTTTTTCATCATTGATTTGGAGAATGAGAATATAAGAATCCATCATGAGTGTCCATGCAGGTTAGGGAAATCTCACCAGGAGGGCAAAACAGCGATTGACGTGAATTAAGTGGTCCATCGGCATTTCTATTCTGGTTCCTATGGTAACCTACGAGATAAAGGTAAAACCTAGTACCCTTCTATTGAATAGAATACTGATCGGAGCACCTTCGTACAGAATTCGTGTAAAAATGTTGATTTTTGGCTATTTTAAGACACTTAAGAAATCCAATTGTTAGCATAGTACTGATTTAAGACATACTTATCTCAGTGTATATAGGCGACGGGACCACTTTATTCACGTCAACAGAATGTATACAAAAAGTCATTTTTTTTTTGCTGGAGTTTTTATCGTCGTTAGTATTCCGCACTGTTTCTGTTTTCTCTCCCTACATAGGCGACGGGACCACTTGATTCACATCAACAGAGTTTATACAAAAAGTCGTTTTGTTGCTGCTTTACGCAATTTTCTTTGGCAAGAGTTTCTATCGTTTCAATAGAATTTGAACAAAAAGTCATTTTTTGTGCTGTTTAGGCTCCCCTCCCCCCTACCCCGCCCCCCCTCCCCCCACCCCCTTTTTATGATTTTTCTGGATTTTTTTCCATCGTCAGTATTCCACACTCTTTCATTTTTTGTCTCTATATAGGCGACAGGATCAATTTATTCACGTCAACAGAATTTGTTTAAAGAACAGGCGATTCTCCTAGTATTTTTGATAGTCCCGTGCTAAAATGACAGTAGGATAGAGTGAAATACTAACGAAGATAAAGATTAGAAAATGGGTTATTTCAAGATTTTTTTTTCAAAGATTTTTTCTGAAATTTTTTCCATCATTAGTATTCCACAGTGTTACATATTTTTTGTCCCTATTTAGGCGACGGGACCAATTAATTCACGTCAACAGAATTTCGTAAAAAAAAGGTGATTTTCTTAGTGTTTTTTATAGTCCCGCGCTAAAATGTCAGTAGGATAGTGTGGAATACTAACGAAGGTCAAGGCTAGAAAATGGGTTATTTTAAGATTTTGGTAAAAAAAGTGATTTTCCTAGTGTTTTTCTGATAGTCTCAGTAAAATCTCAGTAGGATAGTGTGGAATACTAACGAAGATAAAATAAGGTTAGACAATGGGTTATTTCAAGATTTTCATGATTTCTTTTTCGATCGTATCCACTGTTTCAATTTTTGTCCCTACATAGGCGACAGGACCAATTAATTTACGTCAACAGAATTTAGTTTTAAAAAAAAAGGGGGCTTTTCCTAGTGTGTTTACAATGCAACAAATGTTGTTGACGTGAATTAAAAGGGCCCGGCGCGATATAGGAAAGGAGACACAATTTAGTACCTTTTATCTGTAATACTGGGTTTTAGTAATTTTCTTTAAACCTGTCAACCAACTTTTTAAAGCGAGCTGGAAAACATCTAAAAGTACGTGCGAAAAGTAAGTAACGAAGATAAATAGAATTTTAAGTAATTTCTCATCTTGTAATAGGCTTCGCTTCATCACGTCTTTGTGAAACTATTATTAGCGTAGCCTTTCATATGGTTTTCTTGCAGCCAAGCTTGAAAGTCGTCGTAATCTGTCTCGATTTGTGAGAGACCTCGCCTGATAGGCGCGGGAACCACTTAATCCACGTCAATCGTTGTTTTGCCGGAATTTCAACCAGAGACGAGGCTTGTCCGAGGTTGAGATTTCCCTATCCTGCATGGACTGGCTCACGATGGATTCTTTTTCTGACATCTTAAGTGGATTGTTCTCTTTTTCTCCCGCCTTAAAGTGGGTTGTTCCTAGGTCATGTGGGATAGAAGATTCTCACATGATCAAAAAGCCTATCTTATATAGGCAAAGGTGTGAAAAAAAGGTTGGGTTATTAAGCACGTAAAGACTGCTTTATGTGGTTTTGTAGAAGAAACGAACAAATCAAACAGCAGATTAAAAAGCTGAAAAATTCTGAAAATCCCCCTAATAATGTCCATGTTTTCAGTATTAATATGATAGAACGGGGGTCCACATTACACACTTTAATAAATTCAGTTAAGTTTGGGTAACAGCGTTGTCAGCTGTTTTAAAAAGAGCTGTCGACTCTGCTTGTCATCTGTTCTTCTGTGGCTTTTCACTTGTATTTTGATGTTGAGAACTTAATGTGGATCTGATTGTATCAGTTCCGGAGTTCACTCAATGTTTACTTTGTTAACAAAAAGATTTTTTAGAAATAAATGTTGTTGTATTTTTTTTTTTTTTTTTTTTTTTTTTTTTTTTTTTTTTTTTTTTGGTGGGTGGGGGTGCGGGTTCCTAACGTGTAAAGGTCTAAAAACTTAATGTCACGTTTGCAATTTATTATTTTTCTGTAAGTAATGATAGGCGAACAACGCAGGCGCAGATCAGAGTTGTCTGATCAATGTATTTAGTATGTGCTGGCAGAATCGTTGGATACTGTTGCATGTTTCTTCGGAATACAAACGGCTTTAACAGACTATGTGGATTCACTTGCTATTTATATACTGTATTTACCCTAAATATTCGGACACTTAGACTCGTTTCCATACTTGTCCTAAAAGAATAAGAACATTTTTATGTGTTGGTGTGTCTAAAACTGCTGATCGAGTGGCAAAAAGTGTATACCCGCACTCAGATGATGGAATGGTAATAATGAAAGGCTCTGTGCAATGAAGTATCCGACAGTCATGAATTGAATTCAGCCTCCATGCAGTGGGATTCGACCCCGGGACCTCATGATACAACGTCGGGTGCGTCAGATTTAATTGGATCAGAAAATACAAACTACACTATAGTGAAGTATGAGGAGACGTTTTGCGACCCTTGTCACAAAATAAAAGTCGGCTTTATACAGGTGACATGCACAGAAGTCAAAATGTGTTAAGCTCAATAGAATAATTAGAGAATACGTATTGTTACCTGTGACGCATAAGCAAAAGAACGAAGTCCACTGAATATACATGGTAGTATCTACATGCTCAATCTAAAACGAACATTCAACTTTCATATTCCTGAAATACACAAACGTACAGAATAAATATACCAGCCTCAAGGTCAGGAAATGAATCAGTCTGATCAGAATTTTCCCTGGACGCATTTTGGATAACCAAGGGTGCAAACTTTCTTCATGCGGACAATGAAGACGCTGATCAGATTGCGGGGATGGGCAGGCTGATTTGAGTCTTCGTTAGGCGCGCATGTCAGAAGGTACGCTTTCTCATGTTGCGGCTCAAGTACATGTTAAATATGGTCACGGGTGAACAGCCATGGAAGTATGCAGGAACGGTATCTACTCTAAAAGGAAAGAATTTGCTCCCCATTGGGAGATTTTTTTTCCTTTTAGAGTAGACTCTTTTTCAGAAGGGAGGCAAAAGCGTTTTGACAGAGTTGCCTCCGCTGACAGAGTACCAATTTGCCTGTAATTATCATAGTTGCTTTTTAAAAATCAGCAGACGAAATTTTGATATTTTTTTTTCTTATTTGTTTCAGAAAATAGGTCTTAACATTCTACACAAATAGTCTACTAAGGAGACAGCTTGCATGAAATATCAAAGTATATTTTTTTGGGGAAAAAAGAACAAAAATGTCATCAAATTGTCGTCTGCTGAATCTGCCCAGAAAGTGATAACGGTAAAATATGTGATTTTCAGAAGAAAGGAAAGACACATCTTAATATCAAACGATCTTATAAGTTGTTTACGAAATAAAACTCCTACCTTATTGGTCCGCATCTTCGGCCCAAGTCCAAATGCGTGTCTTTTTCCAAAATTATTTAGATTATAGAACCCGGAACAGAATATTATGATGATGGTGTCATAGTGCAGTTTTATTTCATAAAAGTCGTTGAAACGTGACAGACTGGGAATGGGTAATTTCACATACCTTAACATCCATTATGGTTATTACTATAATGCATTGAAGTAGTTAATAAACGAATATTTATGAAAGAAAACCGTTTAGCCCGCACGTTTTAGGGTGGTTAAAGAAATAAACACGTTTTTAGAGGGTTAACTGTCAAAACAGTTTCGCCTTCCACATGAGGAGAGTTAAACCCTAAAAAATGAAAGAATTATCTCCCAGTTTCTTTTAGAGTAGTCCTTTTTACAAGCATGCAGTAAAGCAAACAGGAAATGACAAAAGTTGTTTCCCTACATTACGAAAACATGCCTATATAATTTTGACCCCCTTAACCCCCACTTTTATATAGTAAAACTGGGGTTTACAGGGGTATAGATTATTTTACTTATTTCTGCTCAAAAACATAGATTGTGGGTACTCATTAGAACCGCCTCGTCGAGGCTGTTCTAATGAATACCCACAACCTATGTTTTGAGCAGAAATATGAAAAAATATCAGAAATTTTATTTGAAAAAGTTCAGTTTTTGGTGGGGAAATTTTCAGTATATTTGAATAAGCATGTTTTCGTAATGTAGGCGGAAATAGCGAAAAATCATCCAAGTGTAAACAGGACCCCTAAATGTTTGCACGCTTATCCAAATATTTTATGTCCTTTTTTTTGCATGGCAGTGGGCATAAATTGTACGTACGTGAGCCATCGCACAACAAAACCTACAATAAGACTTTGGCAACCGGCAAAGACTCAGATTAGACGGTGCTTCCTCTGATCGCATGTGCTTTCTACAGCCTCCGAGATAACCAAAGAGGAATAAACGAGAACTATCTTGCTATACTAAGTAGACGTACAGACTTGTCTGAGTCTTTGCTGGTCACATATCAGGTTAGATTGTAGCTTTTGTCGTGCGCTGGCTCACATATGTTAGGTTATAAGTTAGAAAACTGTATTTAAAGGTGCTGGCTACACCTTTCGCCATTTCCTCCAAGTCAGACTTATTCTCTGACTACCAGTTTGCTTTATTTCACGACAAACACCTACTGAATAGGGGTTTACTTTAAAAGGAAGAACTTGTAGGGTACACCCCCGTATCAGAAGGGAGAAATAATTAAAACAGTTTCAGCAGGTGACATTTTAAAATATTGTCTTATTTTTCCTGGAAAATAGGTTTTGGGATTTCATGCAATTTGCAAGAAATGTCAAAACCTATTTCCTTGGAAATAAAACGAAAAATGTCAATCTGTCGTCGCTGAATATATAAAGGAAGTGGTTATCAAGCTTATACAAGTCATAACTCAAAAGTCACAAGTCATAACTGAAAAGTCACAAGTCATAACTCAAAACTCATATCATAAGTCTTAAGTCGCAAGTCAAAATTACCCTCCAGGGCTTCCATAGAAATCAGCGTAATTGTGCTGTTCCATCATTGTGATTTCATCCATATTTAACGCATTTATTTATAGGCACGTGTTCCAAGACGAACTCAGTTGTGTCCTAGGACGCCATGTACTTTGTAGGAATGTTGCAAAAACGGCAAGAACATGACTTGAGAACACCGAACTCAAGTCGTTCTTGGAGCAGATTTTCACACCACCTATCAGTCAGGAGCTCCAAGAACAAATAGGGTGGAAAAGAGAAGGGTTGCTGCGTAAACGTACAGTCGAAACTCAATGGCTCGAACATCTTTGGGACCATGGAAATTCGTTCGAGACATGGGTAGTTCAAGCCACTGAGGGTTAATCATGGCACCAGTTCAGGAAGCAAATAGCGATAATTTAGGGAAATCTTTTCGATTTTCTACACAGTGATTGTATGTTGAGTGTATTCATTAGACTCGCCTCGATGAATGAGTACACACAACATACAATTTCACGATAAAATAAGAAAATTTCCTTAAATATTTGTTTTCTTGAGCTATCAGAAGAATTTCGTAGGGACTCAAAAACGAGTTCGAATTAGCCATGGTAAACGAGCCATCGGTGTTCAAGCCATGGAGGTTCGATTGTATATCGATTGCATTGCCTTGCTTCATGATTTATAATAAAGTGCCATTTCAATTTCAATAACATGATTCTCTCTGTTTAACGCTTAGCACTCTGGGTAAAATTCTCAGCAGACGACATTTTGATTTTTTATTCTTACTTTTACCCAGGAAACAGGATGTGACATTTCATGCAAATTAAATTGTCTCAATTTGTATGAAAAAGCCAAATCCTGTTTCTGGGAAAACATAATTTTTTTGTCTACCGAATTTGTCCAGAATGGTGAAGTTTAAAGGGTCCATCACATTCACTGCGCTATAAAATGCGAATGGCATGCATTTTTGTGACTAGCCCACATTAGCTTGTTGACTTCATTAGCTTAAAACCTCGGACTGGAATGAATTCAGGTGGGTGCATGGTTCCTGCTTTTTAAGCCCTGTTCGTGCTCTTTTAGTACTTGTCCAATCCGTATAACTACAAGAACATTGTGTTAAACACTTTCATCCCTGAGTTTCTGAATTGGACTCTTCCAACTTTAAATCAGGTCAAAACTATTGTTTCAAATAGGGGTATCGGTCAAAAATCAAACAAGAATGGCAAAAAGAGTAGATCCTGATGACTCCTTGCTCATTGTCAGCCGTCTCATCAGGATTCACACTGTTTGCAAAAAAAAAAAAAAAAAAAAAAAAAAAAAAAAACGTTTTGGTCTGAAGGGGTTAATGTTAACTTACAACATGTTGTAAACCATGGATGAGGCCAGGCTTATCCGTGTGCTTTACCACTAATGAGAATCCATAATATCTGTGCCGAGGCACAGCATTTCCTGCAAGACAGCATGTGCGCCTAGCGAAGATTCAGATCAGCATGCTCAGCAATACAGGCTGATCAGAGTCTTCGCTGTCTGCCTAAAGATGCTTTGGCTACCTACAGAGTGCCCTGCGAAGACCCTGCGAAGGCTCCACGGATGCACAGGCTGATCTGTCTTCGCCTGGAGCACATGTAATCTTCTAGGAAATGCTTGCCCGGCATATATTTGATGGTCTTCCTTCTTCTTACTTTCTATTTCTAGCTTCCTATTTCTTATCTTCTAAAATTCGACTATTGACTTCCTACTTCGAACTTTCCAATTCTTATATTTGACTTTAACTTCAAATTTCTTAATTCAGTTTACCGCCTTTTACTTCTAAAGTCTTTCTTCTAACTTCCGACTCTTACGTCTAACGTTTTAAATTACTTCTAACCGCCGACTTTCTATACTTCTAATACCTCCTTATAGCGTTTCACTTCTGACTACTGACTTCCTATTTCTAATTTCTTATTTCCTACTTCTCACTTCTGACTTCGGACTTCCAACTTTAACTTTATAGCATGAAAACTGTTCTTGACAATATGAGCCGGGGCTAGCCGGTCCTACATATTTGCATCTGTGCCCAGTGAAGACTCGCGCATCAACGTAATCTGATTCGAGTTTTCATTGACTGCATGAAGATGGTTTGAGTCTTCAGCTCTCCAAAGATCGCAAAGCAAAGATTCTGATTAGACTGCGAGGATGCGCAAGCTAATCTGAGTCTTCGCTTGGAATACATGCAATATTGTAGGAAACGATGTCCTATCTTTATACCGACACGCGACAAAATGCGTTATAATGACAATTTGACTGTCACGAAACCTTCGCTTAAGAAGTAACAACTGCTCTCAAATTTTGCAAGACTATTGTATTTCATACTTTAAAGAAACATATGTTTTGGATATTTGTGAGAATTAGAAGGAAGAAGTAAAAATTCGGAAATTTGAAGTTAAATTTCAGAACTAAGAAGTCAGAAGTTGGAAGGAGGAAGTCAGAAGTAAGAAATTAAACACTAGAAGCTAGCTGTAGGAAGTAAGAAGTGATAAGTGGGAAATTAGAAGATGGATGTTAGAAGTAAGAAGTAAGAAATCAGAAGTCATGAAGATAGAAGTGAGAGGTTTTGAAGTTTGAAGTAGGATGTCTTGAAGTTAGAAGTATTGTCCTGGTTAATAGGCTTCCACAGTTTTCACAGTAGTAGACCCCAGTGTGGAATTTGTCGATATGTAAAGGCCGTTGAATCGCTCACAAATTTAACCTAACGCCCTTCTATTCAGGTGATTCTACGAAGTGAAATTCAATCCTTTAACGCGTTGTACAGTCGACTCCCGTTATCTCGAATTCCAACGGACTCTCTGAAATACTTCGAGATATCCGTACCATGACATATCAGAATTGCAGAATTGAGGACAAAATAAATCGAACAACCACATTTTACAAATGTATATGTAATTTGACTCTTGAAATTCGAGATATATTGGAGGAATTTCTCTCTCCTCTTTTCCACATTATTTTGTTACCTGTTGTTAAATTTTCATCTTTAGGCAGGGACCAGATTTTCACTTCGAGATAAGCGGTTATTCGAGATAAGTGAGGTCGAGATAACGAGAGTCAACTGTACTTTTTAAGAATTTCAGCAGACGCCATTTTTTATTTATTTTTTATTTCTTACTTCTTTCAGAAAACAGGTTTTGACATTTCATGCAAGATGTCTCTAATAGAGATAATTTGCATGAACTGTCAAATCCTGCTTTAAGCTAATATAAAAAAAATGTAGTCAGTTCGTCGTCAGCTGAATTAGCCCACAGATGGTGAAGGTTAATATGTATTACATTATGGTATTAATAAAATAATGAGAAGTACCCGTAATTACCTCAGGAATCTGTCAAGTGTATAACCGAATATCACCATTGACATACACTCAGAAATAAAGCGCCAGACTAGGAAGCTCAGAGTCTGGGACTTAAGATTTCTACTAGTTGTAGCATTTTCTGTGGGCGTAATAAGGACAGACTTTGTTGTACGCCCCAGTGGTATTTGTTTGGGAATCCCCACTCCATCAATACAAAAGAAAAAATACCTTAATAACAATGAAAATGAATTAGTGGTGGTCGGATGGAAACTCTTCCTTGTTTCCTTAAGCTTTACCACTCTCTGGAAAAATTCAGCAGACGACGAATTGATGACTGACATATTTTTTACTTTTTCCCCCAGAAAATGAACCTTGAGTTTCATGCAAATTAAGACAATTTGCACGAAATGTCAAAGTCTATTTTCTAGGAAAAATAAGAAAACATATTTCAAAATGTCGTCTGCTGAAATATTTACCCAGTGTGCTGGGCGTTAAAACACTATTAATAACTTTCTTATATGTATTCAGAGTTGTCTTTGTATTCGTAATTCGGCCATGTTTTCTGCAAATTAACTCTTTCACTGCCACAGGCGATAATAATAGGCTTTTACAAACAGCTAAGATCGAGATGAGACGGCTGAGTCTCATCTGGATCTACGCTGTTTGACATTCTGTCTTTCAACTTGGTATATGAACGTCTTTCCAAGCGAGAGTTTGTTAAAATAAAAAAGCAGACTACAAACGTCGTCTGAAATTTGGCACCGAAAGAGTTAAGAAGTATGGATATAATTTCAGGGAAGAAAATTGTCAAATTGTTTTAGTCTCCCGTCTGACAAGGGGTCTACTCTAAAACTAAAGTTTTCCCTCCCCAGAAAGGAGAAAATTATTTCCTTTTAGTGTTTTAAAAGCGAGTTGGTGTGCATGAACGCAAACAGAAAGTCACAAAAGTTGTATCCCTTTTGAAAATGGGTGGTGTCATTGTCTAAGTCGGCGGCGAAGTTTTAGATCGTGGAACTGATATATTACGTAAGTAAGCCATACCGTAAACATTCAAAGCGCAGAAACTGACTTTACCAATTAAAGCAAGACAAGTAATGGCTTTTGAAAAGAAAGAATTGCTTCCCTTCGAAATACAGTCGAACTTCAATGGCTCAAACATCTTTTGGACCGTAAAAAAATAGTTCGAGACATGGGTAGTTAGAGCCACTGAGAGTTAATCATAGTGCTAGGTCAGGAAGCAAATAACGATATAATTTAGGGATTTTTTTTTTTTTTTTTTTTTTTTTTTTTTATTTTCTACACAAAAGTTAAATGTTGAGTGAACTCATTAGAATTGCCTCGATGAAGCGATTCTGTTGAGTACACACAACATACAATTTCATAATAAAAGAAGAAAATTTCCCTTAATATTTGTTTTCTTGAGCTATCGGAAGAATTTTGTAGAGACTCAAAAAATAGTTCGAATTAGCCATGGTAAACGAGCCGTCGGTGTTCGAGCTATTGGGGTTCGACTGTACTGATTACTGTCCGCCCATTCAATTGTTAAATTTGGTAGTTAATATAGGGATCAAACATAGTTTTTCATGCATTATCATTCGCCAGGTCCCGTGGGAGGTGTTAAAAACCGAGGCCAGTGTTATTCAGCCAGAGTAAATGAGTCATCGGTGTTTGAGTCATTAAGTTTTTACTGTGCGTTCCTTTTTCTGTCAACCTTTTGGTACTGAGATAATAATGTTTTGTAAGTGTACAGTCGAACCTCAATGGCTTGAACAGTGTCGCACGTTATTAACAGCCGTGCATTAACCGGCGAAAAGCCGTGTATTAACAAGGTAATTCACGAGCTGTTAATGCACGGTTACGCAACTTTCATTATGATCGTACCGGGGTCACAGATTTGCTGCGTTACGAGATGTGTACTGCCCGGCTCTAGAACGAGTATAGTCAGTGAAAATTACGTTCGCGAGACGTCGGTGAAAAGGCGAAACAAAACAGTGCAAGAAATAACGCGAAATGTAGCAAATGTTTTCATTTTTATGCAATAATAGCGATCGAACATGGTTTTTCAATGCATTAACATTAGCCAGGTCCCTTGGGAGATGTTGAAAACCGCGGCCTTCGTATTGATGGAGTGGGGATTCCCAAACAAATACCACTGGGGCGTACAACAAAGGTTGTCCTTATTACCCCCACAGAAAATGCTACAACTAATAGAAATCTTGTCCTAGACTCTGAGCTTCCTAGTCTGGCGCTTTATTTCTGCATCCCGAAATCATGCCTATATAATTTTGACCCCGCCCCCCCATAAACCTCACGTTTATATAATAAAACTGGGGTTTACATGGGGTATACATTATTTTTTCTTATTTCTCCTCAAAAACATAAATTGTGGATACCCGTTAGAACTGCCTCGCCGAGGCGGTTCTAACGTGTACCAACACTCGATGTTTTGAGCAGAAATATAAAAAATATTAGAATTTTTTATCTGAAAATTTGCCAGTTTTTGGTTGTAAAATTTTCAATATATTTGAATAGGCGTGTTTTCGTAATGTGTATGTCAGTGGTGATATTCGGTTATACACCTGACAGATTCCTGAGGTAATTACTTCTCATTATTTTATTAATACCATAATGTAACACATATTAATCTTTACAATTCTGTGGGCTAATTCAGCAGACGACGAACTGATGACATTTTTTTTTTATTTTAGCTTAAAGCAGAATTTGACAGTTCATGGAAATTGCCTCTGTTGGAGACATCTTGCATGAAATGTCAAAACCTGTTTTCTGAAAGAAATAAGAAATAAAAAAAAAATAAATAAAGGCGTCTGCTGAAATTCTTACAAAGTACAGTTGACTCTCGTTATCTCGACCTCGCTTATCTCGAATAACCGCTTATCTCGAAGTGAAAATCTGGTCCCTGCCTAAAGATGAAAATCTAACAACAGGTATCAAAATGTTGTGGAAATGAGGAGAAATTACTGCAAAGGAGCAATTTCTCCTCTTTTCCACAATATTTTCAATATATCTCTAAGTTCAAGAGTCAAATTACATATACATTTGTAAAATGTGGTTGTTCGATTTATTTTGTCCTCAAATCTGCAATTCTGATATGTCAAGGTACGGATATTTCGAAGTATTTCAGAGAGTCCGTTGGAATTCGAGATAACGGGAGTCGACTGTACAAAGCGTTAAAGGATTGAATTTCACTTCGTAGAATCACCTGAATAAAAGGGCGTTAGGTTAAATTTGTGAGCGATTGTATGGAAGCTTGTATGGAAGTGGTTCAGTCTTTTGGCATGCCGTTGGTAAACTGTCCAAGTTTCGCATGCGTATAATACTGTTGGCAGCACCACCGATCTATATACTTTCAGCTTTTGTGTCAAGTCTGATTCCACTTAGGTCCCGAATACTTCCACTTAGCCGGCCAAATGCTGCAATAGCTTTGGCAATCCTAGCATTGGCCATCATCAATGTGCTCAACTCTAGACAATGTGCTTCCAAGCTAGGTGAACTTGTCTACCACTTGCAATCATGGACCTTTTATTGTGATGGTAGGCTCCTTGTAAGGCTTTCCAGGTGCTGGCTGATATGCTACCTCAATCTCATCGATGCTGATTGTGAGATCATACCTGTCACATGAATCGGATACTTGATCCACACCTTTTGGCATTTTGTCTTCAGTTTGCGCACCCTTTGTCATGTCATCAGCAAAGAAGAACTCACCCAGCACCTCTGTCTGCACCTTGGATTTAGCTTTCAACCGTCTTAGGTTGAAAAGTTTCTCATCAAAGCGATACCTAATAGGTATACCATTGTCACCATCCTGAAAAGCATCTGCAAGCATGGCAAAAACATCATGCTGAAAGTGTTGAAGCTAGTGTACACCCTTGCTTAACACGATTTGTCACAGGGAAGGGAGCAGAAAACTCGCCATCATTTTGGACCCTTGCACGCATACCATCGTTGAACTACCGCACCATTGCTATGAATTTGGCAGGACAGCCAAACTTTGCCATAATTTTCCAAAGTCCCTCACGACTGACTGTGTCAAAGGCTTTGGTAAGGTCGACAAAGGTCAATGTAGAGGTCCACATTCTGTTCCTTGTTTTTTTTTTTTTTTTTTTTTTTTTTTTTTTTTTTTTTGAAGCTGTCGTGCTGTAAAGATCATGTCTATTGTTCCGCTGTCTTTCCTGAATCCACACTGGCTTTCTGGTAGAAGCCCTGACTGTTCAAGGTGTTCATTCAATCGATTTAGTAGGACCATAGCAAGGATCTTCCCAGCAATTGACAATAAAGAGATGCCTCGATGATTGTCAAAGACTTGAGGATTCCCTATCCTTTTGAATAGATGGATAATTGTTGCATCCTTGAATTCTTGAGGGATGGCTTATTTTCTCCACATAATGTGAAATAACTCTGTCAGTTTCTCTGCAACTGTAGGACCTCCTGCTTTGTAGCTCTCTGCAGGTAATGCATCTGGTCCTGGAGCCTTGCCAGATGACGGAACGTCAATAATATAAAACCAATGAAGAAAAGTAAAAAAAAAAAAAAAAACATTTTCTACAAAAAAAAAGGGAGTAAGAGAAAAATGTCCAGGGAGGGCCACAATCACAAACCGCAGCCCTTCCCAGACACCAAGAGGAAGAGGAAACAGACAAACCCAAACAAGCGCAAATCGAACAAACATACGAAAAACACCGAGACTAGCTCTCTCTTCCCTAAGCGAGATAATCGCAATGCTAAAAGGACTATAAAACACGAGAACAAAATAACACAAGGCAAGACATAAAACAAATCGCCTCGTAGAATAAACCACAAAGTAACAAAGAGTAACACTAACACCGGGACCACAGCCTTAGAACGGTCAGTAGAATAAACCACCGGGGGATTTAAAGCACTTTTACGGCGAGCCAATTTCACCCTGGGTCCCGATATAACTCTTAATACAGAAAAACATAAAAATTCGGTTCGCATAAAGGCTCCCAACTCAGTCAATGCATCAAAGCGAAAATATAAATATCAAATTCATCACTATGATAAACAAAGACGAATACTCATGGCTAATTCTACTGTGTGACAGAGTAAATGAAAACCAATAGTTGAACCACGGTTGGCCAAGCCAAAGACAAATCGTCAAGCCCAAACCCACCGGTTAAAGTTTTACGAAGAGGCCGTCTGAGTCTGAGGCCCGAACCGCCGTCGTGCAATTAAAGAGTGAAGCATAGCCATCAACAATGATTGGGTTGATAATTAGGTGTGCAGTCTGCCGCATAATATCCAGTCTATAACCGATTCTTTTATAACGATTAATTAATTTTCTGATTTGCTCCGAAAAGTTAGGTTTCCCACAATTTTTCTAAATCTGTACACTAAGTCACCGTAAAAGTCTGGCTCCGATATGCCTTGTTGCAGAAGTGTTTTCAGACTGACGTTATATTTTTCTACCAAGGCACTGTGTCTGCGATAAAATTTCGAAAACGCCCCACGAAGTTTAAAATAACGATAGCCCTGCCTAAGAAGTTTGGCAGTAAGGGCTTTATTAGGGCAGTTAAAGTCACTAAGATTTGAAGAAGCTCTGGCAAATCTGATATACTGAGATCAGCATACTCCATATGAGGTACGCCGAGGAGCATCGCCATCCAGAAAAGGGAAATTGACTATATCAAAATCAAAATCGCCCCGTTTATCACAAATGGTGGAAACTGTACCATTAGATATACATAGTTTCAAATCCAAAAAAGGTGCCTCGGTATCGGAAGAATTAGCTTTATTTAAACTGGAGTTCAGTAGGGTATATGCGGTTCACCATTTAGTCAAAGTAAATAACTCTCATTAAAAATAAATCCTGCTTATAATTGCATAGGTCAGTGTAATGACGAAAGCACAGTAAGTAAAATTTGACCGATAGTTTAAGTTGAGTGCAGTCGTACTAAACTATCACGTCTCGGACACATGCTATAATATCTAATCTAAAGGTTTTCGACCATACCCATGATGTTCTGATTATAGCTCTACTTTCTTAATGTTGACCTTCAAGCGAAAGAGTCCTTATCATATTTTAAGATTTTGCTCGTCAGCCCAGTCCATCAGGGTTCGCGGCATATGCCAGATAGCATTCTTTATAAATCTATAGCGGGCCGTTATCGGCCCGTCAGCTACCCTGACGGACCGATAACGGTCCGCTATATATTTATGTAGAATGCTAACTGGGATGTGAAATTTCTGGTAGCTCTGTTGCGGCCGATCCACATTTAATTTTAAGGAGAATCTGAGTTCGTTATTCTACTCTGATCTGATAGAGGTCCCACAAAATTCAGAGGGATCGTCCCGGCATGATCCCAGCTAGCATTCTACGTAAATCTACATCGGGTCGTCATCGGCCCGTCAGCTACCCTGACGGGCCGATGACGGCCCGATATAGATTTACGTAGAATGCTGACTGGGATATATGAGCCAGCGAATAAAAAACCTACAAAATGGCATGTGCGCACGGCGAGTACTCAGATCAGCGGATGCCCAGGCTGATCTGAGTCTTCGCTGGGCGCACATGCCATTTTGCAGGTTTGTTATGCGCTGCCTTAATTATACTGTTGTCTGGGACGTTAAAATAGTATTGAAGATGTCCAAGAATAGCCACAATCACTGAAGATAGCTTACCAATGACAGCACGAGGAAGAGCATACACACCAGTACAGTACACAAACCACGCGCGAGTAGCCACAAGATCACACAAAGAACAGACAACCCCAGGGCCTTTCTGAAAAGGAGTCTACGCTAAAAGGAAAGAATTTGCTTCAAATACGTTCTTTTTAGAGTAGGTGCCTTTCAGAAGAATGGGCAAATTCTTTATGCCCACATCTTTAAAAAAAGTGGGAGGCATATTGCTTCTGGCTTGTTCGTTCGTTCGTTCGTCAAGCTTTCTTGTGCATAGCATAACTTTAGAACAATGTATGCTAATGTTTAGAAATTTCATATATTGAAACCTCGTGAAAAAATAGGTAACCATTATTTTTTCTTATCCGAATTATCTCCTGTTTTAGAGTTATTTTCCTTTTAATAGAATAACATTGAAATCTCGTTAGCAAGATATTTGAGCTGGAGCCTTGATATTTTATATACAGAGCGGGGCTATGGAGGAGACCACCTGATTAAATTTTCAACCAATTAAATGAAATGTCGTTGGAGTTTTGGCCCTTTGCATTTTTAGGTTTTTAATCTTGATGCTTTCATGTGCATAGCATAACTTTAGAACCAAGTATGCTATATTATGAAATTACATATATGGATTACTCATGAAAAAATAGGTGACCCGTATATTTTTCTTATCCGAATTATCTCTCATTTTAGAGTTATTTTCCTTTTAATAAAATAACATTGAAATCTCGTTAGCAATATATCTCAAAAAGTATTTAAGCTAGAGCCTTGATATTTGGTATACTGATTGGATCTGAGGAGGAGACCATCTGCTTAAGTTTTCAACCAAGTACATGATATTTTATTGGAGATATTGCTCTTTTCAATTTTAGGCTACTTAATCTTGTAGCTTACATGTGCATAGCATAAGTTTAGAACCATGTATGCTATACTTTGAAATTTCATACATGGATTCCTCATAAAAAAAAAATAGGTAACCCGTGTTTGTTTTTCTTATCCGAATTACCTCTTATTTTAGGAGTATTTCTCTTTTAATAAATACTATTGAAATCTCGTTAGCAAGATCTCTCAAAAAGTATTTGAGCTAGAACTTTGATATTGGTACACTGCTTGGGACTCAGGTGGAGATCACCTGATTAATTTTTCAACCAATTTCATGAATTTTTTTATTTGCATTATGACCCTTTGCAATTTCCGGCCATTTAATGCTGTTGCTTTCTTGTGCAAATCATAATTTAAAACACATGTATGCTAATGTTTTAAAATTTCATATGTGAGTTCCTCATGAAAAAATAGGTGAGAAAGAAGTTGGAGGGGTCTATTGTTTCTGGGCATGAGTATTGCCCCTTTATAAATTTGAGCGTTTCCCTTGTCAGCAAAATATCTCAAAAAACTGTTGGAGCTAGAGCCTCATAACTTGATGAATAAATTGATCGTAATAAGAAAACAAGAATTCCGCGGAAGGCGTCATCGCACCTGCTGGCGCAAAAGTCACAGGAGCCACAATCAGAATGTGGTTATTAAATAAGTTTATTTCATTCTTAGCAGTGCTTACTTGGAAAACTGGGTTGAAAAAAATGTAGACAAAGTGCCTAGTGGGGCACATATATTCCAGGCCAGTCCCATTCCCTCTAATGGCTATATCTTCAGCATTGACTTTTCGTATCATACAGCCCAATGATAATGGAACGTTGACGTAAAATGTGTAAAAGTCACTGGAGCATGTAATATAGGTCAAGGTCACGGGTCAAGGTACCTGCTCATTCAGTACATCAAGGAGAAGCACAATGCAAGGTATGGTGGTTGTAGGCCTTATAGTTGAGGAGTTATCAAACATCAACGTAAAATGTGTCAAATATAGGTCAAGGTCACTGGGTCAAGGTACCTGCCAAGCCAGTGCAATGAGGCGAAGCACTATGCAAGGTTGTAGCTCTTATATTTGAGGAGATACCGAACATCAATATAAAATGTGTCAAAGTCACTGGAATGCACAATATAGGTCAAGGTCACCAGGTCAAGGTACCTGCCGAGTCAGTACATCGAGAAAAAGTGCTATATAAGGTTTGGTGGTTGAAGGCCTTACAGTTGAGGACATATGGAAGGGTGACCTAAAAGGTGTAAAGGTCAATGGAGCGTGAAATATAGGTCAAGGTCACCCAGTCAAGGTACCTGCAGAGTCTGTACATTGAGGAGAAGCACTATGCAAGGTTTGATGGTTGTAGGCCTTATAGTTGAGGAGATATTGAACGTTGACGTAAAATGTATAAAAGGCACTGGAGCGCAAAATATAGGTCAAGGTCATCGGGTCAAGATACCTGCCAAGTCAGTACATATAGGAGAAGCACTATGCAAGGTTTGGTGGCTAGAGGTCTTACACTTGAGGAGATCTGGAATGTTGACATAAATTATGTCAAAGTCACTGCAGCCAAAATATAGGTCAAGGTCACCAGGTCAAGGTATCTGCTAAGTCAGTACATTGAGGAGACGCACTTTGCAAGGTTTGATGGTTGTAGGCCTTATAGTTGAGGAGATATCGAACATCGACGCAAAATATGCCAAAGTCACTGGAGTGCAAAATATAGGTCAAGGTCACCGGGTCAAGGTACCTGCCAAGTCTGTACATCTAGGAGAAGCACTATGCAAGGTTTGGTAGTTGTACACCTTATAGTTGAGAAGATCTGGAACGTCAACGTAAATTGTGTCAAAAGTCAATGGAGCGCAAAATATAGGTCAAGGTCACTGGGTCAACATATCTGCCAAGTCAGGAGGTCAGGGAGATGTGTCATGCAAGGTATGATGGTTGTTGTAGAATTGTACTTGATTAGAATACTAACTTTGACGTAAATGTCGAACTTCGACATAACAGAACTGTTAAGAGACAGACAGACGGACGAACGGACAGACGAATGGAAAAGCGGGCACCTATGTCGCAAAGTCAGGAGGTCAGGGAGATATTTCATACAAGGTTTGATGGTTGTTTAGTCTTGTAGTTGATTAGAATACTAACCTTGACATAAATGTCGAACTTCGACATAACAGAACTGTTAAGAGACGGACAGACGGACAGACGAACAGACAGACGAATGGAAAAGTTGGCACCTATGTCGCAAAGTCGGGAGGTCAGGGAGATGTTTCATGCAAGGTTTGATGGTTGTTTAGTCTTGTAATTGATTAAAATACTAACTTTGACATAAATGTCGAACTTCGACATAAATGTTGACAGACGGACGGACGAATGGACAGACATACGGATAAGCGGACGCCTATGTTGCAAAGTCAGGAGGTCAGGGAGATGTTTCATGCAAGGTTTGATGGTTGTTTAGTCTTGTAGTTGATTAAAATACTAACTTTGACATAAATGTTGAACGTCGACATAAATGTTGACAGACGGACGGACGGACTGACGGACGGACGGACGGACGAACGGACAGAAAATCGGACGCCTATATCGCACCCTTCTACAAGCAGGTGCGATAATGACCTGATTAACTTTTGAATTAATTCTGAAAAATATTTCGTGTCATGGCCCTTTGTAGATTTGGCCATTTTTACCTTGTATCATCTCTACAGGCAAGCATATGGTTGTGGGCATAGTGTTTTACAAACACAATTTTTAGTTTCTTTTATAGTAGATCCCTTTTCAGAAGGGGCTTGACGTGCAAGAAAGCAAACGGAAAGTCACAAAACGTGTCTCGCTTGTAATAAAAGCGCTGCGAGCACTGCACCATACACCGCTACTGCGCTTACATCAAGCAAGTGCCATAACTCTGTCAAAAATAAAATGTGTTCTACATGTTATCTTATGTCCCTCTACATTTTTGCGAGGCTTCGAGAAAATCTCTAAAACCGTTTTCAAGTTATAGAAAGGTCACACACATATGACTTGGATCACTATTAACAATGTTCAAATGCCGGTAACTTCAAAAGCAGGTGATTCAGAGTTACGGATCTTGTGTTTTGCAAATTGTATTATGGTGATAGGCATTTGCATAAAGTTTCAAGAAAAGATCTCGAACAGTTTTCAAGTTAAAAAGTGCTCACAGATATATTACAGAAATCACTACTTTCAAAGTTCAAATGCCATAACTCAAAAAGTAGGTTAACCAGAGTTACGGTTCTTGTGTTCTGCACCTCGTCTTATAATGTTTTACATTCGTGTGAAGTTTCATCAAAATATCTGGAAGGGGTTTCAACTTACAGAGCGGACACGAGTAACCAGAGTCACGTTATTTTTTTTTTCGGCACGTTGTCTTATGGTGTTTTACATTTGTGAGAAATTTCATAATAATATCTCGAACGGTCTTCAACTAACAGAGCGGACACGAGTATATGGTAGAAATGGCTATGTTCAATGTTCAAAGGGCAACAACAAAAAAAGTAGGCAAACCAGAGTTATGGGTTATATGCTCCGCACGTCGTCTTATAGTGCTTTACATTTGTGTGAAATTTCGTGAAAATAGCTCGGACGATATCAGCGTTATGGAGCGGACACGAATGATGGAAGCGCTGACGGACGAACGGGCGGACGGACGGACACTCAAAATTTCGAACGATGTAACATAAAACCCTCGCCATTTATTTTTGTGACGGTGCGTAAAAATGAAAAAAAAAAAATACAAACTGTATCCATGTGCCCTTACAACTTCATTAAAAAGACTGGTTTCCATGCATGCAATAATGATTTGACACATCGTACATTCCAGTTAATATCTCCAGATATGTAATGTGCAGGTCTTATTTTCTCTGAAAACTGAAGAAAAAAAAAAACATATTTGAGGGTAGCATTAGCGGCAATATTGCAACAAGATAAATCTGGGCTGCGTTCAGTTAACCGAAACATTTGCGGTTACTTTCAAAACAACGCAAACTTTCCGTTCAGTTGCGATAGTTTTCGGCGAATGGTAGCGAGCGGTAGCGAACATCCTCAAACTATTCTCAAGCTGTCTTTAACACAACAAAGATGGCGGCCTACACAAATAAAGTTTATGTATGCTTCTTTGTAAACAAAAATATGTGAATGTTTATATAGCGCTAAGATAATTTCTTTGTTTCTAAATGAAATTAATAACTATTGCTAGCGTTTATTCGATTTAACATCAAGTCTCGTCTACGATAAAAAACATCAAGTCTCGTCTACGATAAAAAACAGGTAATCTCTAATTGGAGGTCACGTGCGACAGATTTACAATAGTCTTTCGGACGATGCAAAATAGATTTTGAAGAACACTGGCTTGTGTTTCGCTTTACTGAAAGCAGTCATGGTTACATGAGGGAAGGTCACAATCACGAAGCACAGCCTTACCATGGCATCAACACATTCAGTGGCAAAACAAAACGTCACAAATGCAATAACCGACAAACAAACGAAGAAAAACTGAAAAAAAAAAAACAAAAAAAAAACAACAAAAACGAACCTCCTTGGAAAGGTCATTAAAACTAACGGGGCTTTAAAGACTGAATAAACTTTTTTTGGTGTATGCTGCAAGCAATATGGTTATGTTTGGGGGAATATAGCATTATATGTGTAAAATGCAAGCTATGAATCATAGTAATCTCCATACTTCGCATAAACACCAAACGTTTGATACTAAAGTGTTTTTGTCTTTAAATTTTTGATGTGTTAATATTATTATGTTTATTGTAAATGAATTATATTTATCAATATGTCCTAGTTTTGCCGAGTTTAACTCTTTCACTGCCACAAGCGATAATAATAGTTTTTTACAAACAACATAGATCCAGATGAGACGGCTTATAATCATCTAGATCTACGCTGTTTGACATGCAATCTTTCAACTTTACATATAAACTTCTTTCCAAGCGATAGTTTGTTTAAAAAAAACAAAAAAAAAAAACAGACGACACATGTCGTCTGAAATGTGGCTCCGAAAGAGTTAAGCTCGAAATGGCTCTAAACTGGATCAATAAACTAGTTCATTCTATTCTAGTTTATTTATAATCATGTTTGAAATGATGTATTTTAAGACTAAGTGACGTCAGGGAGCCTGGAGAACAATTGTCATAAATGACTATTTGCTTATTTCGTACCATGCATCTAGTGGATGTTTGAAAATATAGGAAAGAGGAAACCACAGAATGTTGGGGTTTCCGCTTGGTGGAGGAAAAAATTAACACCTTTATTTGGAATACATCTATAATGTAAAGTGCATAATTGCTGGGGAGACATGGTCTGTCGATCCTGGAGACAGTTCATTTGTTTTTTCTTGTTTTGGTGCCCATCTAGTATAATGGAGCATGAGCCATTTGAATAAATATTCGACCCCTTAGGCACTAAAAGATCTTTTATATACATATAATTATCCTCTCTCCTTAAAGACTGATACTGAAATGTGCCCTTACATTTAGCTCAAAATATTATAAAAAGGTAAATTCGTTCTAAATACGAATGTTCACGAAAGGTACGTTGTGTGGTGGCTAGTTTGTGCCATTTCGTCCTTTCGTCTTAATTGTGCTGATGGGTGTTTGAAACTTCTAGCCACTACACTAAAGGTCGTTGGACTAAATAGTTTTTATGATTTACACAGGCTAACAGTTCACATATTAATGACTTCCTTGACCGTTCAAGGTAATAAGATGAGCAATACTTGACACAGAAACACTATTTCACTGGTATACAAATATGAGCTGTGAGAAAACCTTCCTTCGGGCATGTGCGTCCAGCGGAGATTCAGATCAGTCTGTGCATTATCGCAGTCTGATCAGAATCTTCACTGGGCGCATTTTGGATAACAAAGGACGCTTATTCTTCATGCGGAATGCGAAGACTATCATCAGACTGCTTAGATGCGCAGGCGAATTCGACTGTTCGTTTGGAGCATATGTCAAAAGGTATGTTTTCTCAAGTCACGGCTCATTTAACACAAATATAAACTTCTGAACCTTCACTGAACTATTGGGTTTGCATTAAGGGAAAAGGATACTCTTTCAGGGGAGGCAAATTTGTCAAAATTGTTTTTACTCCTTTCTGACAAAGGGTCTAATCTAAAAGAAAAGAATTTGCTCCCGCGGGGAGCAAATTCTTTCCTTTTAGAGTAGACACTTTTTAAAAGGGGTTTTGTTTGCTGGAAACCAATTAGGCAGACAAAAATGTTGTCTGTACGCCATATTGTAAAAATGGTACAAAATCTGCAAGTGTATCCAGTAACCTTAAAATCTTCCGAATCATATAAACAGGAAATATTGTGGCCAAGTAACGCATAGGATGCAATTAAATTAGGTTCGTCAGTGAAGCATAAAGTCAAGGAACGTCATTTATCAAGTAGGGCGTGCGCCGTATTGGTAATTTGCTATAAAAAAGAATAGAAGATTTTTATATAATTTCAAATTTCATTTATTATCATATTTGAAACGGTGTGCAACAAAATGCTGGAACTGAGCGAGATGATGTTCATTTGCATATTTCTACTATCCGTCTACACGTTGATGCTGTTTAAAAATATAAGGAAGAGGTACCCTCCAGGACCGTGGGGATTTCCGCTTGTTGGACATATACCGTTAATGGGAACTCATCCACAATATAAATTCAAGACATGGCGGCGAAAATACGGCGACGTCTTTTGCATCCGGATGGGGTCCTGGAGAACAGTGGTTATAAATGGCTATTCCGTCATTAAGGAGGCGATGGTAAGCAAGGGCAATGTCTTTTCAGACCGACCAAAGTTTTTATCTGCAAGACTTTTAAAGAAAACGTATGAAGGACATGATAGTATGGCCTTTGGTTCTTTTAATCAGTCGAATACAGAACTACGAAAATTGTCGGTGCGTGCATTGCATCGATTTACAAATACGGAATCTACACATACTCAGGAAATTGTACATGAAGAAATTGAAATATTACTGGATGAAATTTTGTCCTGGAATGGAAAGCCACATTTCATTGAAGACAGTATACGAGTTTCTGTTGGAAGTATAATATATCAGCTACTTTATGGCAGGGGGCAAAACTTGAGAGAGGATAACGTGTTCAAATATGTTATCGCATGTACGGATGAACTTAACGAATGCTTTTCTCCTAAAAATAACCCCCTTGATATGATGCCTTGGTTGGAGGTGTTCATGCCTGGAAAAACTTTGAAACTGATTAAAGCTATGAGCCAAGCTGTTGGTATTGTAGACACGCACGTCTTAAACCATTCAGAAACATTTGATCACACTAACGTTCGAGACATTTTGGATGTTTTCCTTGCTTCAGATGTACCCAGAGGATTTGATTTGGTTGCGATGAATGAACTGCTGGCTGCAGGTCAAGAAACGACAACTTCAACCCTCTGTTGGATAATTACCTATTTGCTTCTGTATCCAGAGGTTCAAACGCGAATTCAAAATGAAATTGATGAAGTCGTGGGTTCTGGACGTAAGGTTACTCTGAAAGACAGACCAGAGTTATGCTATACTGAAGCTACCATTCTCGAAGCGCTCCGCATTAGAAGTGCTGGTCCATTAAGTATCCCGCACTGCACTACTGAAGACACGAAACTGGGAGGATTTGACATTGATAACGGCACAGTTGTGATTGTGAATATACATTCTGCCAATATGGATGAAAGTTACTGGAAAAATCCGGAGATATTCCGGCCAGAACGTCTTCTGAACAATAATAATGAACTAGATTTAACAAAATGCAGTCGTGTTATTGCGTTTGGTTTAGGTCCAAGAAGGTGTTTAGGAGAACACCTGGCTAAGATGAATATCTTTCTTATACTGTCTAACCTTCTTCAAAGATGTACGTTTACTAGAGTGGACACTGAACCTATAGACCTGACTCCAATACAGTTGTTAAGTGCAAAGCCGAAGCCTGTCAAGTTTGTCGTTTTAGAAAGGTGAATGTAATGTGCCGCATTGGAAGTACTGGAGCCAAGCATAACAATCGGTACTTTTAAATAAATAAATAAATGCTGAATTATTGGAACCTAGCATAACAGTCGGTACTTCTAAATAAATAAATGCTGAAGTATAGGAGACAAGCATAAGAATCGATACTTCTAACTAATAAATACTGAAGTATTTGAGACAAGCATAACAATCAGTAGTTCTACATAAATAAATGTTGAAGTACTTGAGCAAAGCATAACAATCGATATATCTAAATGAATAAATGCTGGAAGTTTTTTTGTTTTTGTTTTTTGTTTTGCTTCTAAATAAATGCTGCCAATCAATGAACGAAATAAAAGAATGAATGTAAATATTTCAGTAATTAGCACGGAGAACACGTCAAACGATATGCTCAGTTAACCCTAAACTACCAATCACAATTGTCGTCTACTTTGCCATCTGCGTGTGATTTTAAAAGTCATTTTAGCAAATAGCGTGGACCCAGATCAGACTGCTTCTCTATGAGTAGTCTGATCTGGGTCCACACTGTTTGCCTGTATGCAAAAATAGGTTTGAAAAATTTGCAAGAATATTCAGCAGATGACACAAACAGACGACATTTTCAGATGCAGTTTTCTTGGCGCTTTAAGGGTTAAAAACGTATAACATTTCCATAGCTCCAGAAACGGTATTTTTTTCAACCAAAAAGTATTGATATTTTTTTTTATCTGCCCACAAATAAAATACAGTCAACCCTCGTTACACCGGAAGTCGTTAGAACGACAAAATTCGTTATAATGACAATTTGAATGTCACGAAACCTTCGCTTAAGAGGTGACAGTTAATGAGAAATTAGGCAAGAATATTGCATTAAAACTTCAAGCAACATTTGTTTTTGATATTTGTGAGGCGATTCTAACAAATATCCAAAACATATGTTGTATGAGGAAATAAGACAAAACAAGACCTTTCTTACATATGAATCTTCTCATTTAGTATTCTTTACAACAGCGAATTCATTTTAATGGCAACGTCTCTGCGAAAAAAAAAATGTTATTGTAACGAGAGTTCCCTGTATGTTGTTGGTATTCATTTAAAGCGCTGCAATTCATCACGAAAACATGCCAATATAATTTTGACCCCCTTAAACCCCACTTTTATATAATAAAACTGGGGTTTACAGGGGTATACATTATTTTTCTTATTTCTGCTCAAAAACATAGATTGTGGGTACTCGTTAGAACCGCCTCGGCGAGGCGGTTCTAACGAGTACCCACAATCTATGTTTTGAACAAAAATATGAAAAATATCAGTATTTTTCATCGGAAAATTTTCATTTTTTAACGAGTACCCACAAACTATGTTTTGAGCAGAAATATGAAATATATCAGAGTTTTTTATCTGAAAATTTTCAGTTTTTGGAAGTGAAATTTTCTATATTTGAATAGGCGTGTTTTCGTAATGTGAGGTGCTTCTAATGAGTATCCACAACATATATTTGCGCTTCGAATGAATATCAACATGTTTTCGTGGACAAATAGCAAAAATACCTAGGACATCCCCTCTTATCTGGAACTAGCCTATTCAAGTATATTGAAAATTTCACCTCCAAAAACTGAAAAATTTCAGATAATAAACTGATATTTTTCATATTCCTGTTCAAAACATAGATTGTACTGTAACATAGATTGTGGGTACTCGTTAGAACCGCCTTGATGAGGCGGTTCTAACGAGTACCCACAATCTATGTTTTGAGTAAAAATAAGAAAAATAATGTATACCCCTGTAAACCCCAGTTTTACTATATAAAAGTGGAGTTTAAGGGGGTCGATATTATATAGCATGTTTTCGTGATGTAGTTTTCAGTCTCAATTACAAATACAGTGAACCCTCGTTACAACGACAGCATTTTCCCCAAAGATGTTGCCATTATAAGGAATTTATTGTTGTAAAGAATCCTTACTGGACAGAATGATATGCAAAAAATAAAGACCTTGTTTTATTCATATTTCATCAAAGAACATATGTTTTGGATTCTATCAAATATCTAAAACATATGTTTCTTTAAAGTATTAAATACAATATTCTTGCATAATTTGCAACTAATTGTTACTTCTTAAGCGAATGTTTCGTGACAGTCAAATTGTCGTTATAACGAATTTTGTCGTTGTATCAAGTGTCGGTCTAAAGTGGATTGTCTATGTTGATATTTTACTTATCCGTCTACAAAAAAAACATATGTTCTTGGTATTCATTTGAAACGCTGCAGTTGAGGTGCTTCTAATGAGTATCCACAACATATATTCCCAGTAAGCATTCTTTGTTAATCTATAGCGGGCCGTTATCGGCCCGTAAGGGTAGCTGACGGGTCGATAACGGCCAGCTAAAGATTTATAAGGAACGCTAGCTGGGTTTGCGCTTTGCATGAATATACACAACATGTTTACGTGGACAAATAAGGAAAAAAAACTTGGATACCACTCATATCTGCAGCTATGATTTCTTTCTTTCTTTCTTTCATTTTTTTTTTTTTTTTTTTTTTTGTTTTTGTTTTTTTGTTGTTAGTTTTCAGTCTCAATTACTAATAAGTGGGAGTTGAATGATAACCAGTTGTAGAACTATTCCGTCTGACATCACATTTTTTTATTGTATAATAGTCACACTGGTCAAAGTACTCAGTATCTATATTGTCTAGTTGAGTGTCACGTTCTCAAGAACTCAATCCTTTCTATGCATTAATGACGACATTCTGACGTAGACAGGGAGTTCACCTGACTTTCTTTGAAATCTAGTTTAGATTGGTGCATGTCTATCCATGGCTTCAATTTAAAGTATTGATCAACTACTCTTCTTGATATTTCAATACACATTCCTAGACGCTCTGGTCTAAGGCAGGGCTAGTGAAGTCAGCCAGTGCACATGCACCTGGACGATGTAGAGGTACTTTTGTTTCTATCCATATCGTGGACTCGATATTGAGATAAAGAAGTCATTTTTATGGCAATGTTAACGTCAAATCTTGTATATGGAATTTGTAATATATATGTAACCGGATCTGATCAGTTTGTCAAATTGTTCATATTGATATTTACGATTTTTGTCCTTATGGAGGTAAATTGTCGAAATTAAGGTTCATACATTTCCTTGTTTGTAACTTTCTCAAAAATAAATCTGTGAAATATTAGAGATACCTCATCAAAAATAAAATAAGTAGTTTAGTTCATTTTTGTCACGCTGTCCAGGGAATGCAATAGGTTACATTTAATACGAGTACCAATGCATCAACCCACTTTAAAAGTGAAATTGTCGAAATCAATGCACATCCCATAACCTTCTATAAAGTGTTGCAATAGTATTTACTATATTGACGCTATGCTCTTCAAACACTTAACAAAACCATGATGCAAATAAATTTAAGAACTTAGAAGGTGTTTTAATTGAACGAAACAATTATCTGACGATTTAATTGAACGAAACAATTATCTGACGATAACTAAATAATTCTGTCACAAGTTCTTTGAGTTGTTCCAACTGGCAGAAATATTATCTGCATCTTGCTTGTAATGATACCTGAGATCCATGTGCTGCATCACGAAAACATGCCTATATAATTTTGACCCCCTTAAACCCCACTTTTATATAGTAAAACTGGGGTTTACAGGGGTATACATTATTTTTTTATTTCTGCTCAAAAACATAGATTGTGGGTATTCGTTAGAACCGCCTCGTCGAGGGGGTTCTAACGAGTACCCATAACCTATGTTTTGAGGAGAAATATGAAAAATATCAGAATATTTTATCTGAAAATTTTCATTTTCTGGTGGTAAAATTTTCAGCGAATTAGAATAGGTGTGTTTTCGTAATGGGCTCGTAGATGTCTGTAATAGGAGTATTATTTTAGCAGCTAGGTTCGCAAAATGAAAACATAGCTAGCATTCTACTTACATCTGTATCGGCCCGACAGGATTCCTGTCGGGTCGATAACGGCTCGATATAACTGGTTAGTAAACTGTGGAAATGACCTGCTAATCCGCGCAGACTGATCAATACGCGAACTATTCGAACATCCAGTCACCTTAAGACCTTTGCTGTCCCCATATAAGAACATTCATTATCATACATTTACTAGAAAATATGTTCATTTTGCATATGTGATTCCAACATGACTTTCAAGCACATATCGCTCTTGCGAAGCGCAAAAGGGGTGATAATGGGTCAAGTGGGTGATACGGCTTTTTTTGCCCGGACAAAAAAAAAACAACAAAAAACATATCACCAGGTCATGTGGGTGATAGGCTTTTTTGCCCGGGAAAAAACCTGTATCACCACATTCGGAGCACTCGGCGGTCTTGTCTTTGACTCCGCATACGATATCAAGTAGACGAATTCGTCAGAAAGAAAAATGTATGATAAATAGATTATTATATGGTAATTTTCATATCATACCACATATCAACCCGAGACACCCATATCAGCCCGAGGGCTGATATGGGTGTCTCGGGTTGATTTGGGGTATGATATGAAAATTGCCTTATAATAATCTCTATATATTGTACTATCCAGTGTCGAATAATAAATGTCATGATCAGGTGAGCAGATTGTACAGATATGCTTACTGGTGTGTGTTATATCAGTTCGTTTGTCGGATAGTTTCAGACAAACTTGACATTTAAAGTAACCGATTTACTTCCAATGGCTGCGAAACGGACTCTTCGTTGAAGACAGAAGAAGCAAGTCATCCATTACGTATGGTTTGATTTTTCTTTCAGTCCTTTTAGCATTGCGATTACAGTCGACTCTCGTTATCTCGAATTCCAAGGGACTCACTGAAACACTTCGAGATATCCGTACCTCGACATATCAGAGTTGAGAGAGTGAGGAAAACAATGAATTGAACAACCATATTTAACAAATGGATATGTAATTTGACTCCTGAAAGTTAGAAATATATTATATAATATAATGTCGAAAAGAGGAGAAATTGCTCATGAGGAGCAATTTCTCCTCTTTTCCACATTATTTTGTCACCTGTTGTCATAGTTTCATGTTAAAACAGGGACCAGATTTTCACTTCGAGATAAGCGGTAATTCGAAATAAGCGAGTTCGAGATAACGAGAGTCGACTGTACTTTGCTTGGGGGAGAGAGAGCTAATCTTAGTGCTTTTCGTACGTTTGTTCGATTTCATTTGTTTGATTTTGTCTGTTTCCTCTTCCTCTTGGTGTCTGGGAAGGGCTGCGGTTTGTAATTGTGGCACTCCCTGGTCTTTTCTCTTACCTTTTTTGCAACGTAATGCCTCTAGCAAGTTTTAGAACCAATATTACGAGTAGTAGTCCAGTCACTGTTCGCAAAATAGCACCCAGCTGGCACATGGCATTTAAACAACGTCAACGTTAATGTGACGTTATAGAAACAAAATGACATTAGAATCGCCCTATTGAAGCGATCCTACTGAATACACGCAGCGCATCATTATTTTCAGAAGACGGAAAAATATCCCTAAAATAATCCCTTTTGCCTCCTGACCTGGCGCTACGATTAACTGTCAGTGGCTCGAACTACCCTTGTCTAGAAAAATTTCCATGGTCTCAAAGCTGTGCGAACTATTGAGTCAATGTAGTCTTTACGGATCCTGGGTCAAACAAATGCTGCGTATCTATCTTCTGCTGAATTAGCCATTTTGACCAAATAGCCCATTCACCGTATTTCCACTAAACATCCAACATCTGAACCCTTGCCCTGCTGAATAAATTAAGGTACCACGCCCACTTCTAATTTTGTACCAGTCAGATTACTTAATCCACGTTGTTGATACAAATTCACAGACTTAATAACAAACAGTGCGTATCCAGTTCAGTTGGCTTCTGAAAAAGCCAAGTGATCTGGCTGGCTCTGCACTGTTTGCAAAGGCAGGGCATATCAGGGTTCAGCAGACCAGGGTTAACTCCTTACAGCAGCTTTCCTAAATGTTGAACAAAAATATAAATGACGATACCCAGGAAATGTCACAATCACATGAACACAGACTTTCCGAGGCACCAAAGGAGAGACGAGGAACATATGATAACACAATAAACACCACACATGAAACCACCGACACACAAACAAAGAAGGACTTCAACAGAGGTACACTTTTGAAGGGCCAGTTTTACTCGCGCGAAACCCCGCCCTTAATTCTGATGCAGCGCCAAATTATAAATATATGATAGGTCAACATAGGGGCCCACTACCCCATCTTTGATATGTCACAGTGAAGCGCATATTCGAAACCATTATGATGAAACAAAGACAAAGGGCTCGACGGCGACCTGGGTCCAATTGTTCAAAGCATCGTTAGCTTAACGAGTTCGTTAAAGGTCAAAGTGTTAACTGCTCTGGTAAGTACAATATCCAATTCACAGGTATTTGTGCTGAAAAAAATGTGAGTAGCTTTTGCAAATGCTACTCACATTTTTTCAGCAAAATTATAAGCGTATATGCCATATTTAGTTGTAACGATATCGAGGGTTGATCGCAAGACTGTAGCAAGTCAGATGGTTGTTTTTCCCAATACTTAATCTCCTCACCATGAAGGCGTTATGAAGATTACAACATTTCTTTCTGTAAACAATGGAAATTTAGGTGCTCGTATGAGCAATGACACGTAAATTTGCTTTGTTTACAAAGGGGTCAAAGTTGCCCCTAAACAAGGGTTTCAAAAATATGTTTGAGTTACTACAGTCTTGCGCTCAACCCTCGATATGTTAACTAACGACATCGTTAGTTTTAAACAACTGAGCCCTGAAGCCAGAATGCCACAATCAGGACCACGATGGGACACATTTATAGTCGCGCGTCACCACCTGAAACATTTTGTTACTTTCTGATGTGTTTCAAATTGTTGGATGGTTGGCAAAGTGTAGACCCTGATCAAGCGCCACGTTGTGCGCCACCTTATCTGGTCCGCACTGTTTGCTCAGGCCTATCTGTCTGTCTGTCTGGGATTACGGTATTTACACCTTCTTACGTACCATACTTATCCCGAAATTTGACCAGGACTATTTTTACTACCTATCTGTCTAAACGTGTTGGATGATTTGCAAACAATGTAAATCCTGATGCCACGTGAGATCAGTGATTCTGATCTAAATCTACACTGTATACTGATTCCAGCCCGTAATGGAAATAATCTATATAATTTTATTCTAAGACGTTAATGAGCAAGACGTCATTATTCCCCCATCCCCCACCAGCCCCGCCAGCCGAAGGCGAAGTGTGGTGATGGTCACCGTCCGTGGCATAGATCCAGAATTGCTGAAAGAAATTCATTAATTTAAATTGCATACAAAGGTAGAAAAATCCAGTGGAAGTGCAGTGTCTAAGAATCATAACTCTGTCTTGCCTCATGTAACTATAATATCCCCTTTTACCCTCTCAGTGTATTTGTCATATGAATCAAGAACTATTCAAGGTATTTAGTTGGAAGTTTACACAGTGAAGGAGGACATTGATTGGAAATTCATATTTAAGTCATTGCCCCCTTCCCTCCCCCCACGACAAACACACACACACACACACACACACACACACACACACACACACACACACCGGTCTCTGTACATCCATCCATCTGTTATATCACTTTTGTCCAGACCATAAATCCTATCTCCATCTCCATCCCCGCCAAAGGTCAGGACCGTTGGAAAGGGATATGGTTATGGTCTCTGTACATCCATCTTACCCAATCCATCCTCTCCCCCGGCAAGAGGCAAGGCTTTTGAAGGGGAGAGGGGTATAGTAATAATCATTGTCCATCCATCGTACCAATCTACCTCTTTCCCTATCAAGGGGCAAGGCTCTTGAAGGTAGATATGAATAATGGTATCTCTGTATCCATCCTCCCCATCCATCCCCTTCCCCCGCCAAGGGACAAGGCTGTTGAAGGGAGATTGGTAATGGTCTCTGTTCATCCATACTACCCCATCTACCCCCTTCCCCCGCCAAGGGGAATACTGTTGAAAGGGGATATAGTAATGGTCTCTGTTCATCCCTCCTAACCCATCTATTCCCTCCCCTCGCCAAGCGAGGGTGCGAGGGGGTGGGATGGGGGCACAGCTGTTGAAGGGGGATATAGTAATGGTCTCTGTCCATCCATCCACTCAAATTTGCAGATTTGTTCTAAACTCCAAACACATCGAATGAGTACCGTTGTGCGTCTACGTAAGTGGAATACTTATCGACTGTGGCCCCACAATTGTCTAGGAGAACAGGTGCTTTTTAAGGTAAATAGTTGAATAAGCAGCGGATATCTTGCCACGTCCGGACGTTTGCATTGTTGATGTTTTTTTACCCAATCAGAAAATTTTGTACTGGTTTCTAAAGAGGCCATTGGGCTGCACTATTTACCAGCATCAGCTAATCTTGCTTGGTCAGTTGGATCATACTATTTTCCGGCATGAGCTGATCTTCCTTGTAACAATCCTCCCCATCTGCATAGTCTGCACTTAATTTCTCACATTCATGTACAGTCAAACCTCGTTATCTCGAACTCATTTATTTCGAATTACCGCTTATCTCGAAGTGAAAATCTGGTCCCTGTTTTAACATGAAACTATGACAACAGGTAACAAAATAATGAAACTATGACAACAGGTAACATAATAATGTGGAAAAGAGGAGAAATTGCTCCTAATCCTCTTTTCTACATTATTTTACATACATATATATACATATATATATATATATATATATATATATATATATATATATATATAACTTCAGGAGTCAAATTACATAATCATTTGTTAAATGTGGTTGTTCAATTTATTATTTTACTCACTCTCTCAACTCTGATATGTCGAGGTACGGATATCTCGAAGTGTTTCAGTGAGTCCCTTGGAATTCGAGATAACGAGAGTCGACTGTATATGATTATTCTATGGTACAATCGTTACTTTGAAGCAGATATTATGAATACATTCTTTAGAGATATTCATAATAGTATACACTTTATTAGTAAAATCTTAAATGAAATATTTTTGCAAAGTCTTAATTACAATATATGTATGGCGTCTCTTTTAAGGACATAGGCAAAAGTGCAGACCTAGATCAGACCGCTTAACCCATATAAGCTTAGCGTCTCTTTTATAGGACATAGGCAAACAGTGCATACCCAGATCAGACTCCATTTATCCCATATAAGCAAATTGTCTCTATTTTAGCACAGATGTCTCAGTCAACATAAAAGAAAACCTGACATCGCGTGGCAGGGTAGCATAAGATAAAATGTGGCGCGATCAGTTTGGCATGATACATATATCATGGGCAAAACTAGCATCTACAACAGATTCTTAGTTGAAATGCTAATGTCTGCTTTGTGTATACAACATAATGTAAGCTTTCAAGTGATTTTTTTTATTATGGCCCTGGTCTACACAAATGTCTAATGCAACATGCACAGACGCCTATGCTGATATGGATATACTATAGACAGATATTTTAAACTCTTTTCAAAAGCTCACATCGAAAGTACGCAACTAGCATTCTACTTTAATCTATATTGGACAGTTATCGACCCGACAGGAATTCTGTCAGTCCGATATGGATTTAGGTAGAATGCTGTTGATTAAAGTAGCTGAGTAATGACTAAACTATATTCTATCCAACCCTAACCCATTTTGCAGATCATTTTTGAGAGGTCATGGTCGGGAATGCGAGGGTAAATATGATGCTTGTTGACAATCCTTTCTGGATAGAATGACAGAAAACTGTCGTCTTCGCCTGATCTAAGATGTAACATTATAACAAAATTCAATATTTAAAGGGCATGACAAAAATTACAAAAATCATATCCATTATTTAAATAGATATCATGCAAAGTCATGTTTTGGCGGATGAGGTGTGAATTTTAAGTATAACGGACTGTTTTCTCTTAAAACGACACCATGTGGTCTGAACCTTGCGGCAAAAAAGATGCCTCTGAGTAAATGCGAACAGTTAGGGTCCAGATCAGCCAGCGGAGATACAATGTATATAGTCTGATCAAGAGCTTTACTACACTTCATTATGTTCTACCGCACCCAATGATTCCATAAACGGACATTGAAGGTTCTGATCAGACTGCGCGGATGCGCAGGCTGATCTGGGCCTTCGCTGTCCGCATATGCTCGAAGACGTTTTCGCATGGCGCGGCGCAAGTAAAACCCACGTTCTTCGCCATATGCGAACAGCAAAGGAACTGAACAGACTGGTTTTTGGCCAATGCCAACACTGTACGATACTTAGAATTTATAATGAATGGAATATTGTACGAACAGCGAAAGTCATGACCGGACTTCAAGGCTTTTTGTTGTTGATTCTATTGTGTAAAGCAAGCCTCAACAAGACATGTCCCTGGTTATTTGTTATCAGTTCAGAGGCAATCGATCCGACGAGCATACATACCTCAGTATCATATACCATTTAATTTTATTTTTATTTATTTACTTATTTTTTTTTGTAGAAATAAAATCATGTCATTAGGTGAACATAATTGTCCAAGGACCTCTGATGTAGCAATCTGGCTATTTTTAGCGGGTTGTCCCTGCTTCCATGATTTGTCAGTACCATAATATTTGGTACTTTTAAAAAGATACAAGTTCTTTAAAGAAGCAGAAGTAGCCAAAATGTAAATATTTGCCTCAGTAAAGCTGTATTTTATCTATGTAGGAGGGAGGGGTAACATTTTATTAAAAAAAAAAAAAAAAAAAAAAAAAAAAACTGATTCAGATTCCATTTTTTCATGCGACTAAATGTTTATGCATATCCATATAAAACAAACACTTATATTTGGTAATATAGCCAATTATTTGACTACAACTGATGGTATAACTTTAAACCGAAAAATAAAAACGAGTACCAACAATTTAGCATACCCTATAGCAGTGCTAGCAGTTATTTTTCAGTGATCCAACAAGTCCTCCAGGTAAGTTTGTTTGTGTAAGTTTGCGGTCACCGTCTTCAATAGCTGCCCACTTTGCTTTCTGTTTTACTAGTTGTGTTGTGGTATTAGTATTTTGGTCACCTTCAACATATGTCCATTTTGCTTTCTGTTTTACTAGTTGTAATTAGGAGTGACATCGGGGCCCAGGGTGCAGTTGGCTGGCCGTTAAAGTGCTTTAAATCCCCCGGTGGTTTGTCCCTGGACTTTTCCTCTCACCTTTTTTGTTTTACAAATCAATAAGTTTTGGAATCTCATTAGATCTACAGGAAAAAAATGAATAATTGAGACTCCTGGTTATTTTATCACAGTAGAATAAAAAAATAAAACACATCTCACATCTGACTACTTTACTGGCACCCTACAGTGTAACTACATCTACTTGTGAGTGTCTTTGAAAATGGAGTTCTGCTCATGTATACGCTAGAGGGCGTAAGCAGTGTTGCAAACTTCATTACTGCTTATGAAGAGTCTCAATAAAACCGAGACTTCCATTTTCTTATCTGTAGTGTGTTCTATATTTCCAAAGGCAATCTTTTTGACGTTTATTTCATTTGCTATATAAAGTGTAGGGATAAAAAGGTAAGAGAAAAGTCCAGGGAATGCCACAATCACAAACCGCAGCTCTTCCCAGATACCAAGAGGAAGAGGAAACCGACAAATCCAAACAAGCACAAATCGAACAAACGTAGGAAACGCACTAAGATTAGCTCTTTCTTCCCCAAGCGAGGTAATTGCAATGCTAAAAGGACTGAAAAACACAAGAACAAAATGACACAAGGTTAGCCATAAAACAAATCGCCTCGTAGAATAACCCACAAAGCAACAAAGAGTAAGACTCACACCGGAACCACCGCCTTAGAACGGTCAGTACAGTAAACCACCGGGTTGGGGGGTGTGTGTGTGGGGAGGGGGGGGGGTTAAAGCATTTTTACAGCTAGCCAACTTCACCCTGGGTTCCGATGCTACTCTTAATACAGAAATACATAAAAAAAAAAATCGGTTCGCATTAAGGCTCCCAACTCAGTCAATGCACCAAAGCGAAAACATAAAAATCAAATTAATCACTATAATAAACAAAGACGAGTACTCATGGCTAATTCTACTGTATGCCAGAGTAAACGAAAACCAATAGTTGAACCACGGTGGACCAAGCCAAAGCCACAACCCACTGGTTAAAGATTTACGAAGAGGCCGTCATTGAGTATGAGGCCCGAACCTCCGTCGTGCAATTAAAGAGTGAAGTTGGCTTTGAGTTTGAAGTATGCAGTTTGGTTATGTAGATATTTACAGGGAACTAAATGAAGATAAAAGAGAGTTAACTTGGAGTAGGAGCAATCCAGTCCGGAAACAGTCTAGATTAGACTCTTTTCTAATAAATGATGACTACTTTCCATACTTTCTATAATTCCAGGTTATAGGTCGGATCACAGTGGCATATTATTAGAACTCTCTTTAAACACAAGCGAAAAGGGGCGGGGGTACTGGAAGTTCAATATTTATTTTCTAAAAAATCAACAGTATGTTAGCTTGGTTAAAAACACGACCTCTGAAGTAAAACAAACATACCTAATAAATAACGAGAAACCAGTATTAATAATCAGGAACAAGCATTTAGTATAAATGATCAACTGTTTTTAGAAACACTTTTATTAATGATTCGTGGCAGTACAATAAATACAGTTCACAGAGAAAGAAATAGCGGCAAGAGGAAGAAACCAAATAAGAGCAAGATAATAAACTGATTAAAGATGAAGTAAATGCAAGTTCATTTCGAATGTTTTAGATTATTTTAATTTTGGGAGTTCTATTGAAACATGGATATGTCTATTTCAAAATGGGGCTGAATCGTGTATACTCCAAAATGGTTTTATGTCCGACTTTTTTAATCTTAAACGAGGATGTAGACAATATCCGATATCACCATACATATTTATATTTTGTACAGATTTTTGGGGGAAAATAATAAGGAATTATAAAGATATCAAAGGTATATAAATAAATAATAAAGAATTTAAATAATCACAATATGCGGATGATAACCAGCTTTTATTAGATGGCTCTGAAAAATTCACTTAAAGGAACTTTACGTACATTAAAAAAAATATTATATAATGTCAGGATTAAGGTCAGGATTAAAAATACCTGTAGATAAAACAACAAGGGCTTTATGGATAGGTAGTTTGAGTAATTCAGAAGAAACTCTTTGTGATGAGTACCCTTTAGATTGGTCGCAAGAACCTTTAAAAACCTTAGAAGTAGTTTTCTCACCCCTAGTATTTAATATATGGGACCTGAATAGCCAAGTTAGTCCTTTTAAAAGTTAAAGTTAAGAATATACTAAATCAATGGTTCAGAAGAAAACTGACCCTAATAGGTAGAATAACACTTATTAAATCTATCGCTCTGTCTAAATCCGTACATTTCTTTATTGCTCTGCCAGCACCACTAAACGAACTAAAAAGGAGTTAGAAAAAACATTGTTTTACAAGTTTTTGTGGAAGTCAGGACCAGATAGGATTATAAGAAGAATTATTATTAAAAACATAGCATATGAAGGTTTAAGAATGGTGGAATTAAAGTCATTTGTAAAGGCATTAACAGTTTCATGGTTACGAAGAAAATTACAACAATCAGATACTGGTGGGTGAAAGGAATTAGCTTTTATAAAATTCTCAAAAGGTATTTTTGTTTGGTGGCGTTTATGTGGCGAAACTCAGGTCCAATTTACAAAATCCATTTTGGAAAGATTTAATGCACGTTTGGTCTGAATTTTGTGAAGCTATTCCCATGGAAAACATAAAATATTTTTATATGCCCTTTATTGCATAATGATCATATTGGAAACGGGCAACTGATTTTAAGAAATTAGTGCGAAATTGGCGTAAGAGTAATTCATGACCTTATTAGTGAGGAAGGGGTATTTCATAGTTTTGAATAGTTTGTTTGTGTTGAGGTTTTACGGCCCAGTCAACCCAATGGGGTCATGTCGAGCGCGGTCAGTTTACCTAACCACACGTTTACTGGGCAGGCTTAGTCCTCTAAGCGGTTAACCAGTATTGTGCACATCCTTTCGCCAGAAACTGATAACTGCCCTTCTTGAATCAGCGGAAGGGAGAGAATGACCGTAGAAAATATTTAATGATCAATCTCCACGAAAGAATGTTGCCGACCTCGGCGAGGGTTGAACCCGCGACCTCCCAATCTCCAGTCGGACGCATTAAAAGTCTCATGGTTACGAAGAAAATTACAACAATCAGATACTGGTGGGTGAAAGGAATTAGCTTTTATAAATTTCTCAAAGATATTTTTGTTTGGTGCCGTTTATGCAGCAAAACTCAGTTCCAATTTACAAAATCCATTTTGGAAAGAATTAATACAAGTTTGGTCTGACTTTTGTAAAGCTGTTAGCGTGGAAAACATAAAATATTTTTATATGCCCTTTATGGCATACTGATCGCATTGGAAACGGGCAACTGTTTTTAAGAAATTGGTGCGATATGGGCATAAGAGTAATTCATGACGTTATTAGTAAGAAAGGAGTATTTCATAGTTTTGAGCAGTTAAGATCAAACAATAATATAAGGGGAGCATTTCTAGACATCAACATGTATTAAATAATATTTCTCAAGTATGGAAAGATCAAATTACATGTAACCTGAATCGTGTATGTATTGTTGAATCTAAACAAAATGTAGTCTGTAACATATACCTTCAATACCTAATTAAGTCAAAGAAAGGAAGTAGACTCTTCTACGATATTTTCGTTGGAGTGCAGTCCACAAGCAAAATGGCAAGGGAGATGGGGGATATAGGAGAAGAGGAATGGAAAATGTACTATCGAACATTAAAGATATTTCACGAGACAAGACTGCGCGATTTTCAATACAAAATTGATAATAAAATTTTAGTAAATAATTTAGTTCTTTTTGAAATTAATAAAACTGATAATCTGGCCTGTAGTTACAGAAAAAAATCATGAGCAATCAGAAAAAAAAATCATCATCTATTTCTTAGATGCCGGAAAGTAAGAACATTTTGGATTGAACTTAAAACAAGGTTGACTACAGATATAGGGATCAAAAATGGTTTTTTATGCATTAACATTCGCCAAGTCCCGTGGGAGGTGTTGAAAACCGAGGCCGAAGGCCGCGGTTTTCAACACCTCCCAAGGGACCTGGCGAATGTTAATGCATTGAAAAACCATGTTCGATCGCTATTAATGCATAAAAACTGAAAATATTTGCTACATCTATAGCGATCGAACATGGTTTTTTATGCATTAACATTCGCCAAGTCCCGTGGGAGGTGTTGAAAACCGAGGCCGAAGGCCGCGGTTTTCAACACCTCCCAAGGGACCTGGCGAATGTTAATGCATTGAAAAACCATGTTCGATCGCTATTAATGCATAAAAACTGAAAATATTTGCTACATCTCGCGTTATTTCTTGCACTATTTTGTTTCGCCTTTTCACTGGTGTCTCGCGAACGCTATTTTTCCACGGACTATGCTCGTTCTAGGGCCGAGCAGTACACATCTAGTGACGGCAGCAATTTTGTGGCCCTAGTACACGCATATTGAAAGTTGCGTAGCCGTACATTAACAGCGCGTGAATTGCCTTGTTAATACATGGCTTTTCGCCGGTTAATGCACGGCTGTTAATAACGTGCGACACTGCTTTTAATGCAATAATATGAATTTAGAAATGTCGTTAGAGGACCATATAGTATTATTTGCATACGATGGTAACACTGAACTGGTAAATTATATCTATGGTTTAGCAAAATAATACATATATAACAACGAATTTGTTTCCAGAAATATAAGCATTTGAGTATTTGTCAGCCTTATAAAGAAAAACTGCTTAGCGAGAGATACATTTCATTCATAAATAGTATGTTAAGTAAATTCTTTAAGAAATGGACTTCTGTATATAACTACTTTTATCCAAACACTGAGTGACCTATGAGGCCAAATTTATCTTTTATGTTAGTGCAGTGTACTGCTTTCCGCTGACTGACTGTCACAGGTATAGTGAAGCAGACGCTGGATATAGAGGCGCACCATGAGTCTGTAGCTAGAGAAGACACAATATTGTAGAACGTATATTGATATCACAGTTTGTTTTCTGCTGTCCTGTTGAGGAATTTTTATTTATTTTTTTTTTATTGACTATCGTGGTCTCGACACAGCAAGGGCCTCAATATTAACATTCCTAGTGGTACCTACCTACCAGTCGAGACAAGCAGAAAACTAACTTTTTTCCTACGTATTATATACACTGAATAGTATTCCAACAACCATATTCACCTACTTTTCTCAACAATTCCTTCTCTTTTTTTTCTACACTTTCTCTCTTCTACTAACCTCTGAAAGAGATAAGTTTCGGATTTGACATATCGGATTATAACGCACTTAAAATAGTTGTGTCCTGTATATACTTGTTACTATGTATGTATTTATGATATTTAAACACACGTTTAGTCTAAATAAAAAAGTATGGATTTTGGCATTCGATTTATTCCGTAGTAGTAAAGTACAGTAAAGTACTGGTTATGCTTCAGCAAAATCGATAATCCAAGTTGCGACTCCCAAGCCAAATTCACAGTCAGCTATATATACAATATATGCACAGGTATCTTGCGTTGTACAGTTGTCTTCCAAATGCGCTTTACTAATTCAGGCTTTAAATCCGAAAGGTTCTAAATCTAACAACATTTTCTTATGTTTTGTACATAGCCGCGTTGAAAATTAGGTTTCCATACATAGAGCATTCTACGATCGAGCCACCCACCTTACTTCTAGGCGGGGTGGGGGTGGGGAGGGCATTGGGGTACAATTTGTCCGGGCTCCAGGTCAGTAGGTTACCACTCGTAGTCAACTCGCTCACACGATGTATCTACATGGTGTATATGAACAGTAACGGAATGTCATTTTAGTGCCGGATAGGTCTTATTCATCTGAATCATCACAATTTGTTCATTTTTTTAACTTAAATAAATAAATTAATACAAAGCTAAACATTTGATTTAATCACTAAAATTTCATTTCATATGCATCATAGTATTTTCCTCTTCAGTGTTTTTCAATCCCATATTTCTCTGAATTCAAAATACTCGTATGTCTTTGAAAAAATTCGAAAATATAGATTCTGGCTTTCACAGTAAGCTATGAAATATCCAATCTCACTGTGACCGCCAGAATCTACAAAAAGATAATTAAAGGCTTAAGCTCATAATCATTTGTTTGTGCTTCACTGTCTGAACTGATCACATCTCATCTCATGATTGATTATACGAAGCGCGGTTCTTTTATACATATTCGATAAAACATGCTAATTGACGCGGTAACATTTATTGCTCCCTCATGTTACGTCTATCCATATAATCCCTGGGGGTCGGCGGATAGTATTACATACTATCCCTATCGAGAAACGAATATTTTGGCGGGATCAATGGCTAAGACGCCAGTTTCAAGCCGACAATGACGGCGAGAAGATCAACACCTAATCGAATTGAGACTGGATGTCTGAAATGGATTTGAGTATGGACGTGTCCAGACAACGTGTTTCACCGGCGTTAACTAGACCGCGAAGATGAACAGACAGATCTGCACCCATTACGAAAACACACCAATTCAAATATATTGAAAAATTTACCACCAAAAAAAATGAAAATTTTCAGATAAAAATTCTGATATTTTTCATATTTCTGCTCAAAATACAGATTGTGGTTACTCGTTAGAACCGCCTTGGTGAGGCGGTTCTAACGAGTACCCACAATCTATGTTTTTGAGCAGAAATAAGGAAAATAATGTATACGCCTGTAAACCTCAGTTTTACTATATAAAAGTGGGGTTTATGGGGGTCAAAATTATATAGGCGTGTTTTCGTGATGATTCTTATTCACATGTAACATAAACAGGTTTTCTGATGCCGTTGCTAATTAAATTGTAACGAAGACTGGTCTTCTTTTTGCATTTCTTATGCGAGTCTAATAAATACAGAAATAAAATGGTGACTAGGCTGTAAAACATTAAGTTAATAAGATAATTGATTCATTCAAATTTACCCAGGAACCATTAGAGTGTTCTCTCCTTAATTTCTGTGAGATGCTACAGCCTGCGTGCAGCAAATAAGAACAAATCCGATTTGAAAGAATGCTGCACTATACTCTAGATTTATTCAAACATACCTTCCACTAAACTCTCTTAAATTTACGCAAGAGTCACTAGGTAGTTTTATAGCAACTTTAACAGAGTAAAGTTGAACGTACTGGAAGGTTCTAATCAGGAATGACAGCCTGCGTAATGAGGAGTTTTGCATCAATTTTAAAACTCCTTAAAATACTTAACGGTTCAGGGTTTTGCCAGGTTTGAAGTCACATATTTAGTTGCTTAAAGCTGAAAATTAGAGGAGATCTTTAAGCAACAGATAAGCCAATATATTGATAGACATGATATGGCTTTTATGTCCTTAAAAGTATATGAAACATGTGGTATTAAGTAGACTTAAGTTGTGTATTTGTTTGCTTAAAATTGAAATTTTTTCATTACGTAAGTTAGATGATGAGGCGAATAAATTTTATGATAGAAAACATGATTTGTATGAAGCTCTTCTTACTAGATGCTATACTCAACACGCTCTTCGTCCTTACATTGATTCTGAAATTAACCACATTAGACACTTCATCAAAATTCCATTCATTAAAAAAGGTATTGAATTCATAGATTTACCTAGCATATTTCGAGACAATAATGTTATATCAGCTATACCTTCATATTTCGAAAACACGGGATCTCCTATTATTTGTTATAAATAAAACAAACCTATCCGTGATACTATACTTAATTTCAATAAATTAGTTTCTGATCTTGATATTGAAACTAGGTCCCCTGATTCTTGAGATTGTAAAGATTCTAAATTTTGTTATCAACCAGCGGGTTATATTGTCACTGGTAACTTGAAGATTATAACTGATTCACGAATCCGTTCAGTTATTTCAAAAGGACCTAAATATAGATTCCCAGCCCACATTGATTTCAATAAATATCGGGAAACAATGGCCAGTGCTTTAAATGATTATTGTACGCGTTGGTGTAAACGAGAGCATGTTGAGTCTAATGCTTTAAATAATTGGAAATAAAGATTTTTTGAAGATCATTGATGAACGTATGTTATTTTACTCTAATAACCTTGATCTTCTCCCTCCTAAGCCTAAATTATCTTTTCGATATTTGAAACAAGGTATCAAAGAATTTCATAGGAAGTATGTTTTGGCTCCAGCTGATAAAGCTGCTAATAAAGTTGTTGTTGTGTGACGTCTTTATTATATCAATACTCTAATACAATAACTTGGTAGTACCAAAACATATGAACGGATTTCTACTGACGAGAGATCTATTGTTAATACCCATTGTATCGATATTACTGCTAAGTTTGCAGTGAGTATTAAAGAAAAGCAAGGCAGACTTCCTACGTTATAATGGTTACCGAAACTTCATAAACAACCTTATAAAGCACGTTTCATTGCTAATTCTAGTTCATGTACGACCACTGTTTTGTCCAAACTGCTAACTCCATGCCTAACTGCTGTTAATAAACATTGGATTAAATACTATGATACTGTTTACGAAACGGACGGAATTAATAATTTTGGTCAATTAAAAATTCTATGATGTTCTCAATAAATTTAAATCTAAAAACTTTCAGGCTTCTAAATTGTCTACATATGATTTTTCTACACTGTATACTACGTTACCTCATCAGCTTATAAAAGATAAACTTACTGATTTAATTAACCGAACGTTTATTAGGGAGAATACCAAATATTTAGCTTGCAACGAAGAATGTGCTTTTTTCACGTCTGATGTATGCAATAGTCACAATTTATGGTCGTGTCAAAAAGTCTGTGAAGCCCTTGTTTATCTTTTGGATAATATTTTTATTAGATTTGGAACTAAACTTTATAGGCAAACTATTGGTATTCCGATGGGAACTAAATATGCTCCTCTTGTTGCAGATATGTTTCTTTTTTGTTATGAGCGAGATTTCATGAAGTCTCTCTCACGTGAAAATCAGGCAGACATTATTGAGGCTTTCAATTCAACTTCAAGATACCTTGATAATTTATTAAATATTAACAATATTTACTTTGACCAAATGGTGGACCGGATATACCCTACAGAACTCAAATTAATTAGAGCAAATTCTTCCAATACCGAGGCACATTTTTTGGATTTGAATCTATGTATATCTAATGGTACAGTTTCCACCAAAATTTGTGATAAACGGGACGATTTTGATTTTGATATAGTCAATTTCCCTTTTCTGGATGGCAATGTCCCCCGGCGTACCTCATATGGGATATACATATCAACTTATTAGATTCGCCAGAGCTTCTTCAAATCTTAATGACTTTAACTGCCGTAAGAAAGCCCTTACTGCCAAACTTCTTAGGCAGGGCTATCGTTATGTTAAACTTCGTAAGGCGTTTTCGAAATTTTATCGCAGACACAGTGCCTTGTTAGAAAAATATAGCATCAGTCTGAAAACACTTCTGCAACAAGGTATATCGGAACCAGAATTTTACGGTGACTTAGTGCACAGATTTAGAAAAATTGTAGGAAAATCTAACTTTTCGGAGCAATTCAGACAACTTATTAACTGTTATAAAAGAATTGGCTATAGCCTGGATATTATGCGGCAGACTGCATGCCTAGTTGTCAACCCAATCATTGTTGATGGCTATGCTTCATTCTTTAATTGCACGACGGCGGTTCGGGCATCAGACTCAATGGCGGCCTCTTCGTAAAACTTTAACCAGTGGGTTGGGGCTTGACGATATGTCTTTGGCTTGGCCCGCCGTGGTTCAACTATTGGTTTTCATTTACTCTGGCAAACAGTAGAATTAGCCATGAGTACTCGTCTGTGTTTATTATAGTGATTAATTTGATTTTTATGTTTTTGCCTTGATGCATTGACTGAGTTGGGAGCCTTTATGCGAACTAAATTTTTATGTATTTCTGTATTAAAAGTAGCATCGGGACCTAGGGTGAAGTTAGTTAGTTGTAAAAGTGCTTTACACCCCCGGGTGGTTTACTCTACTGAGCGTTCTAAGGCGGTGATCCCGGTGTTTAGTCTTACTCTTTGTTGCTTTGTGGTTTATTCTACGAGGCGATTTGTTGTATGTCTTACCATGTGTCATTTTGTTCTTGTGTTTTTCAGTCCTTTCAGTATTGCGATTACCTCGTTTGGGGAAGAGAGAGCTAATCTTAGTGCTTTTCGTACGTTTGTTCGATTTGTGCTTGTTTGGATTTGTCGGTTTCCTCTTGCTCTTGGTGTCTGGGAAGGGCCGCGGTTTGTGATTGTGACACTCCCTGGACTTTTCTCTTACCTTTTTTTTTTATAATTACTTTTAAGCAACTGCTTAAACGCACTAAAAGTGTATGTCACAAACGTTTTAAATGCATGTTTAAATGCCTTAAAGTGCTATTCAGCTACTTTAATATACTTAAACGGTACGTTAAAAATGGCTTTAAACCAGCCCAGGTCTGCAGTTATCAGATGTAACATTAATAAGATCAAGTCCATTATTGACAAAGATACGCGTTTAACTGTCGACAGTTGGCAAAAATTACACACTTGGGTTTAGCATCTGTCCGCTTCATTCTGAAGAAACTTCTTAAGGCTACGAAGATAAATGCTATCTGGATCCCCTACTTGCTCACCGATGCGCAGAAACGTAGGAGGGTGCAAATGGCAAAGCAACTGCTAAAGAAGTACCCAGATATCAAAACAAGGTGACTGATAGTCTCATCTGGTGATGAGACATGTCCATTTTCATGAACCCAAGCGGAAATTTGATAATAGGATATGGGTTCTTAAACATGCCAAAAGCCCAAGTATTGCTAAACGAACAATGACAGCAAAGAAGGTGTTACACGCCATCTTCTTAAGAAATTCTGGGCCACTCGTGCAAATTGCTGTTCCAAAAGGTAGGAGTGTATCTGGTAGCTTTACAACAATATGGTGATGAAAAAAAAATGCGAACAAAAATGAGAAAAGTACGTCTAAAACAGGTATCCAGCTCGTCAGTGTATTACACGACAATGCGACAGCCAACAAATCCTCAACTGTAGTACGGTTTTGTGAATTTGAAAAGGTCCATGTGTTGTCACACCTTCCCTACAGCTTAGACATGGCCCCGTGTGATTTTTTTACCTCTTTCCGAAATTGCAAAAAAAAAAAAAAAAAAAAAAAAAACTGTCTGTTAGGAGATATAGGTCCAGAAGTGCATTAACTAGTTTCTTATGGGTGTATCCGAAGATGTGTATGAAAATTGTTTAAAAAAATGAATTAAAATACTGAAACGATGTGTTCAGGCTACAGGGGAATATTTCAAAGGTAACTAGACAAAAAAATATCAACTTTGAATAATATCAAGGAGAAAACGTTCTATATGCAAAAGTTTTCTAACACCCCACGCATTCATTTGTTTCTTAAAACATTGATAATTATTGAAAAAGGTTTATTCGATTTAACATCAAGTCTCGTGTACGAAAACTAAAGGTGATCTCTAATTGAAGGTCACGTGTGACGGATTTACAATAATCGTTCAGACGATGCGAAATAGTTTGTTTTTTTTTTTATCAAAAATACTCGCTTGTCTTTCGCTTTACTGAACGCAGTCAAGATTACATTAGGGAAGGTCATAATCAGAAAGTACAGACTTACCATGGTATTGATACATTCAATGGCAAGACCAAACTCCACAAATGCAATAACCGACTTACAAACGAAGAAGAATCGCAACAAACGAACCTCCTTTGAACAGTCAGTAAAACTAACAGGGCATTAAAGACTGACTAAGCTATCTTGACGTATGGTGCCAGCAATATGGTTATGCCAGAGGAAATAAGGACTTATACATCACGAGAACATACCTAAATAATTTTGACCCCCTTAAACCCCACTTTTATATAGTAAAACTGGGGTTGACAGGGGAATACATTATTTTTCTTTTTTTCTGCTCAAAAACATAGATTGTGGGCACTCGTTAGAACCGCCTCACTGAGGCGGTTCTAACGAGTACCCACAATCTATGTTTTGAGCAGAAATGTAAAAAACTATCAGATTTTTTTGTGAAAATTTTCATTTTTGGTGGTAAAATTTTCAGTATATTTGAATAGGCATGTTTTCGTAATGATGTTTATTTTATGCCAGTTATGAATCATAGTCATCTCCACATTTCACATCAACACCATACGTTTGATTACTAATGTTATTTTTACTGTTTTGATGTGTTAAGATACGTTTATTGTAAATGGTTCTTATTAATCAATATGTCCTAATATAGCTAATTGTAAGGGTCCTGAAATGGATCAATAAACTAGTCTATTCTATTCTATTTTATTTATAATCCTGTTTGAAATGACGTCCTTTAAGTCAAAGTGACGTCATGCTGTTTATTTGCTTATTTTTTACCATGCCTACAGTGGATAATAGAAAATGTAGGAAACTGGTAACCCCAGGAATGTTGGAGTTTCCGCTTTGTAGACATTTAGGTAATACCGTGTTATCTTCCCCGTGGGGACGATTCTTTTTCAATTTTTTATACGCCAACTAAAGACATTTCAGATAATCTGGGTCACTTAGGCGCTTGCAGGTTACCAAAAAAAGCTCCAGTTTTCAAGGAAATTGTTTCCAGGCTCAAAACTGAAATTAAAGAAACTTACCGTTCTTCTGCTGTTAATGTGGTTTTAGCATATGTCCAAATTAGGTATTGAAAAAGAAGAAAATTAATTTTTAAGAGGCTGGTGGCTAACAATTTAACAAGATGATTTTTTTTCCAGTATAGCTCTCCTGGAAGAGGTAAGCGAAATAATCTTAACTTGGTATCTCCACTGTATTTTTTTTTTTTAATCTAAATAATTCTGTGGTACTTTCCACATTCATTTTCAGTCTAGAATTAAACTTATTTACATGGTTTGAGACGATGCTTTATTTAAAGAAATTAGGCGAAGCCTCGTCGTCTGATGAGAAAACGTACTTAAATGCACTTTTAGAGTATGGATTGGATTTTTTCTTTGTCTTCTTCCAGTTCTGGCATCTTTTTCTTTTTTGTACCCAATGGGATGGCAAAGATTGTCAGTCTTTGTTCTGTTTGGTCTTTCAGAGTGCCCTTCACACTTGCTCATAGAGCCAGGCCCTGATGCTGAGGAGGACTCGGTACATGACAACGCTTCAGAGGATTTGGTCTTTTCCGCACTACCCGGCTTGAAGATCATGTCTCTGCAAAACCTAACAGCAGCTCTAATATCAGCTGAAGGACCAGCCACCTCAGCGCCTGGTGTTGAGGGTTGTTCAATAAGTTTGCTGTCGAGATCATCGTCTCCAGAATGACTAGTTGAGGAGAACAAAGCTGAGAGCCGGGCCTCAGTTGATGTTCCAGACATTTAATTGTAGCGGAACTGTTATGTGATAGGTTTATTTGATGGGAAGAAACTGTCATTGCTACTGACTACAACTGGTTCTGCCACAGCTTCACTTTGCGATGATACTTCAGATTCGGCATCCGATCGCACTGGCATGTTAGTCCAGTTTGACAGTGGTGTACAGGTGTTGGGCTGGAAATTCCACGAATCGAATAGTAGAGTTCCACATATGCAGTCTGCTGGACCTTGTAATGTATACAGAGAACGCAAAAGATCAAAGAAATCTTGGTATAGACTCCCCTTGGCTTCCGAGCGCCACATGATCTCTGCTAAATGGCCCTCAAACTGAGATAACTGGATGCCAGCCATCTTCCTAAAGTGGTCTTTAGCGTGCAGCTAGGCTTCATCTATTTCCTTAGTGTGATAAACTACCTTTTCCTTCGTTTCCTGGCTTACAAAGACTTTCTTATAACTGTACGTATGAAGGACAGTTAAATAATCAAATCCAAGACTGTTCAAATCGCAGTAAGCAGTCCAACCATCCGAAAATATTATTGATCCAGGAGACACATGTATGAGAGGCAGAAATGTTTCCTTAGTCCGATCGCAAACAGGAGACAAAATAATAGTAGTTGACTGGCGTTCTACCATTCCGAATATCCATATTCGAGGCCAGGGCGAGGATTTCCTCTGTGGTATTTAATACGCCTCTCAAAAAGGGACTCTGCAATTTCAATTTCACCCGAAATTTTGCTGTTTTATATATATATATATATATGTATATATATATATATATATATATATATATATATATATATATATATATATATATATATATAAAAGAACCCCAATTTACAGCTATGCCTTTGTAAGATATTCCAGAAAATACAGAACATTTTCTTTGAGTTTGTTTGTCAAGATAAGATTTGATGAACAGCATTATATCTGGAATGGTTATGTTGGCCTTTTCAAAGAATGAATAAGCTTTGATACTTTTCTCATGGTTCCTTTTATTTATGCACCTCTGTTTACTACTGTCTGGCTTTCCTGCTCTCCCCTTCACAAACATACCCCTTTTACAGTCTTCATATATAACACTGCCACCTTTATTTTGTCTAGTTTGTACTTTAGACCTGCGTTTTATGATTACGTGAAAGAAGTATAGTTCTTATCAATCGCATTTCAGGTTGATAATGTCTGATAATATTGAAAACAGGCGAAGTGGTGGTAGCTACAGAGAGAGGCTGGTGTGCAGTGAGCAAATAGAAATTAGTGATTTATAAAATCCCTGAAATTATTTTGTATCTGTTTTTTGTCAAGTGAAAGCACAATAAACATGTGGTGTCGGGCCAACAGGCTCCTTGCCAGTACAATAAAACGCAGGTCTAAAGTACAAACTAGACAAAATGGGACGTTTTAAAATCTATATATGCCATGCGTAGGCACACCCAACCATATTACTGTTGTCTACAAGTAACCTGTCCACTTTCGATACGTAGCTTATTTTGCATTTCCGTAAGTAAATTATAGCATTATCCATCAGGGGAGAGCAATCTTTTAAATTATATTCGCCGGGGAATATACTTTCAGCGGTTTATAAATTAGTGAATGTGTCATTTTAAGAGACACTTCCCCCAAAAGATTTCCGAGCCCTATTTTCTGAAGTATTATCCCCCAAGAAAACCTTCTTCTCGGGGAAACTTTCCCTTGCAAGGCATACGACACAACAGAAATACTCGTATGCGCAGGGAACATAACAGGATTATATATATAGCGGCGAAAGATAATTTTCTTGTGTCATATGCCTTGCAAAGGGAATTTTCCTCGGAAATCTTTTGGGGGAAATGTCTTTAAATGTGAAGTTTAACGATTTGCAGTACGCTAGCATAATCTTTCCTGGGGAAGATAATTCTACCATACTGAATTAAAGTTACCTGACATTTTTAAGATACCGACTTGCAGGTGGTTAATCGTCACATTTTAACACATTAGCACCAACACATTTTCCGAGCTCCATTTTCTGAAATTGTCCCCTTGCAGGGCGTTGGAAGGAGTTTCGTCGGTATATATATAATCCTGTTATCTTCCCCGGGGTATATTTATACCGACGAAAGATACTTATTCAGTGCCGTTTACATTGCAAGGGAAAGTTTTCTCGGGAAAAGGATTTTTGTGTGCGGGGGGTGGGGGGGTGTGGGGGTGGATGATGATACTTTGATACTTCGGAAAAATGGGCTTGGAAATCTTTTTGGGGAAGTGTCTTAAAATGTGAAGTTTATCGTTTTACAGTACCCTACTCGTGGAATTATCTTCCCCCGGGGAAGATAATTCTACCACACAGAATTGACAATTTGACATTTTATGATAGTAACCTGCAGGTGGTTAATAAATTCGACGCGACATGCAGGTTGTTAATTGTCACATTATAATACACGACCACCAAAAGTTTTCCCGAGCTCCATTTTCTGAAAGACTATCCCCTTGCCGCGCGTTATGGAAAGATTTTCATCCGTATATATGTATTAATCTTGTTATATCCGGGGAAAAGAACAGGATTTTGTATATATATATATATATATATATATATATATATATATATATATATATATATATATATATATATATATATATATATATATATATATATATATATATACCGACGAAAGATTATTATTGTAGTCTCGTTTGCCTTGCAAGGGAATGTTTCCCCGGAAAGACGGTTTTCTTGGGGATTTTGTTTTCCTTGGGGATTTTTTTTTCTTTCCGAAAACGGGACTCAGAAGCCTTTTTGGGGGAATGTCTTAAAATGTAAAGTTTAACGATTTGCAGTGTGCTGGAATTATCTTCCCCGGGGAAGATGCTTTCTAGTTCTTGTCATGGGAACTTAAAATAGCAATGCAAATAAATATTTATATTAAAGGATTGTCTTTGTTTTGCTTTACCGTAAGTAGGGTTTAGACCTTGCACCAACATTTAATACGATGATGTAGAGGTCTTAAGAAGGTCATATTCCGTTTTTCTGTCCGTTTTTTTTTTTTTTTTTTTTTTTTTTGTCGTCGGGTGCTGGTATTTTTTTTTTTTTTTTTTTTTTTTTTTTTGAGTAATACTTTTGATAAGGCGATTACGATAAAAGAAAAGAAAATGTTTCATAAGGTATGGTTTGATGATGTGTACATCTTATTCGGTTTATGTATATATAATGTCGGCTGCAGGATGAAATAGACAAGTTAATGAACTTAGGACAGACATTGAGGATATTATAGGAAGCGCTACTTTATGGCCATATAGAATAAGGGCATTTTTTTTTTCTTTTTTGTCGAAACAAGGTGTCAAACACTTTAACAGAATTTAACGACTTTTATGTTAGTAAATGGGTTGGACGTACGTGAGGTTTTAATTGCATGGGTGGATCTGATGAATTTATGCAGTGGCGCTGCATTGAGGATGCTGCTGCCCATAGACACTTTAAAAGCTTTATTCCGTTTGCTGCCGAAATACAATTACACTCTGTATGCATATAATATCACAAACAAAAGGTATGAGTACTTAGATGGCAGAGTTCGACGCTATATTCATGCATCAAGAAGAAGCAATTAAGTAATATTCGGTAGGTTACAAGTAGTTATATTTCGAGGTAATGGTCAGTACCATGTAATTTGTTCTCTTTTCTCTGTTTGGTTGTATTACAGAATAAATTCCATAAATATGGTACCATTCAATTTATTCCGTTTAACAAGGTGAAATTTAGTTAAACAATTTATCTCACATCCTGCATGGACCTTTTCCGTTGAAACGTATGGATATAAAATGTTTTATTATAACCAGTTTACCATTTATTCCCTTGATAACCTAAGCTAGTTATCGTTGTTTAACGGGATAAATGGCACTTTAGAATCTTAGGAATTCGTTTTGTGGTATAGCTTGCGATTTATTCCGTAAAGAGGCATGAAAGAAAAACTAGAACTGTGTCTACAGGACACGGATGCCCCCGCCAGACCCATTGCCCCGCCCAGGGACATGACCCTGGGGCAACGGTACCATACATTAAAAGGTCTTGATGTAGGTAAGTGTCAGACGGTATAAAAGATATTAGCTGCAAGAGAAACGCGGACGTAAATTTGCACCTAAACTTGCAGGTAAATTTGAATATGGTTACGAACGTGACATACGCACGTACGCACGAAAGAACGTAACATCACGGCGAAACGCTATATGCCCCACTCATGTCAAAGGCAGGCGGGGGTGGGGGGGGGGGGGGCATAAAAAACGCAGAATTTACGGAATAAATCCCATTACAGAACTATGTGATACTTCTTTTACCATTCACTCCGTTTATAACAAAGTATATTTGATTTGGTACACGACGGGGTAAATCCCACCCCATCTTAAAACATGCTATATTTTTTAACACGCGGCTTATTCCGTTTAGCATGGTACACGACGGAGTAAATATACTGAAAGGAAAAAGAAACGCAGGGTAGAGTTTTTTTCCTTCTTATTTTAACCATTTTTTACGGTGTTTACTATAGCCATACACTTTTACAGATTGTCCTGTGAATGTGAACCGCGGGTATACGAGTCTTTGGTCGATGTGCTATCTACCCAGTGTGTGAAATCATTCAACCGTGCACTACACAGTGCATTGCACGGACAATACGGAAAGCCAAAATTTCGTGCAAAACAAGCATGTTTAAACCTTCAGCACAAGATTTCCTCACACCATTTGGTACACTTCAACGATACACAACGCTCTTCGATTCTTTTACCGATTTTTCTTTTCATTTTTACGCTACTTTGAACTTTTTTTCAATCATGGTACGATTGATTGATGTTCAGAGGGGTAGGGCAATTGCGTTGCTGATGCAGGGTCAGAGGCAACAGCAAGTTGCCAATCATTTTGGGGTTAACGTCTCAACAATTGAACGTCTTGTTAGACGTTTAAGGGAGACAGGACATTTAGCAGACCGACCGCGGTCTGGGCGTCCACGCGTGACGTCGCGACGTCGAGACAGGACAGTCCGTCTGGCACATTTGCGGAATCGTCACCTCACTGCTACCGAAATTGCCCTTAATACAGTAGGTACGCATAATCGACAAATTTCTCCGAAGACTGTTGGAAGTCGATTGCGTGAGATTGGTCTTCGAACTAGTCGTCCATACGTTGGTCTGCCTTTGACCCAGGCACGTAGGATGCGTCGTATGGCGTGGTTGACGGCGCATGCGCCCAGGCTATTTCCGATGAGGCAGTGGAGACGAGTTCTTTTTACGGACGAGTCTAGGTTCACTCTCTATCGCGCAGATGGTCGAGGTCGTGTGTACCGACGTCGCGGAGAACGCTTTGCCGACGCCTGTGTTGTCGAACGGGATCGGTTTGGGGGTGGCTCCGTTATGGTCTGGGGAGGCATTGCTCACGGGATAAAATCACAGTTGATTATTGTTGCGGGCAATATGACCGCAGTAAGGTATAGGGATGAGATCTTGCGTCCTGTTGCAGTCCCGCTTGTGCAACAACGTAATCTGTTCTGCAGCAGGACAATGCCCAACCACATGTTGCCCGAGTTTGTTAGGATTTCCTGGCAAACAATAACATCGCACCACTAGCATAGCCACCGTACAGTCCAGATTTGACCCCAATAGAGCACATGTGGGATGAGCTGGACAGAAGGTTAGGAAGCGCCGAAATCCCCCCGCAACTCTCGCACAACTAAGGAATGCGTTGATCGATGAATGGAATAACATCCCGATGCGAACTGTCAATGCTTTGGTTAACTCTATCCAAAAGAGAATTAGGGCAGCAAGAGGGGGGCACACCCGATATTGATTTTCAGTTTGATTTTGATTTCAAGATTTGGGGGGTAGCTACCAATGAACTTCAATAACTCGAGACTTGTTGATCACAAACCAATGAAATTTGGAACTTTTGTTCCATACATGTACCGTTTTGTAATCATAGTAAAATATTTAACAAACTTTTTCAAACTTGAATGAAATTTAGGAATAAAATTTACCCTGCGTTTCTTTTTCCTTTCAGTATTCATGCTGAACACAGGCTCTTATTTATTTCACCCGAGCTACAACACTTGCTGGCTCAGAGGTGTGGTATGTCGGGTTGGCTTTTTTATTTGCACGTCATGCTGTGAATAAGCAGAAACGCTCGGAGAATGCAAGGAAGTCTTGCGTAACTGATAAGAACCACATGTGTCTAGGACACTGTAAATGATAAAAAAAAATATACAAAGTTACATTTTTCTTCTTTGAAAATTGATTTCGTCTGAAGATCCTTACAAAACTCAAAAACAATGATAATAAGAAGAAGAAGAAATGGTCTTCAAATCATCTTTCTACGTCAAATATTAAGGGTTTTTTTCCGTCATCAGTAAATTAGAAAAGCTGACGTTCCATAGAAAATTTAGTGGCGAGACTATTATGTTGATTCACTCAATTATTGAACCGCGTAATAAACAGTAGTTCTCACATGTATTATTTATTTATTTTAATGTTAGATGAAGATGAAAAGGAAAGACAAAGAGGAATACAAAAAAATGAAAATTCTGCTTATTTATGCCAACATTTTTTATAGTAATGAAAAAATAAAGGAAAAAAGAATTTACTGCGTATGAATATTAGTTTTGGTGCGAAGTTCTAAACAGTTCGGTCGCCATATTAGTTTTCCACGCCTTAGAAGAAAGATGTTCTCTATCGAATAAAATAAAGTAAGCAAGCTGCAACACACTATGGAGTTTAAAGTTGATCACGAAGTTCAAGCTGTAGATGAACTAGGTCGTTAGGAGGAAGGGAAGATCGTAGAATCGATCTGCGATGAGCATGGTCCTCGCTTCGTTGTGAAATTTTTTGGATGGAGAAAGGAGTTCAACGTGACCGTTGGTCTTGACCAGATTCACCATCGAAGTACGGAGAATGGTAAGAGCTTATATATTTTTTGAATGAACATTTCAGTCTTTGAAGAAAAAAAAAAAGAAAAAAAAAAAAAAGTGCAGTGTTTAGTAAATCGGCGACCTAAGTGCGAGCGGTTTCGTACCAGATAATGTTCAAACTTCCACTGATCTGTGTGTGAAAGTTTCAGATCTGCCGTGTTGTTTTTTAATCGGCCGTCGATCATTTTTCTTACCAAGACAGTTTTGTTGATTTTGTTATGTATTGGTAGAATGTACAGGTAGTGTTAATCTATCAAAGCTTGCAGGCCCGGGCAGCCCTGATCAGACGCAGCATTCCATGGCATCTGATCTGGGTCTTCACTGTTAGGAAATGCCTATTCTATCCAAATACTTAGGGTTTTACATGGCAAAACATGCAAATTTGTCAAAAGTATGAGTAGCAGGGGGAATTGCCTCAGTAAAAGTAGTAAACAGCTGTCTCACGCCTCTTAATGAAACCCCTGCCTACAGATCAGAATCAGAATTTTTGCTGATGATATTTCTAGTGACATTCATTCACCAGGACCTTAGATATGGGAAATTAGTTCCTAGCTCTCACCAGAGAGGTAAACCTATGCGCACCATTCTCTGCACCTTTAACAGAGGTAATGATCAAATCTAGAAATAATATTACTACATTTGTCTTCCTTCGTTGACTCGTCAGATGGGCAATTTATTTATTTTTTATTTTTTATTTATTTATTTTTTTTTTGTGGGGGGGGGGGTGGAGGGTGGGGGGGCGTTTGATACTCAAAACTAGATTGAATCTAAAAGGGCCTTCCAATCTCTGATTGTCTAAGGAAAGAATGAAAGAATGTGCACGATAGTGGTTAACCGCTTAGAGGACTAAGCCTGCCCAGTAAACGTGTGGTAAGGTAAACTGACCGCGCTTTAATGACCCTATTGGGTTGACTGGGCCGTAAAACCTCAACACAAACAAACATATTTGATTGACTTGTGAAAAAAATCAATACAGACTGTTACCGTATATACCATAAGTATTGGGACACCTTATTACATTACAATACTGGTCCTAAAATTTAAATGTCTGTTAAGGTCGGCAACATTCTTTCCTGGAGATTGATCGTGAAATATTTTTTTCGGTCATCCTCTCCCTTCCGCTGATTCAAGAAGGGCAGTTGTCAATTTCTGGCGAAAGAATGTGCACAATACTGGTTAACCGCTTAGAGGACTAAGCCTGCCTAGTAAACGTGTGGTTAGGTAAACTGACCACGCTCGACATGACCCCACTGGGTTGACTTGGCCGTAAAACCGCAGCACAAACAAACACACTACATCTTTTACATTGCTGGATGTGTGGTAGACAGTGTGGATGTGAATCAGAAGCCAAGTGTTTGTGAGAGTCTGATCTGGGTCTACACTGTTTGCTCAGGCCTGTCTTTCCCAACACTTTAATTCAGTAAGAAATTAAAGGGTAAGCGCTTTATACCTGCATGGTAATCCGGGTCTTCTCTGGTGTTTTAGTGGCTTTTTTGTACGGATGTTTGCCACTAATAAGTTGTAAATATCAAAGTAAAAAAAAACAACACTTTAACGCCAGAGAATACTCGCACTTACCTGCATGGTAGTGCGTTACAACAATAAAATATGTTTAATTTGCTCAACATGACCCAATTGGATTGACTGGGCCGTAAAAACCTCAACAGAAATAAATTAACGTGATCAACATGCCGAAGTTTACTGGTCCATAGAAAGTAAAAATGTAATGGCCAGCTGCAGCACAACACAAACACAAATACGTGAATTGCCGTGGTGTGAAGATATTCCAGTTGTTTCCCTTTTGCGGTTCTAACGAGTACCACAATCTATGTTTTTGAGCAGAAATAAGAAAACTAATGTATACCCTGTAAACCCCGGTTTTACTATATAAAAATGGGGTTTAAGGGGGTCAAAATTAGGCATGTTTTCGTGATGTAATAATTATAATGTTCTCAGTATATAGATAATGTAAAAAGAATAACAGTACTACTATTGATTATTTATTTATACCCTGGTAAATGCGGGGGTAAGGCCCTCTCTCTCTTTAGGTTTTACTGTTTAAAGGAAGCTAATTGCATGTCCCTTGAATTTTATGAGTCGAACACACGTTACACAGCATTTTTTATGAATCAGACGAAACCAGAATGGTGCCTGAAGGGGTGTGCTTTGACCGAATTTTCGTACTTACTGTATTAGGACAGGCCGGCTGAGTAAACAGTGTACACCCAGTTCTGATGCCACATGACACAATTTTATTAGTAATCATCAAACCTCCTCCTCCGCCCCCCCCCCCCCCCCTCACACACCCCCCACACCCCCACAGCCCTCCTGTATATTTTCATTTAATAAAAATGTGATAACACAAACGATTTGACCAAAATTTGCTGGCATTATATTACAGTTTTATCTCTGCTGGTTGTCACTAGCCAAAAGCCGTCCCCTATTTTTTTTTATAGGCGAGTCAGTGCTTGCATTCAGAGTTCCGAAAATCAGTGCCAGAAAGTCTGGGACTCCCAGCTTTATATATTTAGTCATTCATAACAAATATTTAGAATGAATTTATGTGTTATTTAGCTCTTAAGAATGGCAGTAAAAAAGTCTGCTGCATGAAAGATTGTTGAAAGCGACATTGAGCCCAAATCAAACAATCTTATTCTTGTTCTCTATTATTCTGCAATTTAATTCAGGTGTTGGACAAGGAACAAAGAGAGATACCAAGCTCTACAGCAGTGAAGCAACCAGTCAACTGAGATTGTTGAAAAAAGGGGACACATTTCCTTTACAGAGAATGGTCTGCCGTTCCAGACTGAAGTGATATTGGTGGACAGGTTCAGCAGACATCTTCTGTGAAAACAGACAATGATGGTACCAAAACCATACCAATTACTCTTCTCAGATCACAAGATATAAATTTTATTGTTCTCTTATATACAGTCAAACCTCAATGGCTCAAACATATTTGGGGCCATGAAAATTTGTTCGAGACATAGATAGTTTGCGTCACTGAGGGTTAAATCAAAATGCCAGGTCAGGAGGTCAGTGGGTTACCTTAGGGATGTCTTTTTCGATCTATGAAATAGTATGTTGAGTGTACTCATTAGAATTGCCTTGACAAGGTGATTCATATGAGTACACAAAGAGTACCTTTTCATAATAAAATAAGAAATATATATATATATATATATATATATATATATATATATATATATATATATATATATATATATATCCCCAAATAGTTGTTTTCTTGAATTGTCGGAATAACTTCTTAGGGACTTTAAAAGAAGTTCAAATCTGCCATAGTAAATAGGCCACCGACATTTGGGTCATTCTAATTTTACTCAATACTGTATACAGTGCAGCCAGAGTGACCTACCGATTTATCTCAGGTCTGATGGCAAAGCCTGATGCCTGGTTCAACAGTTACCCTCTCACGGTGACGAATTTCAAGCAAGCGAGACAAGTGACATTGTCTCAGTAATTTGGGGTATGCACCGTGATCCAACGAGACATTTATTGCATGATTATGTAGTCATTATTGTCAAGTTCCATTACCTGGACAAATGGTCCTTTTACTTTGTTTGGCAAAAAAAAAAAAAAAAAAGTTTTTGTCCTAGAAGTATAAAAGTCCACTAGTAGCCGACTGAGGTACCTTTAGAAATTCATTTAGAAAATGGCTGAACTTTTTGCAAGCAGTGAAGGGCCTTACCAGAAGCTGCGGCGGTGGCGTCTGATCTGGGTTTGCACTATTCGCCAATGTCCCGTTTTTTGGAGTCTTCAGTAGCTTCCCATAACCTCCATTCCTGTGTCTTAATGATATGTTTTTCACTTACTGACAGGTACCTTCTCATGTGTTGGCTTGTTTGTTTGGAGACTCTTTGATAGCAGATGTGCCCCTTTGAATCAACCCAAAATATTAACATTGTACACTACTACCGACTAAAAATGCCGTTTCTAGTGCTAGAATTTTCCGCCTTTTCAATTGTCATTATACGCCCGTTTGAAAAAGGGGACGTATTATGTTACCGGGTATGGCGTCCGTCCGTAAACGTTTTCGTTTCAGGTTAACTCCTCCTACCGTTCACATCCGATCAAGCTGAAACTTGGTATATAGTTAGACCATGATGTGGCGCAGCGCATATTGTTTCAGGGTTACAGGCCAAAAAGATCAGCTTATTAAATTGTTACTGAAGCAGTTTTATTCACATACACAAGATATTTTAGGCTATGATTGTATAACAATTACTCTAAACCCCAACTTGTATTTGGCAGTTGTTTTAACCCCAGAATCATGCTCTGGACCCTCAAAAGTTAGGGGTAAGAGTCTTGAATAATGCAAATATGATCAATCTAAAATTTATTTTATTTATTTTGACTTTGTATTTTAATATATTTGTCACCTAAAGGACAAGAATTGTCAGTATTTAGTCAAAAGTTAACCTCTTTAAAACAAGCCCTAAATCTTACTTTAGGACCCCTTATCGCCACACCAGGGAGTTCCTGGGTCCCTTATTTTCAAACCCTGAGGGAAAACTCAGAGCACATCCATTGTTGATTTAGGCCAAAATAAAATGTGTTTTGTTTTCCATTTCCTGACTGAACAAGCCTTGACCGTTAATATGATTTAATAATTTTCTTTTATAACAAGTAACCAAAGTATTTTTCAATATGTTGTCTTGTTTGATATTTTACATGTAGATCGGGCCCCCATAGCCTAGCGGATAAGAGACCTAAACCTTAATACATTAGGTTTCTCACCGCTGTGGTTCGAGCCTCGTCTGGTCACATGTGGGAAAACTAAGCTCTGCTTACGGATGGTCAGGTGGTTTTTTCTTGGGTTCTCCGGTTTTCGCCCACCTTTGAAGAACAATCAGCTCGACATAAGTGAAATACAATGTATTCTTGGAAGGGCTGTAAAACCTAAATCAAATAAAAATGTAGATTATGACTACAAAAAAGGAGAGCTATTTTGTATATTTTTCTAAGACTGATGAATTTGATAGCCTTTTCATATTCATTTCTGTCATCTGAAACCAAAATTATTTCTTTGAACAACCACTTTTTTATAGCCTTTTCATATTCATTTCTGTCATCTGAAACCAAAATTATTTCTTTGAACAACCACTTTTTTTGTTACAGCCAGGACAGAGGAAACAAAAAATATTTTTAAGACGGCCCTATGAATAATTTAAAGGCTAAAATAAGTGACCATCTTAAAACATACACAAGAAGTCTTCTGATGTTATATTCTTGTAACATGCGGTTTATTGAGTAATAGTGAGGAGAGAAAAAATAAGTAGTGCTATGTTCCACTACTCTGCACTTTATCCCTTGAAACTCTGTTTCATTTTACGGAATAAACTGTAGTAATTTTGTATCTTTAACGCATTTTGTGATATAGATGAAGGGATACAATTAGTAACAGCATCTTTTCCAACCCAGGCAGTGATACCTCCATGACTTTTTTTCTGTCAAGCGTCTTGTGACTCAGGTCACGGTAAACCACATGATCGGCCATATCTATAACTTTTTATTTAGGAAGAGAAGAAAGAATCTTCCCGGCGGGGAAGAAAACAGGAGATTGTCGACATAGACAGAGTTACTCCTAATTTTGAATACATCTACAATGTAAATTACATAATTGGAGGGGAGGTGAATGGAGGGAATGGGGTGGGGTCATTGTCTGTCGGTCCTTGAGACGATTTTTAATGTTTTGTCTTTGTTGTTTTGTTGCCTATCTAATATAACGCATCATGTGCCATTTGAATAAAACATTCAAATGCTGCAGCCACTGAATTATCTTTAATATGCATATAAATACCCTCTCTCCTATAAGAATGATACAATGTGGTCTTACATTTTACCCAACAAATTGTTAAAAAGGTAAATTTGATACAAATACCTAGTTCGAAAGGTACGTTATATGGTGGCTTGTTTGTGCCATTTTGTCGTTTCGTCTTAATTGTGCGAATCGGTGTTTGAAAAGTCTAGCGCCTAGACTGAAGGTCATTGGGCAAAATAGTTTACTATGATTTACACAGGCTATACTAACAGTTTACATAAAAATGAATTCATTACCCGTTCAAGGTCATTAGATATACTTGGCAAAGAAATACGTTTTCCCAGAGCCCAGTTGTTCAAAACTTAACGAAGTTATTAGCTATTTTAACGTCAAAAATTCTGTCTTAAAATATGGCAAAAACATTGATATTTTGGCTGAAAAGATGTGAGTAGCTTTAGCATTGAAAAAAAAAAAAACTATTCACATTTTTGCAGCAAAAATATCAATGTATTTAGAAATACCTTTGCTACAACAGTTAACGAGTTTGTCATTAACGAGCCCGTTAAGCTAACGATTCTTTAAACAACCGGGCCCAGGTATACTAACTAATATGAGCCATCAGAAAATGTTCCTTCAGGCATGTGCTGCCAGTGAAAATTCAGGTCAGTCTGCGCATTAACGCAATCTGATCAGAATTTTTACTGGTTGCCTTTTGGATAGGTAAGGATGCATTATTTCTTCATGCAGACAACGAAGACTCTGATCAGACTTCGTGTAAGCACAGGTTGATCTGAGACTTCAATGTGAGCAGATTTCCAAAGGTAGGTTTCTCAAGTCACGGTGCATATGACAAAACATTATTGAGCTCTAAGGTTTGCATTAAGGGGAAAAGATACACTTTCAGGGGAGGAAAATTTGTCAAAACTGTTTTTTACTCCCTTCTGAAAAAGGGTCTAACCTAAAAGGAAAGAATTCGCTCCCCGCGAAAGGAAATTCTTTCCTCTAAGAGCCTACTCTAGAAGGGGATTTTTTAAGAAAACCAGATTGGGAATCAAAAAGGTTGTCTGTACGCTATATTGTAAAAATGGTGCAAAATCTGCAAGTGTATCCAGTAACCTAAAATTTTTCTGTAAACATATAAACACGATTATTGTGATCACGTAACGCAATAGATGCAGCTAAAATTACAGAGATGTACTTCGAAGAAGTATAAAGTCAAAAGAACGTTATCTATCAAGTAAGGTGCTTTAGTGTATAAGTAATTTGCTAAAAAAAATAAAGTAGAATATTTCAATATAATTTCAAATTTCGTTTAATATTATATTTGGAACAAAATGCTGGAACTGAGTGATGTGATGTTGTTCATTTGCATATTTCTACTATCCGCCTATACGTTGCTGCTGTTTAAAAATATAAGGAAGAGGTACCCTCCAGGACCGTGGGGATTTCCGCTTGTTGGACATATACCGTTAATGGGAACTCATCCACAATATAAATTCCAGATATGGCGGCGAAAATATGGCGACGTCTTTTGCATCCGGATGGGATCCTGGAGAACAGTAGTTATAAATGGCTATTCCGTCATTAAGGAGGCGATGGTAAGAAAGGGCAATGTCTTTTCAGACCGACCAGAGTTCTTATCTGCAAGAATGTTTAAGAAAACGTATGAAGGACATGACAGTTTGTCCTTTGGTTCTTTTAATCAGTCGAATAGGCAACTACGAAAATTGTCGATGCGTGCATTGCATCGATTTACAAATACAGAATCCACACATACTCAGGAAATTGTACATGAAGAAGTTGAAATATTACTCGATGAAATTTTGTCCTGGAATGGAAAGCCACATTTCATTGCAGACAGTATAGGAGTTTCTGTTGGAAGTATACTATATCAGCTACTTTATGGCAGGGGGGAAAATCTGAGAGATGATGATGCCTTCAAATATGTTATCGCACTTTCGGATGAACTTAATAACTGCTTTTCTCCTAAAAAGAACCCACTTGATACGATGCCTTGGTTGGAAGTGTTCATGCCTGGGAAAGCTTCGAAACTGAGAAATGTTATGAACCAAGCTGTTGGCGCTGTAGCCACACAAGTCTTAAACCATTCAGAAACATCCGATAACACTAACGTTAAAGACATTTTGGGTGTTTTCCATGCTGCAGATGTACCCAAAGGATTTGATTTGGTTGCGATGAATGAACTGATGGGCGCAGGTCAAGAAACGACAACTGTAACCCTCTGTTGGATACTTACGTATTTGCTTCTCTATCCACAGGTTCAAACGCGAATTCAAAATGAAATTGATGAAGTCGTTGGCTCTGGACGTAAGGTTAGTCTTAAAGACAGACCAAAGTTATGCTATACTGAAGCTACCATTGTCGAAGCGTTCCGCATTAGAGGTGCTGCTCAGTTAACTATCCCGCACTGCACTACTGAAGACACGAAACTGGGAGGATTTGACATTGATAAAGGCACAGTTGTGATTGTGAACATACATTCAGCCAACATGGATGAAAGTTACTGGACAAATCCAGAGATCTTCCGGCCAGAACGGCTTCTGAATAATAATGATGAACTAGATTTAACAAAATGCAGTCGTGTTATTGCGTTTGGTTTAGGTCCAAGAAGATGTTTAGGAGAACACCTGGCTAAGATGAATATCTTTCTTATACTGTCTAACCTTCTTCAAAGATGTACGTTTACTAGAGTGGACACCGAACCAATAGACCTGACTCCAATCCAGTTGTTAAGTTCAAAGCCAAAGCCTGTCAAGTTTGTCGTTTTAGAAAGATGAATGTAATGCGCTGCATTGAAAGTACTGGAGCCAAGCATAACAATCGGTTCTTTTAGATAAATTAATGCAGAAGTATTGGAGCCAAGCATAACAATCGGTACTTCTTAATAAATAAATGCTGAAGTATTGGAGACAAGCATAACAATCGGTACGTCTACATCGATAAATGCTGAAGTATTGATGCCAAGCATAACAATCGGTAATTCTAAATAAATAAATGCTGGAAGCTTTTTGTTTCTAAATAAATGCAGTTAAATAACAACTAAAACAATGAATGTAAATACTTCAATAATTAACACGGAGAACCTGTCAAAAGATATGCTCAGTTAAAAAGGCATAACATTTCCATAGCTCCAGGTTAGGCACTTTTTCCATCAAAAAGTATTGATATTTTCCTTATTTATCCACAAAAAACATATATTGTGAGTACACATTAGAAGCGCTTCAGTTGAGGCGCTTCTAATGAGTATCCACAACATATATCAATCATCTGTCATTACCGACTATGACCAATCCAAATCTAATGCGTGTAGTGTTATTGTTTGTGTGTTCCAGGATGGCTGATGAGACTAATTAGCTCTAAACTGCCTTTTGCAGATAGAACAAGGGGCCCTGTTGGCGATGCCTTCCAAGCAAGCACACAACGTTGAAACAACGTTATTTAAACGTTGATTCAACGTCGACCTTGAATCAACGTTTAAACGATTTTGTTTCAACGTTGTATGCTCGTAGCTCTGACTTTTTGCTGCGCACGTTTCTGCTCGGCTTCGCTGATTCTTTTTGCTTCGTATTCACCAGTACCCCGTCTGATGAGGCCTCGCCACTTTGCTCGATCCTGTGCAATCTGTTCCCACGACTTTGTTGGCATGTTGAAGTCTTTAAGGGAGGTTTTGAAGGTGTCCTTGTATCGCTTCTTCTGACCACAATAGGAGAGTTTTCCAATTTGTAGAGTATTTGCTTTGGCAAACGTCATCAGGCATTCTGGTAACATGTCCTGTCAATCTTAATTTTAACAATTTCAGAAGAAAATGTAAACTCTGCATCCCTGCCCTTTTCAGGACTTCTGTGTCTGGAATCCTGTCTAGCCACTTGATCTTTTAACTTTTCTAAGACAGCTTGTATGGAAGTGATTTAGTTTTTGTTTTTTTTTGCATGTCGTTGGTAAATTGCCCAAGTTTCGCATGCGTATAATAGTGTTGGCAGCGCCACAGATCTGTAGACTTTCAGCTTTGTGTCAAGTATGATTCCATTTCGATCCCAATTACTTCCACGCATTTGCTGCACTAGCTTTTGAAATCTTGACATTGACTTCATCATCAAAGTGCACAAGTCTAGACAACATATATTTGCGCTTCGAATGAGTATACAACACATGTTTTCATGGACAAATAAAAAAAACTAGGACGCCCCCTCTCATCATGAGCTATGGTTTCTGTGAGTATCAGCCTGGATTACAAATAAGTACGAGCCGAATGATAACTAGTCGTAGACCTATTCCGTCTGACATCACATTGTTGTGTTGTATAACAGTCACAGTGAAGTCAAAGTACTTAGCCACGGTATCTATATTGACTAGTCTAGTGTCACGTGCTCCAGAAATCACTCCTTTCTATACATTAATGACGACATTCCGATGTAGAGAGGGAGTTCACCTGACTTTCTTTAAAATCTTGTTGAGATTGGTGCATGCTTATCCATGTCTACAATTTAAAGTATTGATCAACTACCCTTATTGATATTTCAGTACACATTCCTAGACGAACTCTGGTCTAAGGCAGGGCTAGTGAAGTTAGCCAATGCACATGCGCCTGGACGATGTAGAAGCATTACGAAAAAACGCCTATTCAAATATATTGAAAATTTCACCATCAAAAACTGAATTTTTTTTCAGATAAAACTTCTGATATTTTTTCATATTTCTGCTCAAAAAATAGATTGTGGGTACTCGTTAGAACCACCTCACCGAGGCGGTTCTAACGAGTACCCACAATCTATGTTTTTGAACAGAAATAAGAAAAATATTGTCTACCCCTGTAAACCCCAGTTTTACTATATAAAATTGGGGTTTAAGGGGGTCAAAATTATATAGGTGTGTTTTTGTGATGTATTTTTGTTTCTACAGCGTGGACTCGATACTGAGATAAAGAAATAAGTTTGTTTCTTTTTATGTTTTTTTTTTTTTTTCTTTTTGTATGACAATGTTTACGTCATATCTTGTATATGGCACTTTTGATATATATGTAACCGGATATTATCAATTTGCATATTGTTTATATTGATATTAACGATTTTGGACCATATGAAGGTACATGGTCGAAATTAAAATTCTTACATTTCCCTGTTTGTTACTTTCCCAAAAAGAAATCTGTTAAATATTAGAAAAAGTAGTTAAGAATATCAATTTTTATACAAGTTGTACAGTGAATGCTATAAATTGGGTTTAGTGTTATCAATGCATCAACCCACTTTAAAAGTGAAATTGTCAAAATTAATGTACATCACATAACCTTCGATTAAGTGCTGCAATAGTATTCACCATTTTGATGCTATGCTCTTTTAACACTTAATAAAACCATGACGCAAATAAATTTAAGAAGATGTTTTAATTTAACGAAACAATTCTGCTGGCTGCGAAACGGTCTCTTCATTGAAGATTGAAGAAGCAAGCCATCCATTACGTATGGTCTGTAAAAAAAAGCTAAGAGAAAAATCCAGTGGGTGCCACAATCACAAACACGAACGCAATGCCCCTAGTAGATAGGCGTTAGAAACATTATTAGAGCCACTGTTCGCAAAATAGCACCCAGCGGGCATATGACGTTTATACAACGTCAGTTTACCTAACCACACACTGGGCAGGCTTAGTCCTCTAAGCGATTAACCAGTATTGTGCACATTCTTTCGCCAGAAACTGACAACTGCCCTTCTTGAATCAGCGGAAGGGAGAGAATGACCGTAGAAAATATTTCATGATCAATCTCCACAAAAGAATGTTGCCGACCTCGGCAGGTGTTGAACCCGCGACCTCCTGGTCTCCAGTCGGACGCGCATCCAACTGAGCCATAGAGGCCGGCTCTAGTACGATTGAAATGATGTTGAAAGTATATAAGAACATTGTGACTGAAGTATACTTGAAGGGGCTGTAAGATCATGAGTTATCTGAGCATGTAGTTGTTACAAACTATCTTCATATTACAAATTTAAATGTTAAATGTATAAGCCAGGCTAAAAAACCGAATTGTACTCTTAGTGTACTTTAATTTGTAGGTTTCACATTGGAAGTAATTCAAAACCATAGTTTATACTTATATCATGGTGTGATATGATCACATGTTGTTTGTGTCTAGACAGCAGTTGACTGAATTCTTCAACCTATTTATGTCTTCACGTAAACATGCATAATATAATGCTGACCCCCTTAATCCCGACCGTATTCTAGTAAAACTGGGGTTTACAGGGTTATACATTATTTTCTTATTTCTGCTCAAAAACATAGATTGTGAGTACTCGTTCGAGCCGCCTCTGCAACTCCAACGATATAGATTTATAAAGAATGCTAGCTAGGCAGTGAGCATAACGATTGCTCTTTCAGTTGGACCTAGGCAGCTTGCAGCTTTCACGTCGAAGACGGGTTTTCAATTCAGGAGACTCGTATTAGTGCGAAATTATACAGCTATGAATCATTAGCATTTTTCAACCTAAACTAGGAATTACTTTTTATCCGACTTGAAAATATAATACAGTTGACTCTCGTTATCTCGACCTCACTTATCCGGAATAACCGCTTATTTCGAAGTGGAAATCTGCTCCATGGCTAAACATAAAAATCTAACAACAGGTAGAAATATTGTGGAAAAGAGGAGAAATTAGAGCAATTTTCCACAAAATTTTCAATATATCTCTTAACTTCAAGAGTCCGATTACATATATATTTGTTAAATGTTGTTGTTCGAATTATTTTTCCTCAATTCTGCAAATCTGATAAGTCAAGGTACGGATATAGTATTTTAGAGACTCCCTTGGAATTCGAGATAACGAGAGTCGACAATATTGTATAAAGATCAACTTTGACCCAATTAAGTCCGAAAGATCAAGCACGATGCAATCCAGGTGGAAAATGTATACGGTGTTATAATTTTAAAGAGCATGAACTGCAAGTACAGTCAAAACCACGGCATTAACCCTTGTCATGCTGAATAAATTAAGATGCCAAGCCCATTTCTAATTTCCAGCCAATCAGATTACTAGATCCGGATTTTTGATAGACATTCACATATTTAATGACAAACAGTGCAGATCCAGATAAGCAGAAGCCAACTGATCTGGATCTATACTGTTTGCTAAGATAGGGCATGTCGTGCTCAGCAAGAGAAGGGTTAATATAGTCTCATTTCATACTGCACCATGTGAATTGATCCTTGCCCTGCTGCCTGTTTGTCTGGTACAGAGATTCACGAAAATCATATTCTTCGACAAGCATTATTTATTTCAACTTGACTCTGTACTAAATAAAAGTGGGCCACATCGTTGCAGTAAATGAGCATTTAATTTAATTAGCTTACTAATGAGTATAACAGAATGTAGGTTTGAACTCTGTTGGTACCGGATGCCAATATTTCGTTACGTGTGAAACACTAAAACTCGTACATATTATTGTACTCGAAATGCGCACCGTAATAGGTCTTTGGTATATTTCCCTCGATCTCCTTATCCGGATGTGCAAGCTGTTTTGAAACAGCTGGGTCTTCGCTGTTCGTATGCATAAAATTTCTCTTTTTGTGTAGCCATATAAAACTGAAACTCGTAACATGAGAAAATGCATCGTATCAGATTACAGATAAGCCTGTTAGATTGCACAATCACACTAAGAAGGCCTTCCATCACGAAAACGCGCCTATATCATTTTACCCTCCTTAAACCCCACGTTTATATAGTAAAACTGTGATTTACAGGGGTATACATTATTTTTCTTATGTCTGCTCAAAACATAGATTGTGGGTACTCGTTCGAATCGCCTCGTCGAGGCGGTTCTAACGAGTACCACAATCTATGTTTTGAGCAGAAATATGAAAAATATCAGAGTTTTTCATCTGAAAATTTTCAGTTTTTGGAGGTGAAATTTTCTATATATTTGAATAGGCGAGTTTTCGTAATGATTATAGACCTACGAAACACCAGGTGTGCAAGCTACTAATGTCTTCGTTGTTTGCATGCGGTATATTGCCCTATTGACGATAAATTTACAATTATAGTGGCTTAATTGCAAAAAGTTATTATCCTGATTAGACGCCACGTTCTGATGGCAAAGAGTGCATAAATATCTTCGGGACAAATACGGACAGAAAAGCCTGCGGACCAAATTAGCCTGCGCGTCTCCACAGTATAGGGAGGACCTTCAGCATGAATACGATCTCGAGTAAAAAGAGTGTTATGGTAATTATGGTAATCCTACCAACGGGAACGCAGCGCTGAGACAACGTCGCATCAACGTCGATGCAACGCCATGACATTGCATCGGTTGAAGCTACATTGTATAAGCGTCATGTGCCCGCTGGGTTAGATATCGTTGTTCATGACAATCCGAGTGAGTTAAATGGATACACGCTCAGGGGAGGTAACTCTTTCACGATATTTTGCCTCCCTTTTGAAAAGGGGTCTCTACTAAAAGGAAAGAAATTGCTCCCCTTTAGAGAAAATTTTTGCCTTTTAGTGTTGATTCTTTTTCACTAATGGTTTGATGTATTAGAATACAAAAAGAACGTCACAAAATTTGTTTCCCTCTTCAAAAATTTGCCATCACGAAAACACGCCTATATAATTTTGTCCCCCTTAAAAGGGGTCTGTACTAAAATAAAAGAAAATGTTCCCCTTTAGAGAAAATTCTTCCCTTTTAGTGTTGATTCATTTTTAGAAAGGGCTTGATGCATTAGAATACAAACAGGACGTCACAAAATGTGTTTCCCTCTTCAAAAATTTGCCATCACGAAAACACGCCTATATAAATTTGTTATCCTTAAACCCCATTTTTATATAGTAAAACTGGGGTTTACAGGGGTATACATTATTTTTCTCATTTTGCTTAAAAATATATTGTGGGTACTCGTTAGAACCGCCTCGGTGCAAAAACATAGATTATGGGTACTCATTAGAACCGCCTCACCGATGCGGTTTAACGAGTAACCATTATCTATGTTTGGGGCGAGGCGATTCTAACGAGTACCTACAATCTATGTTTTGAGAAGAAATATGAAAAATATCAGATTTTTTTTTTTGGTCGGAAAATTTTCCTTTTTCGGTTGTAAAATTTTCAATATATTTGAATAGGCGTATTTTTGTAATGCGGAAGACATACCAAGTGTATCCAGCCTTGCGTAAACAACACAGCCCAAATCAGGTTATCATTACGAAAACATACCTATTCAAATATATTGAAAATTCCTCTACCAAAAACTGAAAATTTTCAGATAAAAATTCTAATATTTTTCATATTTCTGCATAAAACATAGATTGCGGTTCTAACGAGTACCCACAATTTATGTTTTTTAGCAGAAATAAGAAAAATAATGTATACCCCTGCAAACCCCAGTTTTACTATACAAAAGAGGGGTTTATCAGCTTGTTGATATTTATAACACTTTCTGTAAAGCTCTCGATGAAGGTAAAGAAGTCCGAGCAGTCTTGTGACATAAACAAAGCCTTTGATAGAGTATGGCACAAAGGACTTCTGTATAAACTTAAATCTGTGGGTTTTACTGATTCTCTTCTTCATTGGTGCTCAAATTATTTAGCCAATAGAAAACAAAGAGTAGTTATACCTGGTGCTTGTTCTGACTGGTTACCAGTTACGGCTGGTGTTCCTCAAGGTTCTATTCTAGGCCCTCTTTTTATTCCTTCTATATATTAATGATATAGTAGATAACATCAAAGCAACTATTAGACCTTTTGCAGACGACACAAGCCTTTACATTATAGTAGACAATCCGCACAATACCGCTGTGCAACTAAATACCGATTTGCAAATGATTCATCAGTGGGCTACCCAGTGGCTCGTTACATTCAACCCTACATAGTCTGAGTCTATTATTTTTTTTCAAGAAAACTTAATAAACCCAATCATCCTCCCATTTTTATGAATAATCAACCTATCAATGAAGTTCACACACACAAGCCCTTTGGCGTGTTTCTTTCAAGTGACTGCCAATGGCATCATCATTTAGATTACATTAAATCAATTAAATCAAAAGCATGGAGCCGCATTAATGTCATGCGTAAATTTAAATTTAAACTTGACAGAAAATCACTCCAAACTATGTACTCTTTTATTCTCCCACTTCTTGAGTATGCCGATGTTATATGGGATAATTGCACCCAGTACGACGTAAACGAACTTGAAAAAATACAAAACGAAGCAGCTCGAGTCGTAACAGGAGCCACTAAACTCGTATCTATCAATTCTCTTTATTTAGAAACAGGATGGGAACCCTTGGCATCTCGACGGAAAAAACATAAGCTATTGGTATTCATTAACATGGTAAATAATCTTTCCCCTAACTACTTATCTTCTCTCGTACCATCTACTATTGGAAATACCACAACCTACCAGTTACGTAATGCAGCCAATCTTTATACTATCCGTGCTAATTCACAACTTTACTATAATTTCTTTCTACCCTCTGTTATCAGAGATAGGAATGAATTGCCAGATAATGTGCGCAACTCACCTGGCAAAATGGTATTTAAACGTCATCTTAACAGTAACATTACTAACCCACCCAATTTTTTCTTTGCTGGTAAACGCCTGGGTCAGATCCACCACGCACGAATGAGAACAAAATGTAGTTCTCTATGTGAACATCTATATTCTAGAAATATTTTAGATAACCCATTGTGTGCCTGTGGAGCCATTGAAGACACAAATCATTTCCTTTTGAAATGTAATCGTTTTAGCAATCAAAGACACAGTGACTCATATTCATACACCGACCCTTAATGTTCTCCTTTACGGAAGCCAAGAATTGAATGAAATGCAGAATCAACAAATATTTACAGCAGTACAGAATTTTATCTTAAAATCTAAACGTTTTGAAATTAGATAAGCAATTAAAATAAACTAAAATAATTCTGTAATTATATAAAACAGCCCATGCTTTAACATAGCAAAATAAGATATTTCAAGCTAGTCTACCGAAGGTCTGTTATATAGTTATCCTGACGGCTAAATTTTATTTTTGTCTTAGAGTTATTACGATTGTTGTGTTATAGTGTTTGGTTTTTTTTATGAAAATATATCAAGACTCCATTCCCCGTGGAGCTGTATCATCTCATATAATCACGAACATAAATATATTTTAGATAGTAGATTATTAGGTTATCAATGGTAAATAAAATAGCTAGTTATGCAGAAATAAAGGGAATACAAATGCCCCAAGTATTCTCGTTTCTTCTGCTTATTCTGATGCATGGTTTAACATGTAAAATAGTACAATTAATTAAGCTGTAAAAAAGTAAGAGAAAAGTCCAGGGAGTGCCACAATCACAAACCGCAGCCCCTCCCAGACCCCAAGAGGAAGAGGAAACCGACAAATCTAAACAAGCAAAAACCGAACAAACGTACGAAAAACACTAAGATTAGCTCTCTCTTCCCCAAGCGAGGTAATCGCAATACTAAAAGGACTGAAAAACACAAGAACAAAATGACACACGGAAAGACACACAACAAATCGCCTCGTAGAATAAACCACAAAGCAACAAGGAGTACGACTAACACCGGGACCACCGCCTTAGAACGGTCGGCAGAGCAAACCACCGGGGGGTTTAAAGCACTTTTACAGCTAGCTAACTTCACCCTGGTCCCGATGCTACTCTTAATACATAAATACATAAAAGTTCGGTTCGTATAAAGGCTCCCAACTCAGTCAATGCATCAAAGCGAAAACATAAAAATCAAATTAATCACTATAATAAACAAAGACGAGTACTCATGGCTAATTCTACTGTATGCCATAGTAAATGAAAACCAATAGTTGAACCACGGCGGGCCAAGCCAAAGACATATCGTCAAGCCCCAACCCACTAATTAAAGTTTTACGAAGAGGCCGTCATTGAGTCTGTGGCCCGAACCGCCGTCGTGCAATTAAAGAATGAAGCATAGCCATCAACAATGATTGAGTTGACAACTAGGCATGCAGTCTGCCGCATAATATCCAGGCTATAGCCAATTCTTTTATAACGGTTAATAAGTTTTCTGAATTGCTCCGAAAAGTTAGATTTACCTATAATTTTTCTAAATCTGTACACTAAGTCACCGTAAAATTCGGGTTCCGATATACCTTGTTGCAGAAGTGTTTTGAGACTGACGCTATATTTTTCTAACAAGGCACTGTGTCTGCGATAAAATTTCGAAAACGCCTTACGGAGTTTAAAATAACGATAGCCCTGCCTAAGAAGTTTGGCAGTAAGGGCTTTATTACGGTAGTTAAAGTCATTAAGATTTGAAGAAGCTCTGGCGAATCTTATAAGTTGAGATATGTATACCTCATATGAGGTACGCCGGGGGACATCGCCATCCAGAAAAGGGAAATTGACTATATCAAAATCAAAATCGTCCCGTTTATCATAAATTTTGGTGGAAACTGTACCATTACATATACATAGATTCAAATCCAAAAAAGGTGCCTCGGTATCGGAAGAATTTGCTCTATTTAACTGGAGTTCTGTAGGGTATATCCGGTCCACCATTTGGTCAAAGTAAATATTGTCAATATTTAATAAATCGTCAAGGTATCTTGAAGTTAAATTAAAAGCCTTAATAATGTCAGCCTGATTTTTACGTGAGAGGGACTTCATGAAATCTCTCTCAGAACAAAAAAGAAACAAATCTGCAACAAGAGGAGCACAATTAGTTCCCATCGGAATACCAATAGTTTGTCTAAAAAGTTTAGTTCCAAATCTAATTAAAATATTATCCAAAAGATAAACAAGGGCATCACAGACTTTTTGACATGACCATAAATTGCGATTATTATATACATCAGAAGTGAAAAAAGCACATTCTTCGTTGCAAGCCAAATATTAGGTATTCTCCAGAATAAACGTTCGGTTGATAAAATCAATAAGTTTATATTTTATAAGATGATGAGTTAACGTAGTATACAGTGTAGAAAAATCATATGTAGACAATTTAGAAGCCTGAAAGTTTTTAGATTTAAATTTATTGAGAACATCATTAGAATTTTTAATTGACCAAAAATAGTTAATTCCGTCCCTTTCGTAAACAGTATCATAGTATCTAATCCAATGTTTTTTAACAGCAGTAAGGCATGAAGTTAGCAGTTTGGACAAAACAGTAGTCGTACAAGAACTAGAATTAGCAATGAAACGTGCTTTATAAGGTCGTTTATGAAGTTTCGGTAACCAATATAACGTAGGAAGTCTGTCTTGCTTTTCTTTAATACTCACTGCAAACTTAGCAGTAATATCGATAGAATTGGTATTGACAATAGATCTCTCGTCAGTAGAAATCCGTTCATATGTTTTGGTACTACCAAGTTCTTGTTTTAGAGTATTGATATAATAAACCCAACAAACATGTATATATGGGACCCATATGGGCAGAATCTGGGCATTTATCCCATTCGGGTCCTGCATGGGCCCCATATAGGCTTTTTTGCCCATATAAGACCTATATAGGTCCCATATTGGTAAACTTTGACCAGCAAACACGTATATATGGGAACCATATGGGCAGATTCGGGGCATTTATCCCATTTGGGTCCTACTTGGGCCCCATATAGGCTTTTTTGCCCATATAAGACTCTTATAGGTCCCATATTGGTAAAATATGATAACTATAAAAATACATTCTAATATATGGGACCCCCGAGATAAAATTGAAATAATCCTGGAAAAGTGATATTGTCTAGATACATAATTGGGGCCCAAATGGCTCCCATGTGATACAGATATTGGACCTCTATGGTTCCAATGTTGACCTCCCATTACTGTATGGGACCCATATGGGTTCAATATGGTTATTAAGGGGAACAACTCTACCACTATTTAAACATAATGTCAAAAAATAGTAAATTTCCTGATATAAATGCAAATAATAATGATAATAATAAAATAAAAATAATAGTTTGTTCATTACAAAATGAAAGTATCTGTTAAATTTATCTTAACTATTTTCCCGACATGGACGTCGATTCATGGTCATATTTTTATTTTAACTCGTATGTCCCTATTATTTTTAAAATTGAGAGGTATATATAAATACGCATGATGCCAACATTTCCAACTATTAAAAAAGACGCCTATATCTTTAAGGCAATAACTTGCACACGTACATAGGTCTCTATCGGTTGGGACCTTACCAGTCCATCAAATGGGCTGGGACTGGGGACATAAACATTTGTGTAAAAATGTGTAAAAATTGTTTTTCTGGAAGATGAATGTGGGTTGATTTTTCCCATACTGGACCCATATAGTTCCCACATGGCTTTGCCCATGTGGGTCCAACATGGAACCCTGTTGCAAATCCCTCATGAGTCCCTTATGGTTTGCCCATGTAGGACCTATATAAATACCCATTTAGGGCCAATGTGGGTCCTATATTTTTTGCTTGCTGGGAAGTCGTCACACAACAACAACATTATTAGTAGCTTTATCAGCTGGAACTAAAACATAATTCCTATGAAATTCTTGGATACCTTGTTTCAAATATCGAAAAGATAATTTAGGCTAAGGAGGGAGAAGATGAAGGTTATTAGAGTAAAATAACACACGTTCATCAATGATCTTAAAAATCTTTAATTTCCAGTTATTTAAAGCATTAGACTCAACATGCTCTCGTTTACACCAACGCGTATAATAATCATTTAAAGCACTTGCAAGTGTTTCCCGACATTTATTGAAATCAATGTGGGCTGGGAATCTATATTTAGGTCCTTTTGAAATAACTGAACGGATTCGTGAATCAGTTATAATCTTCAAGTTATCTGTGACAATATGACCTGCTGGTTGATAACAAAATTTAGAATCTTTACAATCTCAAGAATCAGAGGAACTAGTTTCAATATCAAGATCAGAAACTAATTTATTGAAATTAAGTATAGTATTACGGATAGGTCTGTTCTATTTATAACAAATAATAGGAGATTCCGTGTTTTCGAAATATGAAGGTATAGTTGATATAACATTATTATCTCGAAATATACTAGATAAATCTATGATTTCAATACCTTTATTAATGAATGGAATTTTGATGAAATGTCTAATGTGGTTAATTTCAGAATCAATGTAAGGACGAAGAGCATGTTGAGTATAACATCTAGTAAGGAGAGCTGCTTCATACAAATTATGTTTTCTATCATAAAATGTATTCGCCTCATCATCTAACTTACGTAATGAAGAAACAGACAGTGAAGCTAGTTTAGAAAACATTTGATGACGTCCAGAATTTAAGAGAATATTTAAATCAAAAAGAGATAAAACAGTTTTATGTTTTCGTTTAAAATTGCCATTTTTGCGCTTACCATGGGATCGTTTATTACGTTTTTTGATATCTAAAAGGGAAAAAGCATTTAAAATTGTTCAAATCACGTATTGCTATTGTTATTGTAAGCTTTGATGATTACACATCGGGATACATATTAATACAAGTCTTCTGACTTTCTTCTGAATTCCATTTGTATAAATTATCAATGTTTGTACTAGTTTATATTATTTTATTGAAATTATACAAATAAAATATATTTAAACCAAAAGAGGGGCTTAAGTGAATCAAAAGTATGTAGGCATGTTTTCGTGATGAATGTGCCTGCGACTGCAGTGTCGTATGTTCAGAGCAAAAGCTTTTCATCAGGTGGATTTTCCATGTTGGAAGCTCTGTATCCTCAGATAGCACCGAATTGTGTGCGTTTCATGTACTATAAATAGATTCTAAAAGGAATGACTCTTGAAAACAATATAAACAAGAGGCCCATGAGCCACGATTCGCTCACCTGATAAAAACAGCTACTGCATATCTGCAAATGCCATGCAACTTCTTCCAGTGATGCCACAGCAACTTGGACACAAATTGACCATACCGTAAAAAGGTAAACGCTGACCTTTATAATCATTTGAATAAACTTATTAGACGTTAGTCCCCAATGCTGTAAACCAAGAATCAGCCGCAAAGCTTTCTTAGTTCTGGAGAAGAAGTGTTTACCATATATGAGCACGGCAGCTATCTTGTTCAATGGCGCGGAACCATTTGACCAAATTGTCAACATCATTTCGACAGAAGGCCCCATGTGGAATCTGGTGAAAATTGTTCATGGGGTTTCAGTGAAGAAGACGTTTAATGATTTCACAATTTTATACAAAATTTTGATTATAACTACAAAATGCTAATACTTTAATCATACATTGCGAATTTTAGCCATTAGTCTATAATTCATTTTGAAAATAATGACATTTCAACATTTGCCCCATACAATATATGGGGGCGCAAAGTTTACCTTGCCGTAAAAAGGTAAAATGCCAACCTATGACCTTCGTTTATACAAATTTGGGTAGAACTTGAGTCCCCAATGCTATATACCAAGATTCAGTTGCAAAGCTTTCTTGGTTCTGGAGAAGAATATTTTTAAGTGTTTTACCATATATGGGCATGGCAGCCGGTTTGTTAAATGGCGCGGAGCCATTTGAACAAATTGTCAATACCCCTTTCGACAGAAGGCCCCATGTAAAATCTGGTGAAAATCGGTCGAGCAATTTCAGAGAAGAAGATGTTTAAAAGATTTTACAAATTTATACATATAAGGCAAGGGGCAAGGGCAAGTGACCCCTAGGGGACTAAAATTTGGATTGTAACTAAAAAGTATCACTATTTTTATCATACATTGTGAGTTTCGGCCATACGTCTTGAATACATATTGAGAAATTAACTTTTCAGCATTTTCCCCATACAAATATATAAGGACACAAATTTGACCTTGCCGAAAAAAAGGTCATTGGTCAACCTACGGTCACCATTTGAACAAACATGGTAGACCTTGAGCCCCAGATGCTATATACCAAGATTCAGTCTCAAAGCATTCTTGGTTCTGGAACAGATGACTTTTAAGTTTTTTTTTGTTTTTTTGTTTTTTTCGTATTAAATGTGGGCATGGCAGCCATCTTGTTCTATGGCACGGAACCATTTGAACAAATTGTCAATACCCTTTGGAGAGAAGACCCATGTGAAATCTGGTGAAAATAGCTCAAGCCATTTCGGAGAAGAAGACATTTAAAAATAATAAATTTTATACATGTATATAGCCTTGGGGCTAGGGCAGATAACCCCAAGGGGACAAAATTACGATTGTAACTATGAGTGTTACTTCTTTAATCATACATGTAAGTTTCAGCCATTAGACTTTAATACATTTTGAGAAAATGACTTTTCAACAGTTTCCCCATACAAATGCATGGGGAAGCCTCTGGTCATCATTTGAACAAACTTGTTAGACATCGAGTCCATACAAGATTCAGCCTTAAAGCATTCTTGATTCTGGAGAAGAAGATTTAGATTAAGTGTTCTTACCATATATGGGCATGACGACCAACTTGATTACAGGACTGGGACCATTTGTACAAATTTTCAATTCCTTTTTAAAACATGGCTCTACTAGAAGGTTGAAGAAAATTGGCCCAGGGGTTTCAGGGGAGAAGTCGTTTAAGGTGTGGACAGACGACGGACGACGACGGACGACAAATAACCATATCCTCAAGTTTTCTGGGTCAGACCAGCTATAGTTTTGGCCAATTAAGCCTCATCAGTGACCCTCGTATCCAATATCCCGGTATGGGCCCAATGGTCACAAATAACCAGAATATATATATATTAATGAAGTGATAAGAGACGGCTGCTATATAGTGAAGATCTGGGAGATGTGTTACTACCGCCACATGGTACTAACACCAGCTATAGTTAAAGACAAAGAGATTCAAAGCATGTTTATTGCACAAGAAGCCGAAATGTATGTCCACAAAATGTGTGAATTAGACTATAGAGCTATATTATATATTTATACTTAACTTAATGCAAAGAGATAGACAACAAGGAGAAGACGCTCTGATCTGTAAGTTTTTGCTTCTCCCCCTTTCCAAGCGTTTAGAGAAACCACTTTAGCAGAAAAGTGTTTGCTTTCTTAGGTCCTGAATACCTTCTTAATCCAATAATTCTTAGCGTCACATAAACGGGACATTGGCTAGCAGTGTAGTACCAGATCAGACTTGCTAGAACGCGGCGTCTGATCAGTGTCTACACTAATTGCATTTAGGACAGGAATTATTATATTCACTGGTAACTATTATGAAACTAAGCAGCTACTCCACATATTGAGATAAATCGGTCCATTTGAAATGCTATGATAGAATATCTGAAAGGTTGTCGTCAGGAAAACACGCCTATTTAGTTTACGGGGGTATACATTAACTTAAAAACATAGATTGTGGGGGTCTAACTAATACCACAATCTTTGTTTTGAGCAGAAAAAATGAAAATTACCAGAATTTTTCATCTGAAAGTTTTCATTTTTTAGTGGTAAAATTCTCAATACATTTGAATAGACGTGTTTTCGTAGTGCTTTGGAAATAAAGAATATACAAACGAAAGAACACTAGAAACTCGGTTTTATTAAGTCTCTTCAAGTACAGCAGTGTAATTTGCGAGGCTGTTTACGTCCCAAAGCACCGGTTTAAGCGACTTTTATAGTAATCAGAATGTGCTCAGTGATCCCAAAGAAAATAAAAAAATATATATATATACATATTCTGCATTATGCTTAAGTACGAGGAGACGTTTCACGGCCCCTACACAGTCAACGCGGCATAAATGGGATAAAGTTGTTAATTTTAAAGGAGAACATCTGAGAAGGAAGGCACATTCTTCTTTGACAGAGATACCTGCCATTTCAAAGTGTAAATGATCCGTCCATATTCGAGGGACTCGAGACACTTGGTATATTGTCCGCCATTTTTACTGTTTGTTTTCCTCTGTGCTGCAATACCCTGCTTAAAGGGAGTTTTCTCTGAAAGAAAGAATTTTCTCCGATTGGGAGCAATTCTTTCTTCTTAGAGTAAACCCTTTTCAGAAGAGAGGCGAAAACAATTGCCTGCCTGGAAAGTGTATCAATTCCCCTTAAAATTGTAAACAAAGTTACTCAAGAAAAAAAACATTTCTTGCACACGAGATAAGGAAATTCTGGATTTAACCCTGGGACTGAAACTCTTATCCTGGCCAGGTAATCCTATCCAGGGTAAGACAAAAATCGACAATTCTCACGTGTTTGAATAGCACTGGTTGTAACGGACGTCACGTACGCCATAGTTAAAGTTGACGTCACTGAATGTAATGACGTGATTAAACGTCACAGTCATGTCATCACAATATGACGGACATCAGCAATCAAAGTGATTGCATTATCAAAAGATCTACGTTCAGAAATGAAAGGTATGCAAGAAAAAAGAATCTATCATGGGTGTGAGTGGTAGACAGAAAAACACGTAACTCGCGATCAGAGTCTGTCATCACTCGGCAAGCCTTGTGTGACGCCAGACAGTGATTCTCGGGGCAGATTTTTATATCTACCACTCACACCATGACAGATCCTTATATTACGAGCCACATCGAAAGAAGAAGAGATAAAGAACATACAATGACCAGACAAAACAGCACAACTGCAATAACCGTTATAAACAAAGAAAAACAGCAACAGAAGAACTGCCTTGCCTCGGTCAGCAAAAAAAAAAAAAGGAAAAAAAAAAGACTACTGGGAGAGGGAGCGGGGCTTCCACTTATTTTACTCGATTTCTTATGCAGCTCCAAATTAAAAGTATGTTCTCTGTCCACATGGGCTCTCTGCCTCATTAGTAAAACGTCACAGTAAATCATATAAGGATCTATCATTGGTATGAGAGGTAGACAGAAAAATTCGTCCCGATGATTACTGTCTCGCATCACGAGGCTTGCCGAGTGATGACAGACTGTGATCGCAAGGGACGGATTTTTCAATCTACCCCTCACATTCATGATAGATTTTTTTTCTTGCACACCTTTCACTTCTGAACGTAGATTTTTTAATAATGCACTTACTTCGATTTCTGACGTCCGCTATATTGCAATGACATTACTGTGGCGTTTTATGACGTCATTACGTTCAGTGACGTAAAACTTAACGATGGGGTACGTAACATCCATTACAACCAGTGCATATGAAACCTGTGAGGATCTCGATTTTTATCTTACCCTGGCTAGGATAACCTGGGTAGGATAAGAATTTTTATCCCAGGGTTTCCTTATCTGGTGAGCAAGAAATACGTTCTTCCAAGACGGTCCTATGTTGTAGTTCTCTTTTCGTGCGTTGGTGGTTTCATATGTGGCGTGTATTTTGTCATTTTTCCTCATCTCTTCTTTTTTGGGGTGCCTTCTTTATTGTAGCATTTTCTGGATATCTTCACTTGTGGTGTTTCTTTGCGGTGTGCGTCTGAAATAGTTTAGGTTAAAGCACTTCATCACTTCATAAGTAATTTAGCAACATGACAGACTTTCTTCTTCTGCTTGCTTCTGAAAAATATATGTATCTTCTTACTTTATGAATACAGTGTTTCCAATTAAAAGGAACTGATGCACTTTCAGGAGCGGCAACTCTGCTGTACGTGTTTTTGTCTCTCTTCTGAAAATTTGTCTACTCTTAAAGAACTGGGGGCAAATTCATTCCTTTTAGAGCAGTTAGTAACAAAGCTATCTGTCTTGTAAAAAACAGCAAGGTGCTGAAAATCTACCATGTATATCCAGTCCCTGTTTCTAAAGCATCGATACATGTTTTTTTTTTTTTTTTTTTTTTTTTTTTTTTGTTTGTTGTTGTTTGTTTTTTTTTTTGTTTGTTTTTGTTGTTGTTTTTTGTTTGTTTGTTGTTGTTGTTTCAGATACTTCAAATTTATCGTTTACAACAAGTCGTGACTTAACAGTACATTCACGCAGTGCTCCTAGAATAGGAGATGTGAGTCCCATATTTACAGTTTCCCAGCATTTCTATGTGAGAACTTAATTCTAGTTATCCTTATCAACTGCATCTAAAACAAAATATTCATGACCAGTGTCCGTTTCTAAATCATTAGGAGATGCATGTCCCGTAGGTTTTGTTACATCATCATTTCTGCCAGTTTCTGGATTCATTTTGTCCTTGTCACCAGCTTCTAAAACAAAATAGTCATGACCAGTGTCTGTTTCTAGATTACCGGGAGACGCAAGTCCAGCAAATTTATCTACATCATCATTTCTGTCAGTTTCTGAATTCATATTATCCTTGTCATCTGATTCTAAAACAAAATAGTCATGACCAATGTTTGTTTCTAAATCAGCAGGGGATGAACGTGCAGTAATTATCTCTATATCATCATTGCTGTCAGTTTCTGAATTCCTTTTGCCCTTGTCACCAGCTTCTAAAACAAAATAGTCTTGACAAGCGTCTGTTTCTAAATCATTAAGAGACGTGCGTCCAGGAATTTTGATTTTATCTGTATCATCATTTCTGTGATTTTCTGATTTCATTTTGTTCTTGTCACCTGCACCTAAAACAAAATATTCATGGCCAAAACCTGTTTCTAAATAATTATTTCTAGTTTCATACAAATCAGTATAGTCTTCGTCTTTCGTTCTGGAAATCTTATCTGAATATATGATTTTGCTGTTATAGTTAGTTTTGTTGCGCGAATCGTCTGAAAGTAAAAACATAACCATGTTTTCATCACAATTACTTCTATTGTCACACTTTATGACTTGAGGATCAGGAAACCCTAAAACATCAATGGTGGTGTATTCATTATCAGTACTTAGTCGGTGGTCGTTGACGTCAGTGCTTACTCCTTCATATCTCATGTCTGCCTTTGTATTATCATGTAAATCTTCGTATGTTCTGTCTTGTGACAACCGCGATGGTGGATCTAGAAAGAAAACAAAAGGAGAAAAAATGGTGTTTACAATAGTGACAAAACATTTTCAATAACATACACCGAAAACATACAACAACCTCTGCGAAGGAAACTACTTGATCCTACAAAAAGATTTACTTGTAGTTTAGGCTGCTTAGGGTTACTTTGGATTTCATGAGAAAATACAGAGGCTGATCCAGGATTGTGATTGGGGTCAAAATTTAAGGGCGCTCGATTGTTGATCGAAATCATCCTACTTACTCTACGTGTTCGGACTGATAGTGCCTGAACAAATAGTGTAGACAGAGATCAGACGATCAGGGTCTACACCGATCCTACAATTTTAGATACATTATTCATAGGTATTAAAATGTACTTGTTGATTGTTTTACAGTTGCCTAACAGTAACCAATTTTTCTCCCAATGATAAATAGAGGATCGGAGAGGACCATCCTTAACTTGCTGAAATTTTAGAAGAAAAAAAAAGGTGTGCGAATATTTAGGGTAAATCTGGTATCCAGACTTATCCAGTTGACCCATGATAATAAAATGTTGAATAAAAGGGGGTTCGACTCAAACCCACGAACCTCTCTGGATCCGCCCCTGAATATACTTCTAAGGCGATACGTGCGTGAATGTTTTGCCAGTTGTATATAAATAAATGTTTTCTTATTTCTCTACAAAATATATATTGTGGTACTAATATTAGGATGTCATACTAAAAATTCTACCGCCAAAAAAATGAAAATTTTCAAATAAAAAATTCTGATAGTTTCTACATTTCTGCTCAATCTATGTATATGAGTAGAAATAAGAAAATGTATACCCCTGTAAACCCCAGTTGTTTTTTTGTTTGTTTGTTTTTTTTCCTATATTAAAGTGTAGTTTAAGGGGGTCAAAATTATATAGGCATGTTTTCGTGGTGTGGTATAAACGTGTTTTATTATTATTATTATTATTATTATTATTATTATTATTATTTTAACGAGTAGCCACACAACATACTTTTTGTGGAGAAATAAGAAAAATATATTTTCAATATTTTTGTTAAAAAATCATGGCTTATCTGAAGCTAAACTAAGAAGTATACATTTCACATAGGCGTTTTAGTGTAGTGGTATTAGCTTAAATCATTTTCTGTGCCATTTAAAATGAAATTCTTCATACAAACATTAAAAGAAAAGCAGAGCCAAACATTTATAGATGGTAATCGAACGATAAAAGGGTGCTTGGATGGAACGGCTATAACAACTCTCCTACCATTCTAAATCTATATCGGACCGTTTTCGTCAGAACAGAAATCCTGTCGAATGCTAGCTGGGCATAAACATTGAAACTCGGTACCCTTAAAGACATTCGGTGTAAATGCACCAAATACAGAAAGAGCCAGCTGTGGTAAATAAATATTATTCCAAATCTTACATTTTTGCACAATTTGGTTGGTCGAGAGCAATTTGAAAACGGCATTTATATTTCGATACATTGAATGAGCAATAATCTCGGAAACATTTTCTTTGCGTACATTTTTAAAATGATCTATTTTGTCCATATTTTCAAAGAAATATGACCTATTTGGAAATATAGGAAGGCAATGGATTCTATGGGCAAAGCTAGCGAATCACTGACATACTTAACATAAAACCCTTCCCAGCAAACAGACAACGTCCTAACAACGTCGTTTCAACGTGGTTTCAACGTAGCTGCAACGTCGTGACGTTGCAGCGATGTTGAAACGACGTTGTTGTGACGTTGTATGTTTCCTGGGTTCGGGCTTTATTCAGTTTGTAAGAGATTTGCCGGTGTTTACACATCCATAAAGTTCACAAAAATTAAATTCAGGTCTGTAAGAAAAGCATAAAGAGCAATTGTACGACATTTGTAGCTTACTGACTGGTTGTGTTCCAGATGAAATATTGTGATCACCATCTTGTGCCTGTCTCCTGCAATAAATAAATCAATACATTTGCATACAGCGTGTGTACCCCACGTATTTGGATACATTAGCATAACTGTCCCAAAGCTGGAACAGCTCTAACTTACTACCTGTTCGTGCAAACTAAAATGTTGTATTTGTTTGTGTTGAGGTTTTACGGCCCAGTCAACCCAACAGGGTCATGTCGAGCGCGGTCAGTTTACCTAATCACACGTTTACTGGGCAGGCTTAGTCCTCTAAGCGGTTAACCAGTATCGTGCACATTCTTTCGCCAGAAATTGACAACTGTCCTTCTTGAATCAGTGGAAGGGAAAGAATGACCGTAGGAAACATTTCAATCTCCACGAAAGAATGTTGCCGGCCTCGGCGTGGGTCGAACCCGCGACCTCCTGGTCTCCAGTCGGACGCGCATCCAACTGAGCCACCGAGGCCGGCTAAAATGTTGTAGGAAATAGCAAATAGTTAGACCCTGATCAGACACCACAGTCTGCAGAACCTGCTGTCTGTCATGGGTCTACACCATTTGCACACACTGTCTGTAAATGTCTATATTTAGTAGGGTAGCTGTTTATTTCTCTGGGGCTCCTGTTTGCTTTTTCTACGGTTCCGACAATGGAATCATAGGAATTCATTCCGAATATTCGATTCCGAGAAGTTTCTCTTTTACAGAATACATTTTTCACAGAAGACAACACAACCATTGGTCACAGATACAACTATATTAACAACATCTGGACCCGGTTGTTCAAAGCATCGTTAGCTTAATTAGCTCGTTAGTGGTCAAAATGTTTACTGTTCTAATAAGTACAATATCTAATTCACAGGTATTTTTGCTGAAAAATGTGAGTAGCTTTTGCAAATGCAAAAACTACTCACATTTTAGCAAAAATATTAGAATATATGCCATATTTAATGATCAAAGTTTTAACGACACGTCAACTAACGACATCGTTAGTTTTGAACAACTTGGCCCTGAATCACAAAACCTCGGTCCCACGCAAGCCTCCCCTATATTATACCTGTACAGAAAGCTTTTCGTGAGGGAGTTACATCCCCATTTTTGCAGTCACATATACATTTGTACCGAGGCACAGTATTTCCTACAAGATCGCATGTGCACTCAGCGAAGAATTTTTATATGCATCCCTTGACGAATTCTAGTCTGGGCGCAGCAGGGCTAGTGGAGTCAGTCAGCACGCATGTACCTAGACGATGTAAAAGTCTTTTGCTTCTATCCACAGTGTCCACTTGAGACTAGATAATGCCTCGAGATAAAGTAGCAGGAGTTGTGCATGCCACCATTTAAGTCACTGGTCAATAATGAGTCTTTGCTGGGCGCACATGCAATCTTGTAGGAAATGTTGTGCACCTGTTCATGTGTGTGTGTGTGTGTGTGTGTGTGTGTGTGTGTGTGTGTGTGTGTGTGTGTGTATTGAAATGCCGTCGATTGTTATTTAGATTTTATCGACTGCTTTCAACTTCGGATACTCTATACAATATATTAGTCTAAGTAGCATGGTCCTCGCATCTTGCACCCCCTCCTTGCTTCTCGCCCAACCTTTCAGCGGGCGGTCTATGGGATACATGTCATTAATTCAGAAATGATGTCATCCCCCATTTCACCGATTTATATAGCACAAGGTGAGAGGAGGACGTGGGGGAGGGGGCATAGAGGTTTATGTGATGCTTCTGGTATCAAATAAATAAACAGCAACGTCAGAAAACGAACTTTTGGACATGTGCGCCCAATGAAGAGTCAGATTAGCCTGCGCATTCGCGCAGTCTGATCATAAGCTCCACTGGGCACATTTTGGATAGCTAATGTAGCAAAGTTGTTTGGGATTTTTATGCGGACAACCAAGACTTTGATAAGAATGCGCGGATGCGAAGATTGATTTGAGTCTCCGTTTGGTCTACGTATCAGAATGTACGTTATCCTCTGATCATGTAATAAAAGAAAAGAATCTGGGCCCAGTTGTTCAAAACTAACTATGTTGTTAGTTAAAGCAAAAATACCTGTGAATGAGATGTTGTACTTACTAGAACAGTTAAAATTTTGACCGCTAACGAGCTCGTTAAGCTAACGATGCTTTGAACAACTGGGACCAGGCAACTTGTATAAAACAGGAATGCACGTACCTCTTCCTGTAAACTATATAGAAGACAGCACCAGCAACAATCAACACAGCTAGCAGTCCCCAGCCAAACACCATTCCGATTATGAGGCCTTTATTACCATCATCCAGGTCAAGCCCAGTGGCCTCTCGTGCTGAAATACAACATTGATACGTATAATATATATTTCAAATTGATAAAATTCTTGGAAGAAATATGCTTTCGGAGTGTATGCACACATCGAAGATCCAGAACAATCCGCTCATGAACACAGTTTGGTCAAGACTTTCGCATTCCGCTCCCATAATCATCGTGTTCTATTATGGGAATTCATACTCTTTCAGGGGAAACAATTCTGTCAAAATTGTATCTGTTCCCTTTAGAAAAAGGGTCTATTCTATAAGGAAAGAATGTTTTCCTTGTGGAATAGACCTCTTTTCAGAAGAGGTTTGGCGTGCACCAAAGCAAAGTCACAAAAGTTGTCTGCCTTTGCGGAAATGGCGCAAAATCTGTCAGGTATATATAGTCCCCATAAAGTGAAAAACTGTTTCATAATATTGGTGTGATTTATGATAATAAAGAAATCAATTATACATAGAACGGGAAAATATATTTAATTTGTTTAAAAAGGAAGTAGGTTTGTTTTACTTTCTTATTAGCTAGCCTGTATAGAAGTACAGGTGGAGCTGTAGAGTTATCACGGCGTCGGAGTCGGTTAAAGTTTTTGGTTAAACAATTAAAAAAGGCTACATCTCCTGAACTTCTAGATAGAAGTAGTTCATACTTGACATGATAGAGATTTGTCTGAGGTTGTATGCTGTACCATCCCACCAACCCACAAGAGTGACCTTGAGGTCAAGGTCATAGACTTAGCAACAAGTATGTTAAAGATTTTAGGTTAACCTTTTTACAGGCAAAGCGCGATTCAAGCGAGCTACGCTGTCCTGCGACAGCTCTTATATGGAAATGTAATTTCACGAAGTATGACTTCTTTCCCGATTTTGTGCAATATCGGCAGAAAATTCTTACATACCTGAAAGACATAAAAATCTGATGAGTCTGGGTCATTAGTCTAATCTCTGATAAGGGAATGGGCACTTTAAACCTGGTATTCTATCAATGAAAGATTTACAGGTAGAGGTTCTATAGGGGGGATATAATATTGGGGAATTTAGAACTTATTTATCTATGAGCTGGCGCGCAGCAAGTGTCCTACAAAATCACCTGTTGGCTAAGCGGAGAGCCACACCAGTCTGTATATCTGATCAGAAGACTATGCAGAGGATGGATGTGCAGACTGGTTAAGTCTTTACTAGGCACAAAATATTTGGTATCCCTAAAAGATATTTATAAGACATATAAAAATGAATAAATTTTCTAACATTGAAAGAAACAAAAAAAAAAAAGAAATCATTTTTTCATTCAAATTATTTGTTATCCCCAAAAATATTTATAAATCTTCAGAAGGCAACTTAAATACATGAAAATAAAATAAAATAAAAAATAAAATATCTACACAATAAAAGAAATAAATAATAAGAAAAACTTTCTAATCTACCCTCCAAATTAATAAATTTTCCAAACCATGTTTTATTCCTTCCAATATTTATTATCCTTCAGAAACCTCTTAAATAAACAAAATAAATAAAATAAAAAAGGCTAAATTAAAAAAGATATTGTAAGTATGAAAGAAACAAATTAATAATTAAATAAACCATCCAAATCTGCTCTCTAAATAAATAAATTTTCCAAACTATCTGTTATCCGCTCAAAAATATTCCCTGAAATTCAGGAGGCCTCTTTACTACCTCCTGCTAGTAATTCATAATCACCTCTGTAGGATATGTCTTTGATCTACCTTGCATAGCGCATATGTGGGGGCAATAAAATCATTAGTGAGTGGTACCACTTTTTGTCTCCTTTTGCCTTTGTCTTTAAATGCATCAACAGTTTACGTATATTGATATTTATCAGTTTATAAGATCATATGAGACATTAGCCTGTTAGGCTCTGGTATGGAAGACTTACGTGCCTTGAGGCGATGATGAATCTCATGAAATGGTTATTTTTATCAAATACTTTGATTCAGCTTTTATTGTGCGCATTTTAAATCATCTTCACAATGTGATCTTCAAGTTCACGTCGAAGTCAAGTTTTAAAAGTCCAAGAAAACCTTCTCTATAAAGAACAGCAATTTGATAGAATTAATGATGTACTTGGCGCGAGGGTGCTTTCGTAGAAAAGGGTTAGTCCACTGAAACACGCCTTACCACCGCAAACAACCCCGAAGTACCCACAAACCACTTTATTTATTTATCGTTTCACACCAAACCACTAACTTTATCTATTTTTCATTCTAAATGTCTTTATTTATTTATTATCTAAAGTGGAATGGGGTATCAAAGATGTTTACTAGCTCAGTATAATGAGCATCTACACAGTTTGATCCGCGTCTTTGCAGCAGATAAACGTCAGTGCAATATGGGCGGGTCAGGACTTTTGCAAAAACAAAAAAAAAATTAAATTGAAATAGAAAGTGATGGCAAAGAAACATCTGACCAGCATTATTATAGATTAGCATATGTATGCGTGTGCATCTGCGCAATCTGATCAAGGTCTTTGGGTCTTTACAGTATGAAAAGATTTACGTGAAATATGGAACGGCGTCCAAGAATACACATGACCAACAAAGTTCCAAATCGGCATGTGCATGTGCATCCGCACAGTTTGAGCAGAATCTTTGCAATAGAAAAAACAAAAAAAAAAAACAAAAAAAAAACGTAAGGCCGTTTTGTCTGGCACCCGCTCACTCTTCCACTGAACCTACACGTGACCTTTGTTTTCTTAAACACACGTACTCGATATGCACGAACGATCGCATGAGCAAACAAAGAAACAAACAAACAAATGGAAGAAAGGATGGATAAACATTTGCCCTGTATTTTCACATCCATAGAACCGATCCATTATTTAAAAAAAAATCACATCTTGCATACTAGCGAACATATATGACAGTCATAAGGCAAGGTGCCTTCAGTCATCAAAAGCTATGTAGAAATACGTTGATATTTTTTTCTATAATGAGTGTAGATGATAAATCAAATAATATTTATTCATATTTTATTTTCAACTGTTAGATTTGTGACTCAAGAAGTTTTAAACGTGTTTTGGGGTATGGTTTGGGTGATTTCCGTGTAGTTTGGGGTGTTTGGGTTTGTTTCAACGGACTCAAAAGAATAAATCACATGCCTATTTGCCGAACCAAACGGGAAATCAAATGGGACACACATCACGGAAACATACCTGTATAATTTTGACCCCCTTAAACCCCACTTTTATATAGTAAAACTGGGGTTTACAGGGGTATACATTATTTTTCTTATTTCTGCTCAAAAACATAGACTGTGGGTACTCGTTAGAACCGCCTCGACCGCCTCGAGGCGGTTCTAACGAGTACCCACAATCTATGTTTTGAGCAGAAATATGAAAAAATATTAGAGTTTTTTATCTAAAAATTTTCAGTTTTTGGAGGTGAAATCAACAAAAGGCCTTGTCACTTTTGCTCAGTTGCAAGTTTCAAAAGTTCCTTTTCTCTGAATGAGGATCCTAAACATGCTAAAACAAAGCAAACAAAATTTCATTTTATCTTCTGACGATGAGAACTTTAACATATAACTTAAAGGTTGTCATAATTTTTGACCGGCGCGAGAATCGCGCCGGTCTTAATATAGCTTTTGATTGTTATATATAGTAGAGTGTGCAATTAGCTCACAAAGGAATTTTTTGTATATTTGCCGGGATCGTCGGTTTTTATATTTGCCGCGACCGTCGGTGTGTGACGTTTCACCCCTGCGTTTAAGTATTTGTATATGTCGGGAACACCAGTGTCTGACTTTTCATCCAAGCTATTAATTTGTTGATTTCGGTTATGTCTAACTTTGAATGCGCATGTTGAGACACTCAGAGGGGCTAGGACCTGGTTGTTTGGCTGAGAATGAACAGTCCACGACTTTGACCAAAAGGTAACTTAGGAAGGTAGGGTTTTATCTGAACAAAATTTTGGACTAGTATCTGACAGCGGCCCCTGCAATAAATAAATCTATCCCTTCAAATATAAACTCTGTCATCGAAGTAAAACAATAATACCTTGTACGTGCCTTTGTTGTCTGTTTACAGAATTAATGGGTACTGTAGTATATGTCGACGAATAGAGGATTCTCAGATCAGACTGCATGCATGTGCATGCTGATCTGGACCTACGTTGTCCGCAAACTGTATAAGGGACTTTTTTCGTGCGTTGTACATCAAATATTGATGTCGAGTTTATTTCTGATACATTCAGCGGAATCGGTGAAATGTGATTGTTGTTGTTCCCGTTATTTGGTAAAATTGTTCTTTGCCAGAAATTTATTTTAAATACAAATTAAAGGACAATTACTTTCATACTGGACAGCAAATACTTAATATTTAGTAAGTACGTTACGCGTACCTCTGAACATGTGCGCCCAGAGAAGATTCAGATCAGCTTGTGTATTCGTGAAGTCTTAATCTTCATTGTGCGCATTTTCGATAGCAAAGGATGTAAAGTTTCTTCATGTGGACAAAGAATACTCCGATCGGACTGCGCGGATGCGCAGGTTGATTTGAGTCTTCGTTGGCCGTACATGTCTGAAATTATGTTTCCTCGTGTTGCAGCTGTTATAAACTACATGGATAACCGTACCTTCAGAGCAAGATATTCCTTTATAGCCATCAATACAGCCATGTAAACACGAGCCATCAGATTTGTTGCACACAGTACCGTTACAGTGTTCGCTACATTTTCTGTCACATCTATCGCCCCACCATCCAGCAGTGCATCCCACGTAACACAAGCCCTCCTCGTCACAAAGAGACCTCCAAATAATATCTACATTACTACTGCAAACATCACTGTCATTACAACGGGGTGTTAAACGGGAAACACAGTGATTACTGCATTCATTTTCACATCTTTTTCCATAATAATTTGCTTTACATGTTCGCTCGCATATGCCTGTGTTCCTACTACAAACAAAGTTCCCACAACTTTTACAGGGTTCTGTACATGACTCGCCCCAGTAACCATCTATACATCCAAATATGCAATGTCCACTATTTTTATCACATGTTTGTTTACCTGGCATTCGTACACAATAACTACTACATTTCTGTCTACAAGTAGCTCCGAAATATCCAATTTTGCAGGGTTCACATAGGTGACATTTGCTACAGTTAGCCGGACACATCCTGCTGCATTTCGCATCGTACCTTCCAGTAACACAGCCACTACACTGATCATATGGGCACATTTTGCAGATGTCTGGACACGGTTTACAAATATAAATGTGTACAGATACAGATGCAGGTACAGATATTGGAGTGTTCAGAATGATACTCTGTTTGAAATACCCCGTCTTGCATGGTCCTGTACAGCCAATTCGTCCATCACATATTTTCTCACATCCTACACAGCTGTATTCGCAATAGCATCAGTCTTTCAACAGGGCACGTTTACATACCTCACACTTATATGTATTGCAGTCATTACATCTTATTAGACAGGACAGACACTTGTTGCCACCCCCACAGTTGTATAGTCTACATGACTGTGTGTGACCTGCAAAGAATTGCCATGAGAAGTCACATTATGTTATGGTATGTTAAGGTAAACTTAGACTGGCTCCAGTCTCCAGTGACTTTTTTTCTTATAATCCCATTTGATAATCCACTGAAATAAAACAAAAATGATATCATGACTATAAAGGCTGGTCACTTGTGACCAGCCTTTATAGTCATGATATTATTTTTGTTAAAAGAAAAAATATTTAGTCACTGGAGACTTGAGCCGGTCTAACGTAAACTATTCTGTAGATCGTATACAGCATAGCCATAGCTTTAGATTAGCCAATTATATATACAGTAAAACCTGTGTAAGACAGCCACCTTTGAAATTCACCTTAGTGGTTGATGTGAAAAGGTGGTTGTCTTATAAAGGTACATGTCATGTACCTTTATAAGACAGACAACTTTTTCCACATCAACGGCTATTTAAAGTCAGTCTCGAAGGTGGCTTTCTTACACAGGTTTAACTATATATATATATATATATATATATATATATATATATATATATATATATATATATATATATATATATATATATATATATATATTGAAAATAACTATTAGCATTTCTTTCTTATTTTATAAAAAACATTATGTTGAGAATATAGCTGAGAAGCGCCTCGAAGCCCTGCCAGATTGCTAAAACTACAATTAAACATCGAAACGCTGACTTAAAAACTGCAAAATTTGGAAACTCCGATTAATAATATAGATTCCTGCATGTCCCTGTTTTCACTATGAACTATGGGGAAACATGGGGTACACATTACATAACATTGGTATACATAATGATGAATATAATAATTCGGCAATGTTAATATTTTAAGTCTGTAATATACAAAATATTCCTGCTGTCAATATGTAGAAAACAAAATATTAACCCAGTTATGCCAAGCGTCCCATAAAAAGGACATTGGCAAGTAGTGTAGACCAAGAACAGACGCCACAGAATGCTGCGTCTGATCTGGGTCTGCACTGTTTGAATTAAGTACAGGAATTTCTATAAAAGATGGTAATAGTAAAACAAATCAGACATCCTTTTGCTTGGAAATGGATCTGTCCAAAGAGTTTAGGTGAGTCCGCTAGGCATAAATGGGTTAAATAGAAAGAGGGTTTTTGTCTTGTCCTTGTTTGTTCTACATCTCGTCTTCTTCCAGTGCCATTGCCACTGTTCTTCATGATTGCGGCACTTCCTGAGTATAGCTCTATTCGTATTAAAACTTTCTCTAAATAAATAAGCATTTTGTAATATAGGGATCAAACATGGTTTTTTATACATTAACATTCGCCTGGTCCCGAGGGAGGTGTTGAAAACCGAGGCCGGAGGCCGCGGTTTTCAACACCTCCCAAAGGGACCTGGCGAAATTCAATGTTAATGCATTGAAAAATCACGTTCGATCGCTATTATTGCATAAAAACTGAATACATTTGCTACATTTCGCGTTATTTTTGCACTTTGTTTTGTTTCGCCATTTCACCGATGAATCACGAACGCAATTCCCACGGACTATGCTCGTTTTAGAGCCGGGCAGTACATATCTCGTAACGGTAGCAAATCTGTGACCCCTGTACGATCATATTGAAAGTTGCGTAGCCGTGCATTAACAGCGCGTGAATTGCCTTGTTCATACGACGTTTCGCCGGTTAATGCACGGCTGCTAATAACGTGCGACACTGCTTTGTTTGGCGCGCCTGACGAACTTTTACTTTTTATCTAGCGTGATGGAATATTTTAGTGACTAAAATAATACCAATAAGTTTCTTTTCCGATTCAGTAAAGATAAGAGGAAGTGCCAGTCACAGCTGCAGCAGACAACATTTTGAAATAAATATTTTACAAAAAAAATATGTTTCACAGAAAATAAATCCTGACTTTTCATGTGAATCGTCTGCCTAGCAGAAGATTCACATAAATGTCGACTTACTTTCTCTGAAAAATAAAAACGAAAATCTGGAATGTCGTCTGCTAGAAATTTTGCTTGACACTTAAAGGGTCAATACCTATAATGTAAAAGATAACACAGTCAGCATTCTACGTAAATCTATATCGGGCCGTCATCGGCCCGTCAGGGTAGCTGGCGGGCCGATGACGGCCCGATATAGATTTACGTAGAATGCTAGCTGGGAAGGAATGTAATCCACAGTATACTCATTGTCGTATCATGTCATGGCCCAGATTTCCAGTCTCCTGAAATAAAAAGACATAGCTCAAGATCAGTGGGGGTCTCAGATAAATACAAGAAAACATTGATGCAAAGCATCAATACGCCGGGAAACTAATCTGACATGCATTACTTATCTCCCTATAGATCGTAGTATAGTGAAAAAGTGTTATAATTTATGAAAGGTTGTAATTATATAAATTATCGCAATACTCGACGATAAAAACATTATAGACGTTATCAGAGCTATATAAAAAAAATCAACTATCATCGTCTGTTTTCTAGCCCGCATACATAATTACATGTCGCCATCCATAGCCTAGGCCGAACATACTATATCCGAAATCATCTATGTAGCAGTGTTTCGTTCTTTTCTCCACTCATAACGTTTTCTTTCGGCCCAAATCTTTCCATGCTTGAATACCAAATTAAACTGTATTATTAAACCAGCTTATAATCCGTTCGATTTGAGAATGCATATTTCCAATTGTAAACAAAGCAAAATATCTTTTGTTTCTTCTTCGTAGTAGTACGACGAAAAAACGAAATGAAAAAATTCAAATGTGTACGAATATTGACAGCAACAAGCTCATTTCAGGTCGAATGGTCAAATTGGGGCTCCTACGGGAAAACTGCTCATTTCTCTTTTAAATGAGCAAAATCCACATTGCTACATTCATTCTACACAGTACTTCCAAGTTTTTATTTCACTATATTACCAATAGCACAGTTTTCTGCTGCAAAAGTGTGTCTTTGAATAATAAAAAATAGTTATATATAACCCCACTAAGAACCCCATAAAACTGGAAAAAAAAAAACGATGTTCTCCAAATGCATACACATTTTACAAAAACAACCTTAAAAAGATACGCCGGGCTCCAGCCCAGCGTAAATTAGTCTTGTTCACCAAGGCGTTCTGGTGATCCAGATCAAAATCATGATCACGTTTAACATTGTATAGCGTCTGGATGATCAAGACTAAGGTAAATATTTGTCTTATTTCTCCACGAAAACATATGTTGCGGGTATTCTATTTTAAAGGTGACTCAACCTCATTAACTGTTCAAAATAGTGGGTTGATAATGGTTTTGAAATCTTTAATCGTTTTTTTAATTTCCTTAGTTTTTATCCGATTTTGACCAAATTTACATCAAAATACATGATCGTCTGAGAAACATTCTCAATCACCTTAGCGTTTCCCTTTGGTTTAAACAATATTTATTTTAAAGCTCGTATAAAGTTACATCGATAAAACAGACATGTCGAATAGGATCTGACTGTAAGCTGTAATGCTTATAAATGTCATCTCCTGGAAACAAGTTCGTATACAACATAACTGAACGGCATGACTAATTATGAAAACTGTTGGACATTTTGAACAAGCAAACAAGAGAGAGAGAGAGAGAGAGAGAGAGAGAGAGAGAGAGAGAGAGAGAGAGATTTTGACCGACTGACGCCCGTGCCTAAATATGTATGGGATCAAGAGCTGTACGTTAAATATGTAGAAGTGCCATTTAGTACGTTAGCAAACGGTTGATGACTGGGTATGCTATACAAATCTTCCAGACTTGATGATGATATCCTGTACTTGCAAGAAAAGGGCTTCATTTTCCTGAGATGTTAAGTTAGTTTTGCCGTGCAGAAGATCTTTAACTGAGTAACTGCGTACATCGGCCGGTAAGTATCTTTCCCTTGCAACCGTGTAGTTAGGACAACTGAAGAAGAAATGTTGCACACTTTCAAATCCTCCACAGCGACAAGATGGGCTGGGAATGATATGTTTGCGGTAGAGATCAGAGTTTAGGGAACTGCAGTCCATTCTTAGTCGAGCTTGGAGGATCTGACCTAAGCGTGTACCAACATTGAAGTATTTGGGAGGTGTCTGTATGTTTCTGTTCAGGAACGATTTGAATATTGTTAAGGTTGATGCCTCTTTAGTTTCAGCCGGCAAGTTGTTCCAGGCTCGTATAGTAGCTGGAAAGAACGAATCAAGAAAGAGATTAGTATTGGCTCTGTAGTTTGAATGTGGTCAGAGTTTCGGAGATTGTACCTAGTTGTTGCTTGTACAGTTGGAGGCACAAGGTTCATAAGATAGTTTGGAGCTGACCCATGCAGTATTTTGTAAAACGCTACAAGCTTGTGTTTGTTCCGCCTGCTTTGAAGGGACTCCCAACCCAGGTCAGAGTAAATTTTATCTATGTTACAGAGTTTTGTTGCTCCTGTTATTATTCTCGCGGCCTCGACATGTATTGCATCCAACTGCTTTTTAGTTTCCAAGGAGCAGTTGTCCCACACTATGTCACTGTATTCAAGAAGGGGACAAACAAAGGCAGTGTACATTTTTTCAAGGGATTTTCTACTGACTCTGAACTTCAGAGCCCGGAGAAGATTTAAACGTATACAGGCCTTCTCAGAAATTGTTCGCACGTGATCTGCCCAGTTGCATGTATTAGAGAATGTGAGTCCTAAGTGTTTGTGCGTAGAGGTTTCTTGTATCATTGTGTTGTTTAAGAAGAGAGGTGGATGATATACAGGGGTTGATTTCCTAGAAAGTGTCATAGCCATGGTCTTCTTTGCGTAGAATTCAACAAGCCAATCGACGGCCCAGGCGGAAATAGCACGTAGATCGGCATTTAGAATTCTTGCAGCTTGATCGGGGCATTCGACTATAATATACAAACTGGTGTCGTCTGCGAACAGACGAATGGAACATCGAGTGCGTTGGGCAATATCGTTGATATAAATGAGAAACAAGAGTGGGCCCAAAATGGACCCTTGGGGAACTCCAGCTTCAACTGGTGCCCAGTCAGAAGTTTGACCATTTAGAACTACACGTTGCCTACGTCCTGAGAGGTAACTGGTAAACCATTTAAGAACTTGTTCTGAGCATCCTATACCTCGAAGTTTGTGAAGTAAACCTTTGTGCCAGACTCTGTCGAATGCCTTACTGATGTCGCAGAAAACTGCTCGCACTTCTTTGCCATTATCAACTGCCTCACAAAATGTGTGGTAGGTGTGTAATAATTGGTAAGTGGTGGAGTCGCCTTGGATGAAGCCAGACTGGAACGGAGTTAGTAACTTGTGAGATACAACGTAGTTATAAAGATGCTTGTGAACGCAGCGTTCCATTGTTTTACCTATGGAACTCAAGAGAGAAATAGGTCTGTAATTGCTCGGCAGTGATTTGTCATCTTTTTTATGGATCGGAGTTAAATTGGCATCTTTCCATGCGGGTGGAAAGTAACCTTGGAGTAGTGATCAATTGAAGACAATGAACAATGGGTATGCTAAGAAGTCAGCGCCTTCGCGTAAAAGTCGCGGACTAATTAAATCTGGGCCGCAAGCTTTGTTCACGTCCAAATGTCGCAGTACGTCGAGTATATCCTGGGTGTAGATTGTAATTGACTCGAGTATATGCTGTGCAGGTGCGATATTGGGTAAGGGTTTATTTAGGTCGTTAACTTTAGTCTGGGATGAAAAATAAGTATTTAACAATTCTGCTTTCTGACAGTCTGTCTGTGCTACTTCATGATTCATAGTGAGTGTGGGGATGCTGTTAGAAGATTGTCGAAGGTTTAAGAGTTGTTTGGAGGTTTTCCAAAATAATTTGGAATTACTATTTTCAGAAGACAAGAGATTATCAAGTTTATCAAAATAGTCCTTTTTTGATTTTCTTACGGCATTGTTGGCTTTATTTCGTAGTTGCTTGTATTTCGTCCAAAAGTGCATATTGTTCGTTTTCTTAAATTGCCTGTAAGTGCGTTTACGTTTTCTAATCAAATTTTTAATGTGGCATGTGATCCACGGATGATCGTCTGGTTTAATTGTTACAATTTTATTGGGGATTGATTCCTCGGCAGCCTTGTTTATAGTGTCGGAAATAACCTGAATATTTTGGTCGATGTTTTCGTCGACTTCGATTTTTTGTAGGAGGTTGGAGTCCATTAAAATCATTCTATATTTGTCATAGTCGGCTAGTCCGTAGTTCCATATCTTACGTCGAAATGATGGTGTATGCGTGCGTGTAAATTTAAGTACAGCTATCACCGGACAGTGGTACCTAGTGTAGTCAGCTACGAAAGGGTCTGCGACTCCACTTGTCAGGACGTTATTATTGCTGCGTACTAGGATCAGGTCAATGACAGATGAAGAATGCTCGGTGAAATGCGTGGGCTCGGATATAAGCTGCTTTAGATTATATTCTAACATAAGTTCCTTGATTTTGTTATTATTGTTCTGGGACATGTCTATGTTGAAGTCGCCTGTGATGACGACATCGGCTATATTGGTATTTCATGCTCTGTTTACGCTTTCTTTAATCAATTCGAAGTAGTCCTGTCCGCTGTTGGGGGGTCTATAGAACCCTCCAATCAATACCGTTTTGGATTTTACCTGGATTTGGACCCAAACAGATTCAACACCGGGTAATTCCAGGTCTGATCTACGTTTGCATGATAATGAATTACGGGCGTAAACGGCAACCCCTCCACCGGGGCGACCTTGTCTGTCTGATCTGAAAGGTGGCATAAAGTGCTCGATTTGTATATCAGAACTATTAGTATTTTGATTTAGCCAGCTTTCCGAAAAAACTAGGACGTCGTATGCCTCGGCTTCGCTTCGTATAATGTCCATTTTGGGTATTAAACTTTGGATATTCAAATGCAGTATAGCTAAGTGATTGGAGAGTAGTTCAAAGGAAGTTGCTGACAGATCACTGCTGTCAGCAGTGCTGCCCTCACCAGAGTCTGGTCCAGGATTAGTTTCAATGTCACCGCATTGAAGTAACAAGGACAACAACCATGTGATCAGATTAGAGACAAGTAGTAATAAGAAAGAATTACGACAGAACAGAATGTTGCATGAGGGCACATGAAAGCGTTTCCCTTTAAGGAACATTCTGGAATCTTGCTAGAAGGCGTTCACGATTTTTCGTTAGTTTAAACCGTATTTTATGGAAGGATCTGCAAATAATAACTATAGAAACATGTCTTGAGAAACTACGTCAAACAAAAACTTGTGCAGCTATTTTTTTTTTTTAGCACGAGTATATGAGTAATCTATGAAACAAAACCCATACCTTAATTCTGTGAACGAAACCTGTTAACACATTGTAGACTGAATTAACTCATCCACACTATATAGAGTCCAATTTCAAGTTTAGGTAGGTCAGGCTATGAGATTTTCTAGAGAAAAATGGCTAAACTATTTGCAAACAGTGAAAACTCTGATCAGACGCCGCGTTATGCAGCGTCTGGTCTGGTTCTGCACTGTTTGCCAATTACCCTTTTAGGGGTCTCCCGACTACAATGGGTTAATGACTCCAATATATTTTCCTTTTTTTTTTTTTTTTTTTTTTTTTTTTTTATTTTGTTCATTACTTCTAGTTACAGAACCCGAGAGTGACAATACTAATAATTCATCCCTATAAAGTTGATAAAGATTCAACGAAGCATGAAATCGGATATGTAATTTTAATATATTTTATCCGTACAAAGTAAAACTTAGTGTGTAAAATTCAAACTGTTATAATCTAAAATATTTATGGAATGAAATGTTTAGTCCTCACCTGAATATAATTTCCGTCTTCCGTCGTCCAAGAACAAAAGGTAATGGTGAAATACCTTTAAATAAATTTCTCCGGTAAGGCACTTTCCTGCTTTGTCAAAGTAAATTAATATTTTAGTCAGCAAACGATAACGAACAATATTTATTTGTGACATTGTTAAAAAAAATAATAAAATAAAAAAAACAAAAAAAACAGCGTTTATCTGAAAATATAAAAGCGTGGTTTGCAAATTTCATTCTTTAAAGTTAAGGTCGACCTTAACTTAAGGATGGCTGTGAACCCGGACCCTAATCCTTCACTAACAGTTAATCATCTTATGTCTCGATATCATAGGTGATGATGTGATGAATAAAGTGAATACACTTAAACCCAGCAGGTACATAACGTTGGAACATCTTCGATTCAACCCCAACGGTTCAGCCACATTTTGTTTGCCACCTTATTTGTTTGTTTTATTCGGGGGTTACGTCGCGGTCAGCATTTTTTCCGTCATATCGCGACGATATCGAAATGTGGTAGTGAGCTCAGTGCTCACTTTTAAAATGCTGCATCACTGAAATATCGCGCCCCAGGCACAAAGGGGCCAAATACATTCCTTTAAGAGTAGACCACTTTTCAGAAGGGGGTTGTCGTGCAGGAAAGCAAGCAGGCAATCACAGGAGTTAGCTGCCTTTGTAAAAATGACAGAAAATTTACATGTGTACGGCCCCGGTGGATGGGGGCGTGGGTACACTGAATTTCGTCTGCTACATAGGCTGTGCCCCGAGCATCTAGTGTTTACCCTAAAAAATATACGGTATATCAGCCATACCCAAAAAAGAAAAATATCCGGTATATCAGGCATACAAAAAAAAAATCTGTAGATATTAGCATACCCAAATGAAATTCCCATTTTTTATAAAAGTGTGGAAAAAATATTTTTCTTGTATAATGATTTTATTAGTAATATAAGTGCTTTAAACAGTTTCCAATAGTAGCTCCGTTTTTTTTCTTTAATGGCATTGAACTGATGAACAGTAGAAATAGAGCTGTTAAAACTAAATAAAAACAACTATGAGTTCAACAGAAGGTTCTAATCCCGATTCTTACACTACCCCAAAACAAACGAGAATTTTGATAGACTCCTCAAAATAGTTTCTGATAATGACTAATGTTCCCATGAAGGATAATCAGGCCTTGAAATCAGACACCTGACTGTTGGCTTTCTTGTCCCCGTAAGGGTTAATGCCCCCGTAAGAGGTAGTTGGCCTCGTAAGTCATATTCGGTACAAATATTGCAGTCCCCGGACAAATCCTTGGGAAATGTAGCTTCTTATGTATTTCAATGTAGACGTAGGTTGTAATGCGTCTTATTTGATATGTTAAATAGGTATGTGATAGTCCAGATAGCTGAAAATACCTTTATTTTGTACTGGAAAAAAAGTCAAAACAGGGAATACTGGACTAACCATCTCCGGGTGAAAATGAAATAAAAATTATTGTTTTTCAACGGTCACACCTGCCTTTTCCGACGTAGAAATGAAAGTTACTGGGAATAGCATTGTCCGATTTTTCAAAATATGTCTATGAAATTGACTGAAAATCAATAAATAAGGAGAATTTATCCGTTTATTGACATTTGGATGTCTCGTAAGTCATGGCCGGAAGTTCGCGTAAAGATTTGAGCGCATAACCAGCGGCTACCCATTACGAGATTATAAGGAGTGAAAATAGTAAAATTCAAAATTCTTAACCCCCCAAAAAATAGTCCTAGCCTATGTAGCAGGCGAATTTCAGAGTACCCCACCCCTCAACCCCTGAGGTGACGGTACTGTTTTCTTATAAGTCAACTCACCACTGCATCAGAGGATACTTTTTTTTATTTGTTGTTTTTTTTTTTATATTATTATTATTACAAATATTATTTTCAGAGAAAAACATTCCTTGACATTTCATGTGAATCGTCTGCAGACAATACACATGAAAAACCAAGATTCGTTTTCTCTGAAAACTAAAAATTAAATAAACGAAATTAGAATGTCGTCTGCTACAAATTTGGCCTGGCGCATTAAGTCTGCTCCGTACCTCCTTAAAGATATACGATATCTGTTAACCCTTAAAGCGCCAACCACAACAATTGTCGTCTGCTTTGTCTTCTGCTTGTGATTTTAAAAGTCATTTCTGCAGTTTGCCGGTATGCAAAAAATAGCTTTGAGAAGTTTGCAAGAATATTCAGAAGACGACATAAACAGACGACATTTTCAGATGCAGTTTTTCATGGCGCTTTAAGGGTTAACTGTTCAACACGGAGATACATTTTAGTAGTAAAGCATAACTTATCCAATAATAGCACCTATCCCCTTTACCTTAAATATTCAGTTAGTTAACAAACAGTGAACACGTTGGTCACACGCCATTGAATCCACTTAATGAGACTGGATGAACTTGGTATTTTTCCGCCATTTTGTTACAAGGGTTATCATATTTTTTAACTTCCTGTTTGCTTTCCTGTTAGGTAAATCCCTTCTAAAAAGGGTCTACTCTTGATATGTACAAGTCTCCTACATAACTTTTTGTTTCAGTATTATTATATTTCTTTATTTACTGAATTTGCTATTTTTATATAAAGATTCATTTCTCTTTTAGCCAGAAGTAGTTAGCTACTATCAGAAAACATGCCTGTATAAATTTGACCCCCTTCAACCCCACTTTTATATAGTAAAACTGGGGTTTACAGGGGTATATATTATTTTTCTTATTTTGCTAAATAACATAGATTGTGGGTACTCGTTAGAACCGCCTCGCCGAGGTGGTTCTAACGTGTACTCACGATTTATAAATTGTGGGTACTCAGAATTTATGTTTTGAGCAGAAATATGAAAAATATCGGGGTTTTTATCTGATTTTTTTTTTTTAGTTTTTGGAGGAGAAATCTTCTATATATTTGAATAGGCATGTTTTCGTAATGTGAGTTAGGGTTTATTGTATGAGAATTAGAGACTGAGTATTAGTCTAGGTCTACTCTAAAGGAAACAATATGCTCCCTAAGATGTTTGAGTTCTTAAATGCCGCAATAAAATAATGTTGGTTTAAACAATATTTTATTTGACAATATAACAGTAATATGAAGTACAAACACATGGTGCAGGATCTGACAGTAAGCCAAAGCTTGATAAGATCATTTCCTGCGTCATTGTGGAACATACAATATATATAGATGAATGGCTGTGTCAAACATAGAGAGAGAGAGAGAGAGAGAGAGAGAGAGAGAGAGAGAGATAGACAGAAGGAGAGTCATGTTATGTGTCCCCACGGCAAGAGCGTTTCCTAATACATGTACATAAAGCTTATTTCCAAGAGATTTGGAGAGGCGATAGCTTTGTACTAGTCTCGGTTTCCTCAGGTAAACCGTCCGGAATTAACAATGAACTCTTGCACTCGACTAAAAAGAGCTTCATTTTCTCCTTGCGTTTTGTTGTCAATGCCGAAAAGAAAATCATGAGATGTGTAAGCGTTTATGTTATTGGGTCAGTATCTTGTTCTTGCGGCCGCATACCTAGGGCAGTTGAAGAAGAAGTGATGTGGGCTTTCGAAAGCTCCACACTGGCAAGAGGGATCGGCCACAATATTCTTCCTGAAGAGATGGGAGTTAAGCGAGCTGCACTCCATTCGCATTCTTGAATGTAGTATCTGGCCTTTGCGTGAGACGGTATTATAATAATTTGGCGGTTTTGATATGTTTCTATTCAAACGAAATTTAAATGCCGCAATAGAGGTAGCTTCTTTTGTTTCGTCAGACAAATTATTCCATGCTCGAATAGTTGCCGGGAAAAAAGAATTATAAAACAGGTTGGAATTAGCGTGAATTGCTTGGTTTGAATTTCGAAGGTTGTATCTAGCAGTCTCCTGTATCAGAGGAGGAACAAGATCCACAAGATAATTTGGAGTAAAACCATTCAAAATCTTAAAGAAAATTGTCAGTTTGTGCTTGTTTTTACGGCTTTGAAGTGATTCCCAGCCTAATTCTGAGAATAGTTTCTCGATGCTGCAAAGTCTTGTGGCGCCAGTTATAATTCTCGCTGCTTCTATGTGGATCGATTCGAGTTGTTTCTTATTTTCAGCTGAGCAGTTGTCCCAGACGACATCACAATATTCGAGCAGTGGCCGTATAAAACTTACATATATTTGTTCTAATGATTTTCTGCTTACTCTAAACTTCAGTGTTCGCATGAGATTCAATCGTACCCAGGCTTTCGATGCGATTTCCTGGATATGATTGGACCACGTGCATGACTTTGACAAGATGAGACCAAGGTGCTTATGGCTATCTGTATCAGGCAGCATTATGTTGTTCTTGAATAACGGTGGGTGCTGTGGAGGAAGCAGTTTACGAGATAGCACCACTGAGAAAGTTTTTCGTTCATGAAAGTTAACTAACCAGTTTGCTGCCCAGGTGCTAATGGTATCAAGATCAGTGTTGATAAGATTTGCAGCTATCTGGGCAGACTCTACTATTATGTACAGACTTGTATCGTCTGCGAACAACCGTATAGAACAGCCAATATTTTTCACTATATCATTTATGTATATCAAAAAAAGTAAGGGTCCCAGAATAGACCCCTGAGGAACCCCGGCTTCAACAGGGGCCCAATCAGATGCTTGTCCATTAAGTACGACGCGCTGCCTACGTCCAGATAGATAATTCGAAAACCATTTGATCACCCTATCCGAGCATCCTATACCGGATAATTTTCGTAAAAGACCCCTGTGCCAGACCCTATCGAAGGCTTTACTAATGTCACAGAATACTGCCCTTACTTCTTTACCGCCATCTACTGCGTTACAGAATGTGTGGTATGTATGAAGTAGCTGATATGTAGTTGAGTCACCCGATACAAATCCAGATTGGAACGGAGTGAGAATTTGATTTTCTAACACATAATTATACATATGCTTGTGAACGCATCTTTCCAGTGTCTTTCCGATTTGGCTCAAAAGAGTAATTGGGCGGTAATTTGATGTCAAGGACTTATCATCTTTCTTGTGAAGAGGTATTACATTTCCATGTTTCCAGGAAGAAGGGAAGTAACCCTGTTCAAGAGAACGATTGAACACCACTGAAAAAGGAGAGGCAAGGATAACTGCGCCTTCCTTAAGGAAACGGGGACTGATTAAATCCGGACCACAAGCTTTGTTTACATTGAGGTTCAAAAGTACATCTTTAACTTCCTGGCTTGATATAGTAACAGTCTGAAGACTATGTTCTACAAGGGGTAGTTGGGGCATCGGCAGATTATCGTCGACAACTGTTGACTGAGAAGCAAAGTACGTGTTTAACATGGTGGCTTTTTCAATGTCACTTTCAGCGCGTTCGTCATTCGAGTTTAGTGTGGGGATGATAGATGTTGATTTTCCGAATTTTAACAGTTGTTTACATGTTTTCCAAAATAACTTCATATCCTTGTTTCAATCGAGAGTAAAGAGTCCAATTTTTCAAAATAGTCATTCCTTGATTTCCTTATAAGTGATATTATTTTATTGCGAATTATCTTATATTTTTCCCAAAGGTTGGCATTTAATGTTCTTTTGAATTTCTTGTATGTACGTTTACGCTTTCTAATTAGATTTCTAATGTGACAGGTTATCCATGGGTGTTCCGCGGGTCTGATGGTAGCTACTTTATTTGGAATAGCTTGCTCTGCAGCAGACATTATAGCCTCTGTAATATGGTTTATATTTTCATCAATGTCCGTAGATAAATTTACTTTTTCTTCCAAATTATAATCCGCTAGAATTTCTCGGTATCTTTCAAAATTACCTAGTTTAAAGCTCCATACTCTCCGTTTAAAGGTTTTATTTTGAGGCCTTATAAATTTCATTATTACAACAGTGTGACAATGATATCTAATTTGATTAGGTATAAATGTATCAATAACTCCGCTTGTTAGGATATTACTAGTGTTGCGTATGAGGATTAAGTCTATAAGTGTAGATGAGTGTTCAGTAAAGTTTGTGGGTTCTGTTATCAGCTGTTTCATGCTGTATTCCTGCATTAGGTCTTTTATTTTATTGTTGTTGGCATTGAACATGTTCATGTTAAAATCGCCGAGTACTATAATATCGCGTATGTCGGTACTGTATGCCAGGTCGATACTTTCATTAATGGAGGTAAAATAGTCTGCGTTACTGTTCGGGGGTCTGTAAAAACCTCCGACGAGGACTGTTTTGGACTGTATTTGAATCTCAACCCACACAGCCTCCAGACCAGGGATTTCCAGGTCAGTTCGGCGCTTGCTGGGTAATGTGTCGCGAACATAAACAATGACGCCACCACCAGGGCGATCGAGCCTGTCTGTTCTGAAGGGTGGTGAGAAATGTTCGATACAAATACTTGCATTTGGAATTCTAGGATTAAGCCAACTTTCAGAGAAGACAATGACGTCATATGCTGATGCTTCGCCTTCAATAAGATCCAGCTTTGGTACGATGCTTTGGATATTTAAGTGCATTATACTTAAGTGCTTAGAGAGGTGTTCAAACGAGCTGGATGAGCAGCTGGAGACGGAATCAATACTGCCTTCGACAGAGTCTGGACCTGGGTTTGGCTGTACATCCCCGGATAACAAGATAAGACAAGTGACCCAAAGTGAAAGTGTTGACACAAGCAGCGGGATCGTAAAGTGATAACAAATTAAGTCGTTCTTTGTTGAGCATAATACACGACGGTACGGGTGTTTAATAGTTTTGTACATTTCGTTGCTACGCTGGAGTGCTAGCGTCAGGCAGAGGCATACGTGGCTATCATTAGTTTGTAGTGCGGTAGAAAGAATGAACAGAACCAAAATGTGGAAACCACAATATGCGATGTGTTTACGACTGCCGAGACCAATAGTATTTGATATCCCAGAAAAGCCGCCTGAGCCGTCCGATTTCAATTTACAAATCATTAAATACTACAACGAAGAAACTGAAGAAAGATCAGGATCAGTCCAGACAGCAGATCCGGGATATGAAAACTATTTCCAGTCAAGCTAGACGGATCCTCAGGCCGCGGGCACACATAATGATAAAGTAGTTTATTATGAGGAGTAAAGGGCATGAAAGAGAGAGAATAACAATCTAGATACATAAAAAGCAAAATAAACATATTCAAAATGTAATATAAAGAGGTTCCTAGCATAGTTGATGATGGTGCATCTTGTTCTTGTACGTTTACATCTGGGCTACACATATATGCCTACTCAGAAGGGGCACAAAGTGTCGGCAGGACCACGTAGACGTCGGCGCGACCTCTTGACGCCGCGTCGGAGCCGACGTGACCCTGCTTGGACGTCGATTTCCACATGTATCGTGTTCAAGTACAATATCATCTGGACTACGAATACAAGCCCATCAAAAAGGCACGCAAAGTGTTGGCAACGTCGCACCGACACCGTACGAACATCCCTCGTACTCGTTCACGCCGATGCGACACCGACTAGGCGTCAAGTGCCCACACGCACATTGGTCATGCTCATTATCATCTGGACTACTTATATAAACCGACCCAGAAGGCACACGGCGTGTCGGCAATATCGCGTCAACGTCGACGCAATGCAAAGCACCGCGTCGGCGCCGACGCGACGCCTCCCAAACGCCAAATACTCACAACCAACGCGCGTGCGCATACCTTTACTACACATATTGGTATATCCAGGAGACCCATAACGTGTCGGCAGCATCGCACCAACTCAGACGCAACGCAGACATCGCGTCGGCGCCGGTGCGACACTCCTTAAACGTCAAGCTCTCCCATATATCTTTATTATTTTATATTTTTATTTACATTTTCAGCGGGGCTATGTATATAACCCTACCCAGGAGACTCGTCAACAGAAAAAGCACTCGTGTCGTGTCTTAGCTATTCAAAATGCATTGCAGCTTGCGGTCTTAGTCTTTCATTATAACATTCACTCAAGGCTCGGGTACGAACATGGCCCAGTGCGATTACTCACTAAACCGTTTGCAGAACTTCAACAGTGGCTGACTATACTGTTACAAAAGATATTTGGTGCGAGCGCTGCTCCGCTCAATAGTCATTTTAATTATCAGATACTACATTCCAACCGGCGAATAACGTCCAATCTTTGTCTTACCTACGTCGGTCCGACGTCGCAGCGGCTCAACGCTGCGATGCCGAACCGTCGCAGCTCCAACGCCGATTGGTGGACGAAACTTTTCGACAGAAAATATCTAATAGTGCGGAAGAAATATGATTATAAAAATATGTCAGAACTATTTCAATAGGTACGAGCGTCCAGCCGACGAATGTTGAAGCAACTTCCGATCTATGTCGGCCCGACGTCACAGCGGCTCAACGCTATAGTCTAGTCATTTTAGCCCAAAAATCGCATAACCTAAAACAAATTCCTTCACAAAAGATATTTATATTTTTTATACCACGGAGGTATCCTAAGTTACAGAAAAAAAGTCCTCAAAAAAATTCGCAGGCGAAAAGTGATTTTTGAGGCAAAATATTGAAAAAATGAACAAAAATCAACGAAAACAGGAATAAATTCATAAAAATTACATTTGAATTCAAAACAATATCTAAATAGCTAAAAATATTCAAAATAGTGCTAAACATCTATGAAAAAATTTTGAACAAAGTCTATGTATACAAAATAGTCATTTTTGGGGTAGAAAAGCGAAAATTTTGACAAAATCCGAGGAAAACAGGAATAATTTTTTAAAAATTTACTGGTCATAATTCCTTGAAATGTTTTGATGTAAATTATTACATATGATTCTCAGGTAGCTGCAAGAAAAAAAGAAAATTTTTATTTCAATAAAAAAATAGTCTTTTGAGGGGGAGAAAAACTCGTTATTTGACCTAAAAATAAGCTGAAACTAATTGAAATAGGCTTCTTCAGCAAAATACTGGCCCTATTTGGCAAGGTCCTGTTACTGTTGCCAATGGAACCCTATTCAAAAGTAACTTAACATCTTTCCAATTGACAGCAGGTCATTTGAGACTTGTTTATAGCATCTGATCTCATAAAATCTTGTATTAGGTAAGAAGGGGTCATTAAAAATGGGTTAAAATAGCCTTCTTCGTTACATTACTGGGTATATTTGGTAAAGTCATGTTACTTTTTGGCAATGGGACCCTATTGAAAACAATTTTTTATCTCCCTAGTTAGAAAAGAACACCACTGGAGACTTGTTGGTTTTGTCTGGTCTCATAAAATCTTGTTCAAGAGAGAAAGGGGTCATTCTAAAAGGGTTGAGATATGCATCTTCAGCTAGATACTGAGCATTTGTAGTATAAATGTGTTACACCTGACGATGGCATTTTGTTTTAAAAGTCATTTTACATCTTTCCGGTTAAAGGACAGGTTATTTGAGACTTGTTGGTAGTGTCTGGTCTCATAACAATCTTGTTTAAGATGAAAAGGGGTCGTTCAGAATGTGTTGAAATAGGCATTTTCAGCCAAATACTGGGCATATTTGGTATTAATAAAATACAAAACGGCAACAGAACCCAAATGAAATATGATACCATATCTTACTGGTTAATGGGCAGATTTTTGAGACTTGTTGGTAGTATTTTGTCTCATGAAAAAAAATTATTATTGAGGAAAAGGGGTTGTTCAAAATTGGTTGAAATAGTCATCTCCAGCCAAATACTGGGCGTATTTGGAACACTGAAATTCAACTGGCAAAAGTACCTTATTTTTAGGTGATTTTGTTATCTCTGTGGATAAAGGACAGGTCATTTGTGACTTATTTGCAGTGTCTGGTCTCATAAAAGTCTGGTTTAAGGGAGGAGGGGCTGTTCAGAATGGGTTGTATTAGGCTTCATTATCCCCAAACCGGGATTTTATGTAGAAGATGTCATAAAAGTGACAACGAAACCCTATCAAAAATGAATTTTATCCATATCTTGTTGTAAGGAATGTCATTTTTTTTGTTGGTAGTGGGAAAAAGGAAGAATTTGCACGACATTGACAGGTTCAAGGATGTATTCTTTAATGAAGACTTAACGAAATCACGGTCAAAATTGTTGTTCGAAGCGAGAACATTAGTGCGCGCAAATAAACTGCAGTCTGCTTATGCTTCCGACGGGAAAATATTTGTCAGAGGAAGGTCATTGACAGCAGGTCATTTGAGACTTGTTTATAGCATCTGATTTCATAAAATCTAGTATTAAAGAAGAAGGGGTCGTTAAAAATGGGTTAAAATAGCCTTCTTTGTTGCATTGCTGGGTATATTTGGTAAAATGTTACTTTTGGCAATGGGACCCTATAAAAACAATTTTATATCTTCCTAGTTAGAAAAGGACACCACTAACGACTAGTTGGTTTTGTCTGGTCTCATGAAACCTTGTTTAAGTGAGAAAGGGGCCATTCTAAAAGGGTTGAGATATGCATCTTCAGCTAGATACTGAGCGTTTGTTGTATAAATGTATTACACCTGACAATGGAATCTTTTTTTAAAAGTCATTCTGCATCTTTCTGGTTAAAAACAGGTCATCTGAGACCTGCTGCTAGTGTCTGGTCTCATAACAGTCTTGTCTAAGATGAAAAAACTTCTCAGTCAACAGTTGTCGACGATAATCTGCCGATGCCCCAACTACCCCTTGTAGAACATAGTCTTCAGACTGTTACTATATCAAGCCAGGAAGTTAAAGATGTACTTTTGAACCTCAATGTAAACAAAGCTTGTGGTCCGGATTTAATCAGTCCCCGTTTCCTTAAGGAAGGCGCAGTTATCCTTGCCTCTCCTTTTTCAGTGGTGTTCAATCGTTCTCTTGAACAGGGTTACTTCCCTTCTTCCTGGAAACATGGAAATGTAATACCTCTTCACAAGAAAGATGATAAGTCCTTGACATCAAATTACCGCCCAATTACTCTTTTGAGCCAAATCGGAAAGACACTGGAAAGATGCGTTCACAAGCATATGTATAATTATGTGTTAGAAAATCAAATTCTCACTCCGTTCCAATCTGGATTTGTATCGGGTGACTCAACTACATATCAGCTACTTCATACATACCACACATTCTGTAACGCAGTAGATGGCGGTAAAGAAGTAAGGGCAGTATTCTGTGACATTAGTAAAGCCTTCGATAGGGTCTGGCACAGGGGTCTTTTACGCAAATTATCCGGTATAGGATGCTCTGATAGGGTGATCAAATGGTTTTCGAGTTATCTATCTGGACGTAGGCAGCGCGTCGTACTTAATGGACAAGCATCTGATTGGGCCCCTGTTGAAGCCGGGGTTCCTCAGGGGTCTATTCTGGGACCCTTACTTTTTTTGATATACATAAATGATATAGTGAAAAATATTGGCTGTTCTATACGGTTGTTCGCAGACGATACAAGTCTGTACATAATAGTAGAGTCTGCCCAGATAGCTGCAAATCTTATCAACACTGATCTTGATACCATTAGCACCTGGGCAGCAAACTGGTTAGTTAACTTTCATGAACGAAAAACTTTCTCAGTGGTGCTATCTCGTAAACTGCTTCCTCCACAGCACCCACCGTTATTCAAGAACAACATAATGCTGCCTGATACAGATAGCCATAAGCACCTTGGTCTCATCTTGTCAAAGTCATGCACGTGGTCCAATCATATCCAGGAAATCGCATCGAAAGCCTGGGTACGATTGAATCTCATGCGAACACTGAAGTTTAGAGTAAGCAGAAAATCATTAGAACAAATATATGTAAGTTTTATACGGCCACTGCTCGAATATTGTGATGTCGTCTGGGACAACTGCTCAGCTGAAAATAAGAAACAACTCGAATCGATCCACATAGAAGCAGCGAGAATTATAACTGGCGCCACAAGACTTTGCAGCATCGAGAAACTATTCTCAGAATTAGGCTGGGAATCACTTCAAAGCCGTAAAAACAAGCACAAACTGACAATTTTCTTTAAGATTTTGAATGGTTTTACTCCAAATTATCTTGTGGATCTTGTTCCTCCTCTGATACAGGAGACTGCTAGATACAACCTTCGAAATTCAAACCAAGCAATTCACGCTAATTCCAACCTGTTTTATAATTCTTTTTTCCCGGCAACTATTCGAGCATGGAATAATTTGTCTGACGAAACAAAAGAAGCTACCTCTATTGCGGCATTTAAATTTCGTTTGAATAGAAACATATCAAAACCGCCAAATTATTATAATACCGTCTCACGCAAAGGCCAGATACTACATTCAAGAATGCGAATGGAGTGCAGCTCGCTTAACTCCCATCTCTTCAGGAAGAATATTGTGGCCGATCCCTCTTGCCAGTGTGGAGCTTTCGAAAGCCCACATCACTTCTTCTTCAACTGCCCTAGGTATGCGGCCGCAAGAACAAGATACTGACCCAATAACATAAACGCTTACACATCTCATGATTTTCTTTTCGGCATTGACAACAAAACGCAAGGAGAAAATGAAGCTCTTTTTAGTCGAGTGCAAGAGTTCATTGTTAATTCCGGACGGTTTACCTGAGGAAACCGAGACTAGTACAAAGCTATCGCCTCTCCAAATCTCTTGGAAATAAGCTTTATGTACATGTATTAGGAAACGCTCTTGCCGTGGGGACACATAACATGACTCTCCTTCTGTCTATCTCTCTCTCTCTCTCTCTCTCTCTCTCTCTCTCTCTCTCTCTCTCTCTCTATGTTTGACACAGCCATTCATCTATATATATTGTATGTTCCACAATGACGCAGGAAATGATCTTATCAAGCTTTGGCTTACTGTCAGATCCTGCACCATGTGTTTGTACTTCATATTACTGTTATATTGTCAAATAAAATATTGTTTAAACCAACATTATTTTATTGCGGCATTTAAGAACTCAAACATCTTAGGGAGCATATTGTTTCCTTTAGAGTAGACCTAGACTAATACTCAGTCTCTAATTCTCATACAATAAACCCTAACTCACATTACGAAAACATGCCTATTCAAATATATAGAAGATTTCTCCTCCAAAAACTAAAAAAAAAAAATCAGATAAAAACCCCGATATTTTTCATATTTCTGCTCAAAACATAAATTCTGAGTACCCACAATTTATAAATCGTGAGTACACGTTAGAACCACCTCGGCGAGGCGGTTCTAACGAGTACCCACAATCTATGTTATTTAGCAAAATAAGAAAAATAATATATACCCCTGTAAACCCCAGTTTTACTATATAAAAGTGGGGTTGAAGGGGGTCAAATTTATACAGGCATGTTTTCTGATAGTAGCTAACTACTTCTGGCTAAAAGAGAAATGAATCTTTATATAAAAATAGCAAATTCAGTAAATAAAGAAATATAATAATACTGAAACAAAAAGTTATGTAGGAGACTTGTACATATCAAGAGTAGACCCTTTTTAGAAGGGATTTACCTAACAGGAAAGCAAACAGGAAGTTAAAAAAAATGATAACCCTTGTAACAAAATGGCGGAAAAATACCAAGTTCATCCAGTCTCATTAAGTGGATTCAATGGCGTGTGACCAACGTGTTCACTGTTTGTTAACTAACTGAATATTTAAGGTAAAGGGGATAGGTGCTATTATTGGATAAGTTATGCTTTACTACTAAAATGTATCTCCGTGTTGAACAGTTAACCCTTAAAGCGCCATGAAAAACTGCATCTGAAAATGTCGTCTGTTTATGTCGTCTTCTGAATATTCTTGCAAACTTCTCAAAGCTATTTTTTGCATACCGGCAAACTGCAGAAATGACTTTTAAAATCACAAGCAGAAGACAAAGCAGACGACAATTGTTGTGGTTGGCGCTTTAAGGGTTAACAGATATCGTATATCTTTAAGGAGGTACGGAGCAGACTTAATGCGCCAGGCCAAATTTGTAGCAGACGACATTCTAATTTCGTTTATTTAATTTTTAGTTTTCAGAGAAAACGAATCTTGATTTTTCATGTGTATTGTCTGCAGACGATTCACATGAAATGTCAAGGAATGTTTTTCTCTGAAAATAATATTTGTAATAATAATAATATAAAAAAAAACAACAAATAAAAAAAAGTATCCTCTGATGCAGTGGTGAGTTGACTTATAAGAAAACAGTACCGTCACCTCAGGGGTTGAGGGGTGGGGTACTCTGAAATTCGCCTGCTACATAGGCTAGGACTATTTTTTGGGGGGTTAAGAATTTTGAATTTTACTATTTTCACTCCTTATAATCTCGTAATGGGTAGCCGCTGGTTATGCGCTCAAATCTTTACGCGAACTTCCGGCCATGACTTACGAGACATCCAAATGTCAATAAACGGATAAATTCTCCTTATTTATTGATTTTCAGTCAATTTCATAGACATATTTTGAAAAATCGGACAATGCTATTCCCAGCAACTTTCATTTCTACGTCGGAAAAGGCAGGTGTGACCGTTGAAAAACAATAATTTTTATTTCATTTTCACCCGGAGATGGTTAGTCCAGTATTCCCGGTTTTGACTTTTTTTCCAGTACAAAATAAAGGTATTTTCAGCTATCTGGACTATCACATACCTATTTAACATATCAAATAAGACGCATTACAACCTACGTCTACATTGAAATACATAAGAAGCTACATTTCCCAAGGATTTGTCCGGGGACTGCAATATTTGTACCGAATATGACTTACGAGGCCAACTACCTCTTACGGGGGCATTAACCCTTACGGGGACAAGAAAGCCAACAGTCAGGTGTCTGATTTCAAGGCCTGATTATCCTTCATGGGAACATTAGTCATTATCAGAAACTATTTTGAGGAGTCTATCAAAATTCTCGTTTGTTTTGGGGTAGTGTAAGAATCGGGATTAGAACCTTCTGTTGAACTCATAGTTGTTTTTATTTAGTTTTAACAGCTCTATTTCTACTGTTCATCAGTTCAATGCCATTAAAGAAAAAAAACGGAGCTACTATTGGAAACTGTTTAAAGCACTTATATTACTAATAAAATCATTATACAAGAAAAATATTTTTTCCACACTTTTATAAAAAAATGGGAATTTCATTTGGGTATGCTAATATCTACAGATTTTTTTTTTTTGTATGCCTGATATACCGGATATTTTTCTTTTTTGGGTATGGCTGATATACCGTATATTTTTTAGGGTATACACTAGATGCTCGGGGCACAGCCTATGTAGCAGACGAAATTCAGTGTACCCACGCCCCCACCCACCGGGGCCGTACACATGTAAATTTTCTGTCATTTTTACAAAGGCAGCTAACTCCTGTGATTGCCTGCTTGCTTTCCTGCACGACAACCCCCTTCTGAAAAGTGGTCTACTCTTAAAGGAATGTATTTGGCCCCTTTGTGCCTGGGGCGCGATATTTCAGTGATGCAGCATTTTAAAAGTGAGCACTGAGCTCACTACCACATTTCGATATCGTCGCGATATGACGGAAAAAATGCTGACCGCGACGTAACCCCCGAATAAAACAAACAAATAAGGTGGCAAACAAAATGTGGCTGAACCGTTGGGGTTGAATCGAAGATGTTCCAACGTTATGTACCTGCTGGGTTTAAGTGTATTCACTTTATTCATCACATCATCACCTATGATATCGAGACATAAGATGATTAACTGTTAGTGAAGGATTAGGGTCCGGGTTCACAGCCATCCTTAAGTTAAGGTCGACCTTAACTTTAAAGAATGAAATTTGCAAACCACGCTTTTATATTTTCAGATAAACGCTGTTTTTTTTGTTTTTTTTGTTTTTATTTTATTATTTTTTTAACAATGTCACAAATAAATATTGTTCGTTATCGTTTGCTGACTAAAATATTAATTTACTTTGACAAAGCAGGAAAGTGCCTTACCGGAGAAATTTATTTAAAGGTATTTCACCATTACCTTTTGTTCTTGGACGACGGAAGACGGAAATTATATTCAGGTGAGGACTAAACATTTCATTTCATAAATATTTTAGATTATAACAGTTTGAATTTTACACACTAAGTTTTACTTTGTACGGATAAAATATATTAAAATTACATATCCGATTTCATGCTTCGTTGAATCTTTATCAACTTTATAGGGATGAATTATTAGGATTGTCACTCTCGGGTTCTGTAACTAGAAGTAATGAACAAAATAAAAAAAAAAAAAAAAAGGAAAATATATTGGAGTCATTAACCCATTGTAGTCGGGAGACCCCTAAAAGGGTAATTGGCAAACAGTGCAGAACCAGACCAGACGCTGCATAACGCGGCGTCTGATCAGAGTTTTCACTGTTTGCAAATAGTTTAGCCATTTTTCTCTAGAAAATCTCATAGCCTGACCTACCTAAACTTGAAATTGGACTCTATATAGTGTGGATGAGTTAATTCAGTCTACAATGTGTTAACAGGTTTCGTTCACAGAATTAAGGTATGGGTTTTGTTTCATAGATTACTCATATACTCGTGCTAAAAAAAAAAAAAAAATAGCTGCACAAGTTTTTGTTTGACGTAGTTTCTCAAGACATGTTTCTATAGTTATTATTTGCAGATCCTTCCATAAAATACGGTTTAAACTAACGAAAAATCGTGAACGCCTTCTAGCAAGATTCCAGAATGTTCCTTAAAGGGAAACGCTTTCATGTGCCCTCATGCAACATTCTGTTCCGTCGTAATTCTTTCTTATTACTACTTGTCTCTAATCTGATCACATGGTTGTTGTCCTTGTTACTTCAATGCGGTGACATTGAAACTAATCCTGGACCAGACTCTGGTGAGGGCAGCACTGCTGACAGCAGTGATCTGTCAGCAACTTCCTTTGAACTACTCTCCAATCACTTAGCTATACTGCATTTGAATATCCAAAGTTTAATACCCAAAATGGACATTATACGAAGCGAAGCCGAGGCATACGACGTCCTAGTTTTTTCGGAAAGCTGGCTAAATCAAAATACTAATAGTTCTGATATACAAATCGAGCACTTTATGCCACCTTTCAGATCAGACAGACAAGGTCGCCCCGGTGGAGGGGTTGCCGTTTACGCCCGTAATTCATTATCATGCAAACGTAGATCAGACCTGGAATTACCCGGTGTTGAATCTGTTTGGGTCCAAATCCAGGTAAAATCCAAAACGGTATTGATTGGAGGGTTCTATAGACCCCCCAACAGCGGACAGGACTACTTCGAATTGATTAAAGAAAGCGTAGACAGAGCATGCAATACCAATATAGCCGATGTCGTCATCACAGGCGACTTCAACATAGACATGTCCCAGAACAATAATAACAAAATCAAGGAACTTATGTTAGAATATAATCTAAAGCAGCTTATATCCGAGCCCACGCATTTCACCGAGCATTCTTCATCTGTCATTGACCTGATCCTAGTACGCAGCAATAATAACGTCCTGACAAGTGGAGTCGCAGACCCTTTCGTAGCTGACTACACTAGGTACCACTGTCCGGTGATAGCTGTACTTAAATTTACACGCACGCATACACCATCATTTCGACGTAAGATATGGAACTACGGACTAGCCGACTATGACAAATATAGAATGATTTTAATGGACTCCAACCTCCTACAAAAAATCGAAGTCGACGAAAACATCGACCAAAATATTCAGGTTATTTCCGACACTATAATCAAGGCTGCCGAGGAATCAATCCCCAATAAAATTGTAACAATTAAACCAGACGGTCATCCGTGGATCACATGCCACATTAAAAATTTGATTAGAAAACGTAAACGCACTTACAGGCAATTTAAGAAAACGAACAATATGCACTTTTGGACGAAATACAAGCAACTACGAAATAAAGCCAACAATGCCGTAAGAAAATCAAAAAAGGACTATTTTGATAAACTTGATAATCTCTTGTCTTCTGAAAATAGTAATTCCAAATTATTTTGGAAAACCTCCAAACAACTCTTAAACCTTCGACAATCTTCTAACAGCATCCCCACACTCACTATGAATCATGAAGTAGCACAGACAGACTGTCAGAAAGCAGAATTGTTAAATACTTATTTTTCATCCCAGACTAAAGTTAACGACCTAAATAAACCCTTACCCAATATCGCACCTGCACAGCATATACTCGAGTCAATTACAATCTACACCCAGGATATACTCGACGTACTGCGACATTTGGACGTGAACAAAGCTTGCGGCCCAGATTTAATTAGTCCGCGACTTTTACGCGAAGGCGCTGACTTCTTAGCATACCCATTGTTCATTGTCTTCAATAGATCACTACTCCAAGGTTACTTTCCACCCGCATGGAAAGATGCCAATTTAACTCCGATCCATAAAAAAGATGACAAATCACTGCCGAGCAATTACAGACCTATTTCTCTCTTGAGTTCCATAGGTAAAACAATGGAACGCTGCGTTCACAAGCATCTTTATAACTACGTTGTATCTCACAAGTTACTAACTCCGTTCCAGTCTGGCTTCATCCAAGGCGACTCCACCACTTACCAATTATTACACACCTACCACACATTTTGTGAGGCAGTTGACAATGGCAAAGAAGTGCGAGCAGTTTTCTGCGACATCAGTAAGGCATTCGACAGAGTCTGGCACAAAGGTTTACTTCACAAACTTCGAGGTATAGGATGCTCAGAACAAGTTCTTAAATGGTTTACCAGTTACCTCTCAGGACGTAGGCAACGTGTAGTTCTAAATGGTCAAACTTCTGACTGGGCACCAGTTGAAGCTGGAGTTCCCCAAGGGTCCATTTTGGGCCCACTCTTGTTTCTCATTTATATCAACGATATTGCCCAACGCACTCGATGTTCCATTCGTCTGTTCGCAGACGACACCAGTTTGTATATTATAGTCGAATGCCCCGATCAAGCTGCAAGAATTCTAAATGCCGATCTACGTGCTATTTCCGCCTGGGCCGTCGATTGGCTTGTTGAATTCTACGCAAAGAAGACCATGGCTATGACACTTTCTAGGAAATCAACCCCTGTATATCATCCACCTCTCTTCTTAAACAACACAATGATACAAGAAACCTCTACGCACAAACACTTAGGACTCACATTCTCTAATACATGCAACTGGGCAGATCACGTGCGAACAATTTCTGAGAAGGCCTGTATACGTTTAAATCTTCTCCGGGCTCTGAAGTTCAGAGTCAGTAGAAAATCCCTTGAAAAAATGTACACTGCCTTTGTTTGTCCCCTTCTTGAATACAGTGACATAGTGTGGGACAACTGCTCCTTGGAAACTAAAAAGCAGTTGGATGCAATACATGTCGAGGCCGCGAGAATAATAACAGGAGCAACAAAACTCTGTAACATAGATAAAATTTACTCTGACCTGGGTTGGGAGTCCCTTCAAAGCAGGCGGAACAAACACAAGCTTGTAGCGTTTTACAAAATACTGCATGGGTCAGCTCCAAACTATCTTATGAACCTTGTGCCTCCAACTGTACAAGCAACAACTAGGTACAATCTCCGAAACTCTGACCACATTCAAACTACAGAGCCAATACTAATCTCTTTCTTGATTCGTTCTTTCCAGCTACTATACGAGCCTGGAACAACTTGCCGGCTGAAACTAAAGAGGCATCAACCTTAACAATATTCAAATCGTTCCTGAACAGAAACATACAGACACCTCCCAAATACTTCAATGTTGGTACACGCTTAGGTCAGATCCTCCAAGCTCGACTAAGAATGGACTGCAGTTCCCTAAACTCTGATCTCTACCGCAAACATATCATTCCCAGCCCATCTTGTCGCTGTGGAGGATTTGAAAGTGTGCAACATTTCTTCTTCAGTTGTCCTAACTACACGGTTGCAAGGGAAAGATACTTACCGGCCGATGTACGCAGTTACTCAGTTAAAGATCTTCTGCACGGCAAAACTAACTTAACATCTCAGGAAAATGAAGCCCTTTTCTTGCAAGTACAGGATATCATCATCAAGTCTGGAAGATTTGTATAGCATACCCAGTCATCAACCGTTTGCTAACGTACTAAATGGCACTTCTACATATTTAACGTACAGCTCTTGATCCCATACATATTTAGGCACGGGCGTCAGTCGGTCAAAATCTCTCTCTCTCTCTCTCTCTCTCTCTCTCTCTCTCTCTCTCTCTCTCTCTCTTGTTTGCTTGTTCAAAATGTCCAACAGTTTTCATAATTAGTCATGCCGTTCAGTTATGTTGTATACGAACTTGTTTCCAGGAGATGACATTTATAAGCATTACAGCTTACAGTCAGATCCTATTCGACATGTCTGTTTTATCGATGTAACTTTATACGAGCTTTAAAATAAATATTGTTTAAACCAAAGGGAAACGCTAAGGTGATTGAGAATGTTTCTCAGACGATCATGTATTTTGATGTAAATTTGGTCAAAATCGGATAAAAACTAAGGAAATTAAAAAAACGATTAAAGATTTCAAAACCATTATCAACCCACTATTTTGAACAGTTAATGAGGTTGAGTCACCTTTAAAATAGAATACCCGCAACATATGTTTTCGTGGAGAAATAAGACAAATATTTACCTTAGTCTTGATCATCCAGACGCTATACAATGTTAAACGTGATCATGATTTTGATCTGGATCACCAGAACGCCTTGGTGAACAAGACTAATTTACGCTGGGCTGGAGCCCGGCGTATCTTTTTAAGGTTGTTTTTGTAAAATGTGTATGCATTTGGAGAACATCGTTTGTTTTTTTTCCAGTTTTATGGGGTTCTTAGTGGGGTTATATATAACTATTTTTTATTATTCAAAGACACACTTTTGCAGCAGAAAACTGTGCTATTGGTAATATAGTGAAATAAAAACTTGGAAGTACTGTGTAGAATGAATGTAGCAATGTGGATTTTGCTCATTTAAAAGAGAAATGAGCAGTTTTCCCGTAGGAGCCCCAATTTGACCATTCGACCTGAAATGAGCTTGTTGCTGTCAATATTCGTACACATTTGAATTTTTTCATTTCGTTTTTTCGTCGTACTACTACGAAGAAGAAACAAAAGATATTTTGCTTTGTTTACAATTGGAAATATGCATTCTCAAATCGAACGGATTATAAGCTGGTTTAATAATACAGTTTAATTTGGTATTCAAGCATGGAAAGATTTGGGCCGAAAGAAAACGTTATGAGTGGAGAAAAGAACGAAACACTGCTACATAGATGATTTCGGATATAGTATGTTCGGCCTAGGCTATGGATGGCGACATGTAATTATGTATGCGGGCTAGAAAACAGACGATGATAGTTGATTTTTTTATATAGCTCTGATAACGTCTATAATGTTTTTATCGTCGAGTATTGCGATAATTTATATAATTACAACCTTTCATAAATTATAACACTTTTTCACTATACTACGATCTATAGGGAGATAAGTAATGCATGTCAGATTAGTTTCCCGGCGTATTGATGCTTTGCATCAATGTTTTCTTGTATTTATCTGAGACCCCCACTGATCTTGAGCTATGTCTTTTTATTTCAGGAGACTGGAAATCTGGGCCATGACATGATACGACAATGAGTATACTGTGGATTACATTCCTTCCCAGCTAGCATTCTACGTAAATCTATATCGGGCCGTCATCGGCCCGTCAGCTACCCTGACGGGCCGATGACGGCCCGATATAGATTTACGTAGAATGCTGACTGTGTTATCTTTTACATTATAGGTATTGACCCTTTAAGTGTCAAGCAAAATTTCTAGCAGACGACATTCCAGATTTTCGTTTTTATTTTTCAGAGAAAGTAAGTCGACATTTATGTGAATCTTCTGCTAGGCAGACGATTCACATGAAAAGTCAGGATTTATTTTCTGTGAAACATATTTTTTTTGTAAAATATTTATTTTAAAATGTTGTCTGCTGCAGCTGTGACTGGCACTTCCTCTTATCTTTACTGAATCGGAAAAGAAACTTATTGGTATTATTTTAGTCACTAAAATATTCCATCACGCTAGATAAAAAGTAAAAGTTCGTCAGGCGCGCCAAACAAAGCAGTGTCGCACGTTATTAGCAGCCGTGCATTAACCGGCGAAACGTCGTATGAACAAGGCAATTCACGCGCTGTTAATGCACGGCTACGCAACTTTCAATATGATCGTACAGGGGCCACAGATTTGCTACCGTTACGAGATATGTACTGCCCGGCTCTAAAACGAGCATAGTCCGTGGGAATTGCGTTCGTGATTCATCGGTGAAAAGGCGAAACAAAACAAAGTGCAAAAATAACGCGAAATGTAGCAAATGTATTCAGTTTTTATGCAATAATAGCGATCGAACGTGATTTTTCAATGCATTAACATTGAATTTCGCCAGGTCCCTTTGGGAGGTGTTGAAAACCGCGGCCTCCGGCCTCGGTTTTCAACACCTCCCTCGGGACCAGGCGAATGTTAATGTATAAAAAACCATGTTTGATCCCTATATTACAAAATGCTTATTTATTTAGAGAAAGTTTTAATACGAATAGAGCTATACTCAGGAAGTGCCGCAATCATGAAGAACAGTGGCAATGGCACTGGAAGAAGACGAGATGTAGAACAAACAAGGACAAGACAAAAACCCTCTTTCTATTTAACCCATTTATGCCTAGCGGACTCACCTAAACTCTTTGGACAGATCCATTTCCAAGCAAAAGGATGTCTGATTTGTTTTACTATTACCATCTTTTATAGAAATTCCTGTACTTAATTCAAACAGTGCAGACCCAGATCAGACGCAGCATTCTGTGGCGTCTGTTCTTGGTCTACACTACTTGCCAATGTCCTTTTTATGGGACGCTTGGCATAACTGGGTTAATATTTTGTTTTCTACATATTGACAGCAGGAATATTTTGTATATTACAGACTTAAAATATTAACATTGCCGAATTATTATATTCATCATTATGTATACCAATGTTATGTAATGTGTACCCCATGTTTCCCCATAGTTCATAGTGAAAACAGGGACATGCAGGAATCTATATTATTAATCGGAGTTTCCAAATTTTGCAGTTTTTAAGTCAGCGTTTCGATGTTTAATTGTAGTTTTAGCAATCTGGCAGGGCTTCGAGGCGCTTCTCAGCTATATTCTCAACATAATGTTTTTTATAAAATAAGAAAGAAATGCTAATAGTTATTTTCAATATATATATATATATATATAGTTAAACCTGTGTAAGAGAGCCACCTTCGAGACTGACTTTAAATAGCCGTTGATGTGGAAAAAGTTGTCTGTCTTATAAAGGTACATGACATGTACCTTTATAAGACAACCACCTTTTCACATCAACCACTAAGGTGAATTTCAAAGGTGGCTGTCTTACACAGGTTTTACTGTATATATAATTGGCTAATCTAAAGCTATGGCTATGATGTATACGATCTACAGAATAGTTTACGTTAGACCGGCTCAAGTCTCCAGTGACTAAATATTTTTTCTTTTAACAAAAATAATATCATGACTATAAAGGCTGGTCACAAGTGACCAGCCTTTATAGTCATGATATCATTTTTGTTTTATTTCAGTGGATTATCAAATGGGATTATAAGAAAAAAAGTCACTGGAGACTGGAGCTAGTCTAAGTTTACCTTAACATACCATAACATAATGTGACTTCTCATGGCAATTCTTTGCAGGTCACACACAGTCATGTAGACTATACAACTGTGGGGGTGGCAACAAGTGTCTGTCCTGTCTAATAAGATGTAATGACTGCAATACATATAAGTGTGAGGTATGTAAACGTGCCCTGTTGAAAGACTGATGCTATTGCGAATACAGCTGTGTAGGATGTGAGAAAATATGTGATGGACGAATTGGCTGTACAGGACCATGCAAGACGGGGTATTTCAAACAGAGTATCATTCTGAACACTCCAATATCTGTACCTGCATCTGTATCTGTACACATTTATATTTGTAAACCGTGTCCAGACATCTGCAAAATGTGCCCATATGATCAGTGTAGTGGCTGTGTTACTGGAAGGTACGATGCGAAATGCAGCAGGATGTGTCCGGCTAACTGTAGCAAATGTCACCTATGTGAACCCTGCAAAATTGGATATTTCGGAGCTACTTGTAGACAGAAATGTAGTAGTTATTGTGTACGAATGCCAGGTAAACAAACATGTGATAAAAATAGTGGACATTGCATATTTGGATGTATAGATGGTTACTGGGGCGAGTCATGTACAGAACCCTGTAAAAGTTGTGGGAACTTTGTTTGTAGTAGGAACACAGGCATATGCGAGCGAACATGTAAAGCAAATTATTATGGAAAAAGATGTGAAAATGAATGCAGTAATCACTGTGTTTCCCGTTTAACACCCCGTTGTAATGACAGTGATGTTTGCAGTAGTAATGTAGATATTATTTGGAGGTCTCTTTGTGACGAGGAGGGCTTGTGTTACGTGGGATGCACTGCTGGATGGTGGGGCGATAGATGTGACAGAAAATGTAGCGAACACTGTAACGGTACTGTGTGCAACAAATCTGATGGCTCGTGTTTACATGGCTGTATTGATGGCTATAAAGGAATATCTTGCTCTGAAGGTACGGTTATCCATGTAGTTTATAACAGCTGCAACACGAGGAAACATAATTTCAGACATGTACGGCCAACGAAGACTCAAATCAACCTGCGCATCCGCGCAGTCCGATCGGAGTATTCTTTGTCCACATGAAGAAACTTTACATCCTTTGCTATCGAAAATGCGCACAATGAAGATTAAGACTTCACGAATACACAAGCTGATCTGAATCTTCTCTGGGCGCACATGTTCAGAGGTACGCGTAACGTACTTACTAAATATTAAGTATTTGCTGTCCAGTATGAAAGTAATTGTCCTTTAAAATGTATTTAAAATAAATTTCTGGCAAAGAACAATTTTACCAAATAACGGGAACAACAACAATCACATTTCACCGATTCCGCTGAATGTATCAGAAATAAACTCGACATCAATATTTGATGTACAACGCACGAAAAAAGTCCCTTATACAGTTTGCGGACAACGTAGGTCCAGATCAGCATGCACATGCATGCAGTCTGATCTGAGAATCCTCTATTCGTCGACATATACTACAGTACCCATTAATTCTGTAAACAGACAACAAAGGCACGTACAAGGTATTATTGTTTTACTTCGATGACAGAGTTTATATTTGAAGGGATAGATTTATTTATTGCAGGGGCCGCTGTCAGATACTAGTCCAAAATTTTGTTCAGATAAAACCCTACCTTCCTAAGTTACCTTTTGGTCAAAGTCGTGGACTGTTCATTCTCAGCCAAACAACCAGGTCCTAGCCCCTCTGAGTGTCTCAACATGCGCATTCAAAGTTAGACATAACCGAAATCAACAAATTAATAGCTTGGATGAAAAGTCAGACACTGGTGTTCCCGACATATACAAATACTTAAACGCAGGGGTGAAACGTCACACACCGACGGTCGCGGCAAATATAAAAACCGACGATCCCGGCAAATATACAAAAAATTCCTTTGTGAGCTAATTGCACACTCTACTATATATAACAATCAAAAGCTATATTAAGACCGGCGCGATTCTCGCGCCGGTCAAAAATTATGACAACCTTTAAGTTATATGTTAAAGTTCTCATCGTCAGAAGATAAAATGAAATTTTGTTTGCTTTGTTTTAGCATGTTTAGGATCCTCATTCAGTGAAAAGGAACTTTTGAAACTTGCAACTGAGCAAAAGTGACAAGGCCTTTTGTTGATTTCACCTCCAAAAACTGAAAATTTTTAGATAAAAAACTCTAATATTTTTTCATATTTCTGCTCAAAACATAGATTGTGGGTACTCGTTAGAACCGCCTCGAGGCGGTCGAGGCGGTCGAGGCGGTTCTAACGAGTACCCACAGTCTATGTTTTTGAGCAGAAATAAGAAAAATAATGTATACCCCTGTAAACCCCAGTTTTACTATATAAAAGTGGGGTTTAAGGGGGTCAAAATTATACAGGTATGTTTCCGTGATGTGTGTCCCATTTGATTTCCCGTTTGGTTCGGCAAATAGGCATGTGATTTATTCTTTTGAGTCCGTTGAAACAAACCCAAACACCCCAAACTACACGGAAATCACCCAAACCATACCCCAAAACACGTTTAAAACTTCTTGAGTCACAAATCTAACAGTTGAAAATAAAATATGAATAAATATTATTTGATTTATCATCTACACTCATTATAGAAAAAAATATCAACGTATTTCTACATAGCTTTTGATGACTGAAGGCACCTTGCCTTATGACTGTCATATATGTTCGCTAGTATGCAAGATGTGATTTTTTTTTAAATAATGGATCGGTTCTATGGATGTGAAAATACAGGGCAAATGTTTATCCATCCTTTCTTCCATTTGTTTGTTTGTTTCTTTGTTTGCTCATGCGATCGTTCGTGCATATCGAGTACGTGTGTTTAAGAAAACAAAGGTCACGTGTAGGTTCAGTGGAAGAGTGAGCGGGTGCCAGACAAAACGGCCTTACGTTTTTTTTTTGTTTTTTTTTGTTTTTTTGTTTTTTTTTCTATTGCAAAGATTCTGCTCAAACTGTGCGGATGCACATGCACATGCCGATTTGGAACTTTGTTGGTCATGTGTATTCTTGGACGCCGTTCCATATTTCACGTAAATCTTTTCATACTGTAAAGACCCAAAGACCTTGATCAGATTGCGCAGATGCACACGCATACATATGCTAATCTATAATAATGCTGGTCAGATGTTTCTTTGCCATCACTTTCTATTTCAATTTAATTTTTTTTTTGTTTTTGCAAAAGTCCTGACCCGCCCATATTGCACTGACGTTTATCTGCTGCAAAGACGCGGATCAAACTGTGTAGATGCTCATTATACTGAGCTAGTAAACATCTTTGATACCCCATTCCACTTTAGATAATAAATAAATAAAGACATTTAGAATGAAAAATAGATAAAGTTAGTGGTTTGGTGTGAAACGATAAATAAATAAAGTGGTTTGTGGGTACTTCGGGGTTGTTTGCGGTGGTAAGGCGTGTTTCAGTGGACTAACCCTTTTCTACGAAAGCACCCTCGCGCCAAGTACATCATTAATTCTATCAAATTGCTGTTCTTTATAGAGAAGGTTTTCTTGGACTTTTAAAACTTGACTTCGACGTGAACTTGAAGATCACATTGTGAAGATGATTTAAAATGCGCACAATAAAAGCTGAATCAAAGTATTTGATAAAAATAACCATTTCATGAGATTCATCATCGCCTCAAGGCACGTAAGTCTTCCATACCAGAGCCTAACAGGCTAATGTCTCATATGATCTTATAAACTGATAAATATCAATATACGTAAACTGTTGATGCATTTAAAGACAAAGGCAAAAGGAGACAAAAAGTGGTACCACTCACTAATGATTTTATTGCCCCCACATATGCGCTATGCAAGGTAGATCAAAGACATATCCTACAGAGGTGATTATGAATTACTAGCAGGAGGTAGTAAAGAGGCCTCCTGAATTTCAGGGAATATTTTTGAGCGGATAACAGATAGTTTGGAAAATTTATTTATTTAGAGAGCAGATTTGGATGGTTTATTTAATTATTAATTTGTTTCTTTCATACTTACAATATCTTTTTTAATTTAGCCTTTTTTATTTTATTTATTTTGTTTATTTAAGAGGTTTCTGAAGGATAATAAATATTGGAAGGAATAAAACATGGTTTGGAAAATTTATTAATTTGGAGGGTAGATTAGAAAGTTTTTCTTATTATTTATTTCTTTTATTGTGTAGATATTTTATTTTTTATTTTATTTTATTTTCATGTATTTAAGTTGCCTTCTGAAGATTTATAAATATTTTTGGGGATAACAAATAATTTGAATGAAAAAATGATTTCTTTTTTTTTTTGTTTCTTTCAATGTTAGAAAATTTATTCATTTTTATATGTCTTATAAATATCTTTTAGGGATACCAAATATTTTGTGCCTAGTAAAGACTTAACCAGTCTGCACATCCATCCTCTGCATAGTCTTCTGATCAGATATACAGACTGGTGTGGCTCTCCGCTTAGCCAACAGGTGATTTTGTAGGACACTTGCTGCGCGCCAGCTCATAGATAAATAAGTTCTAAATTCCCCAATATTATATCCCCCCCTATAGAACCTCTACCTGTAAATCTTTCATTGATAGAATACCAGGTTTAAAGTGCCCATTCCCTTATCAGAGATTAGACTAATGACCCAGACTCATCAGATTTTTATGTCTTTCAGGTATGTAAGAATTTTCTGCCGGATATTGCACAAAATCGGGAAAGAAGTCACACTTCGTGAAATTACATTTCCATATAAGAGCTGTCGCAGGACAGCGTAGCTCGCTTGAATCGCGCTTTGCCTGTAAAAAGGTTAACCTAAAATCTTTAACATACTTGTTGCTAAGTCTATGACCTTGACCTCAAGGTCACTCTTGTGGGTTGGTGGGATGGTACAGCATACAACCTCAGACAAATCTCTATCATGTCAAGTATGAACTACTTCTATCTAGAAGTTCAGGAGATGTAGCCTTTTTTAATTGTTTAACCAAAAACTTTAACCGACTCCGACGCCGTGATAACTCTATAGCTCCACCTGTACTTCTATACAGGCTAGCTAATAAGAAAGTAAAACAAACCTACTTCCTTTTTAAACAAATTAAATATATTTTCCCGTTCTATGTATAATTGATTTCTTTATTATCATAAATCACACCAATATTATGAAACAGTTTTTCACTTGATGGGGACTATATATACCTGACAGATTTTGCGCCATTTCCGCAAAGGCAGACAACTTTTGTGACTTTGCTTTGGTGCACGCCAAACCTCTTCTGAAAAGAGGTCTATTCCACAAGGAAAACATTCTTTCCTTATAGAATAGACCCTTTTTCTAAAGGGAACAGATACAGTTTTGACAGAATTGTTTCCCCTGAAAGAGTATGAATTCCCATAATAGAACACGATGATTATGGGAGCGGAATGCGAAAGTCTTGACCAAACTGTGTTCATGAGCGGATTGTTCTGGATCTTCGATGTGTGCATACACTCCGAAAGCATATTTCTTCCAAGAATTTTATCAATTTGAAATATATATTATACGTATCAATGTTGTATTTCAGCACGAGAGGCCACTGGGCTTGACCTGGATGATGGTAATAAAGGCCTCATAATCGGAATGGTGTTTGGCTGGGGACTGCTAGCTGTGTTGATTGTTGCTGGTGCTGTCTTCTATATAGTTTACAGGAAGAGGTACGTGCATTCCTGTTTTATACAAGTTGCCTGGTCCCAGTTGTTCAAAGCATCGTTAGCTTAACGAGCTCGTTAGCGGTCAAAATTTTAACTGTTCTAGTAAGTACAACATCTCATTCACAGGTATTTTTGCTTTAACTAACAACATAGTTAGTTTTGAACAACTGGGCCCAGATTCTTTTCTTTTATTACATGATCAGAGGATAACGTACATTCTGATACGTAGACCAAACGGAGACTCAAATCAATCTTCGCATCCGCGCATTCTTATCAAAGTCTTGGTTGTCCGCATAAAAATCCCAAACAACTTTGCTACATTAGCTATCCAAAATGTGCCCAGTGGAGCTTATGATCAGACTGCGCGAATGCGCAGGCTAATCTGACTCTTCATTGGGCGCACATGTCCAAAAGTTCGTTTTCTGACGTTGCTGTTTATTTATTTGATACCAGAAGCATCACATAAACCTCTATGCCCCCTCCCCCACGTCCTCCTCTCACCTTGTGCTATATAAATCGGTGAAATGGGGGATGACATCATTTCTGAATTAATGACATGTATCCCTTTATAGTCGTGTTTCAAGCGGCATAGATATTTAGGAAACATTTCTATTTATTAGACCGCCCGCTGAAAGCTTGGGCGAGAAGCAAGGAGGGGGTGCAAGATGCGAGGACCATGCTACTTAGACTAATATATTGTATAGAGTATCCGAAGTTGAAAGCAGTCGATAAAATCTAAATAACAATCGACGGCATTTCAATACACACACACACACACACACACACACACACACACACACACACACACATGAACAGGTGCACAACATTTCCTACAAGATTGCATGTGCGCCCAGCAAAGACTCATTATTGACCAGTGACTTAAATGGTGGCATGCACAACTCCTGCTACTTTATCTCGAGGCATTATCTAGTCTCAAGTGGACACTGTGGATAGAAGCAAAAGACTTTTACATCGTCTAGGTACATGCGTGCTGACTGACTCCACTAGCCCTGCTGCGCCCAGACTAGAATTCGTCAAGGGATGCATATAAAAATTCTTCGCTGAGTGCACATGCGATCTTGTAGGAAATACTGTGCCTCGGTACAAATGTATATGTGACTGCAAAAATGGGGATGTAACTCCCTCACGAAAAGCTTTCTGTACAGGTATAATATAGGGGAGGCTTGCGTGGGACCGAGGTTTTGTGATTCAGGGCCAAGTTGTTCAAAACTAACGATGTCGTTAGTTGACGTGTCGTTAAAACTTTGATCATTAAATATGGCATATATTCTAATATTTTTGCTAAAAATGTGAGTAGTTTTTGCATTTGCAAAAGCTACTCACATTTTTCAGCAAAAATACCTGTGAATTAGATATTGTACTTATTAGAACAGTAAACATTTTGACCACTAACGAGCTAATTAAGCTAACGATACTTTGAACAACCGGGTCCAGATGTTGTTAATATAGTTGTATCTGTGACCAATGGTTGTGTTGTCTTCTGTGAAAAATGTATTCTGTAAAAGAGAAACTTCTCGGAATCGAATATTCGGAATGAATTCCTATGATTCCATTGTCGGAACCGTAGAAAAAGCAAACAGGAGCCCCAGAGAAATAAACAGCTACCCTACTAAATATAGACATTTACAGACAGTGTGTGCAAATGGTGTAGACCCATGACAGACAGCAGGTTCTGCAGACTGTGGTGTCTGATCAGGGTCTAACTATTTGCTATTTCCTACAACATTTTAGCCGGCCTCGGTGGCTCAGTTGGATGCGCGTCCGACTGGAGACCAGGAGGTCGCGGGTTCGACCCACGCCGAGGCCGGCAACATTCTTTCGTGGAGATTGAAATGTTTCCTACGGTCATTCTTTCCCTTCCGCTGATTCAAGAAGTACAGTTGTCAATTTCTGGCGAAAGAATGTGCACGATACTGGTTAACCGCTTAGAGGACTAAGCCTGCCCAGTAAACGTGTGGTTAGGTAAACTGACCGCGCTCGACATGACCCTGTTGGGTTGACTGGGCCGTAAAACCTCAACACAAACAAATACAACATTTTAGTTTGCACGAACAGGTAGTAAGTTAGAGATGTTCCAGCTTTGGGACAGTTATGCTAATGTATCCAAATACGTGGGGTACACACGCTGTATGCAAATGTATTGATTTATTTATTGCAGGAGACAGGCACAAGATGGTGATCACAATATTTCATCTGGAACACAACCAGTCAGTAAGTTACAAATGTCGTACAATTGCTCTTTATGCTTTTCTTACAGACCTGAATTTAATTTTTGTGAACTTTATGGATGTGTAAACACCGGCAAATCTCTTACAAACTGAATAAAGCCCGAACCCAGGAAACACACAACGTCGCAACAACGTCGTTTCAACATCGCTGCAACGTCACGACGTTGCAGCTACGTTGAAACCACGTTGAAACGACGTTGTTAGGACGTTGTCTGTTTGCTGGGAAGGGTTTTATGTTAAGTATGTCAGTGATTCGCTAGCTTTGCCCATAGAATCCATTGCCTTCCTATATTTCCAAATCGGTCATATTTCTTTGAAAATATGGACAAAATAGATCATTTTAAAAATGTACGCAAAGAAAATGTTTCCGAGATTATTGCTCATTCAATGTATCGAAATATAAATGCCGTTTTCAAATTGCTCTCGACCAACCAAATTGTGCAAAAATGTAAGATTTGGAATAATATTTATTTACCACAGCTGGCTCTTTCTGTATTTGGTGCATTTACACCGAATGTCTTTAAGGGTACCGAGTTTCAATGTTTATGCCCAGCTAGCATTCAACTTCATCTATATCGGCCCGACAGGATTTCTGTTCTGACGAAAACGGTCCGATATAGATTTAGAATGGTAGGAGAGTTGTTATAGCCGTTCCATCCAAGCACCCTTTTATCGTTCGATTACCATCTATAAATGTTTGGCTCTGCTTTTCTTTTAATGTTTGTATGAAGAATTTCATTTTAAATGGCACAGAAAATGATTTAAGCTAATACCACTACACTAAAACGCCTATGTGAAATGTATACTTCTTAGTTTAGCTTCAGATAAGCCATGATTTTTTAACAAAAATATTGAAAATATACTTTTCTTATTTCTCCACAAAAAGTATGTTGTGTGGCTACTCGTTAAAATAATAATAATAATAATAATAATAATAATAATAAAACACGCTTCTACCACACCACGAAAACATGCCTATATAATTTTGACCCCCTTAAACTACACTTTAATATAGGAAAAAAAAAAACAAACAAAAAAAACAACTGGGGTTAACAGGGGTATACATTTTCTTATTTCTACTCATATACATAGATTGAGCAGAAATGTAGAAACTATCAGAATTTTTTATTTGAAAATTTTCATTTTTTTGGCGGTAGAATTTTTAGTATGACATCCTAATATTAGTACCACAATATATATTTTGTAGAGAAATAAGAAAACATTTATTTATATACAACTGGCAAAACATTCACGCACGTATCGCCTTAGAAGTATATTCAGGGGCGGATCCAGAGAGGTTCGTGCGTTTGAGTCGAACCCCCTTTTATTCAACATTTTATTATCATGGGTCAACTGGATAAGTCTGGATACCAGATTTACCCTAAATATTCGCACACCTTTTTTTTTTCTTCTAAAATTTCAGCAAGTTAAGGATGGTCCTCTCCGATCCTCTATTTATCATTGGGAGAAAAATTGGTTACTGTTAGGCAACTGTAAAACAATCAACAAGTACATTTTAATACCTATGAATAATGTATCTAAAATTGTAGGATCGGTGTAGACCCTGATCGTCTGATCTCTGTCTACACTATTTGTTCAGGCACTATCAGTCCGAACACGTAGAGTAAGTAGGATGATTTCGATCAACAATCGAGCGCCCTAAAATTTTGACCCCAATCACAATCCTGGATCAGCCTCTGTATTTTCTCATGAAATCCAAAGTAACCCTAAGCAGCCTAAACTACAAGTAAATCTTTTTGTAAGATCATGTAGTTTCCTTCGCAGAGGTTGTTGTATGTTTTCGGTGTATGTTATTGAAAATGTTTTGTCACTATTGTAAACACCATTTTTTCTCCTTTTGTTTTCTTTCTAGATCCACCATCGCGGTTGTCACAAGACAGAACATACGAAGATTTACATGATAATACAAAGGCAGACATGAGATATGAAGGAGTAAGCACTGACGTCAACGACCACCGACTAAGTACTGATAATGAATACACCACCATTGATGTTTTAGGGTTTCCTGATCCTCAAGTCATAAAGTGTGACAATACAAGTAATTGTGATGAAAACATGTTTATATTTTTACTTTCAGACGATTCGCGCAACAAAACTAACTATAACAGCAAAATCATATATTCAGATAAGATTTCCAGAACGAAAGACGAAGACTATACTGATTTGTATGAAACTAGAAATAATGATTTAGAAACAGGTTTTGGCCATGAATATTTTGTTTTAGGTGCAGGTGACAAGAACAAAATGAAATCAGAAAATCACAGAAATGATGATACAGATAAAATCAAAATTCCTGGATGCACGTCTCTTAATGATTTAGAAACAGACGCTTGTCAAGACTATTTTGTTTTAGAAGCTGGTGACAAGGGCAAAAGGAATTCAGAAACTGACAGCAATGATGATATAGAGATAATTACTGCACGTTCATCCCCTGCTGATTTAGAAACAAACATTGGTCATGACTATTTTGTTTTAGAATCAGATGACAAGGATAATATGAATTCAGAAACTGACAGAAATGATGATGTAGATAAATTTGCTGGACTTGCGTCTCCCGGTAATCTAGAAACAGACACTGGTCATGACTATTTTGTTTTAGAAGCTGGTGACAAGGACAAAATGAATCCAGAAACTGGCAGAAATGATGATGTAACAAAACCTACGGGACATGCATCTCCTAATGATTTAGAAACGGACACTGGTCATGAATATTTTGTTTTAGATGCAGTTGATAAGGATAACTAGAATTAAGTTCTCACATAGAAATGCTGGGAAACTATAAATATGGGACTCACATCTCCTATTCTAGGAGCACTGCGTGAATGTACTGTTAAGTCACGACTTGTTGTAAACGATAAATTTGAAGTATCTGAAACAACAACAACAAACAAACAAAAAACAACAACAAAAAACAAACAAAAAAAACAACAACAAACAAACAAAAAAAAAAAAAAAAAAAAAAAAAAAAAAAAACATGCATCGATGCTTTAGAAACAGGGACTGGATATACATGGTAGATTTTCAGCACCTTGCTGTTTTTTACAAGACAGACAGCTTTGTTACTAACTGCTCTAAAAGGAATGAATTTGCCCCCAGTTCTTTAAGAGTAGACAAATTTTCAGAAGAGAGACAAAAACACGTACAGCAGAGTTGCCGCTCCTGAAAGTGCATCAGTTCCTTTTAATTGGAAACACTGTATTCATAAAGTAAGAAGATACATATATTTTTCAGAAGCAAGCAGAAGAAGAAAGTCTGTCATGTTGCTAAATTACTTATGAAGTGATGAAGTGCTTTAACCTAAACTATTTCAGACGCACACCGCAAAGAAACACCACAAGTGAAGATATCCAGAAAATGCTACAATAAAGAAGGCACCCCAAAAAAGAAGAGATGAGGAAAAATGACAAAATACACGCCACATATGAAACCACCAACGCACGAAAAGAGAACTACAACATAGGACCGTCTTGGAAGAACGTATTTCTTGCTCACCAGATAAGGAAACCCTGGGATAAAAATTCTTATCCTACCCAGGTTATCCTAGCCAGGGTAAGATAAAAATCGAGATCCTCACAGGTTTCATATGCACTGGTTGTAATGGATGTTACGTACCCGATCGTTAAGGTTTACGTCACTGAACGTAATGACGTCATAAAACGCCACAGTAATGTCATTGCAATATAGCGGCCGTCAGAAATCGAAGTAAGTGCATTATTAAAAAATCTACGTTCAGAAGTGAAAGGTGTGCAAGAAAAAAAATCTATCATGAATGTGAGGGGTAGATTGAAAAATCCGTCCCTTGCGATCACAGTCTGTCATCACTCGGCAAGCCTCGTGATGCGAGACAGTAATCATCGGGACGAATTTTTCTGTCTACCTCTCATACCAATGATAGATCCTTATATGATTTACTGTGACGTTTTACTAATGAGGCAGAGAGCCCATGTGGACAGAGAACATACTTTTAATTTGGAGCTGCATAAGAAATCGAGTAAAATAAGTGGAAGCCCCGCTCCCTCTCCCAGTAGTCTTTTTTTTTTTCCTTTTTTTTTTTGCTGACCGAGGCAAGGCAGTTCTTCTGTTGCTGTTTTTCTTTGTTTATAACGGTTATTGCAGTTGTGCTGTTTTGTCTGGTCATTGTATGTTCTTTATCTCTTCTTCTTTCGATGTGGCTCGTAATATAAGGATCTGTCATGGTGTGAGTGGTAGATATAAAAATCTGCCCCGAGGATCACTGTCTGGCGTCACACAAGGCTTGCCGAGTGATGCCAGACTCTGATCGCGAGTTACGTGTTTTTCTGTCTACCACTCACACCCATGATAGATTCTTTTTTCTTGCATACCTTTCATTTCTGAACGTAGATCTTTTGATAATGCAATCACTTCGATTGCTGATGTCCGTCATATTGTGATGACATGACTGTGACGTTTAATCACGTCATTACATTCAGTGACGTCAACTTTAACTATGGCGTACGTGACGTCCGTTACAACCAGTGCTATTCAAACACGTGAGAATTGTCGATTTTTGTCTTACCCTGGATAGGATTACCTGGCCAGGATAAGAGTTTCAGTCCCAGGGTTAAATCCAGAATTTCCTTATCTCGTGTGCAAGAAATGTTTTTTTTCTTGAGTAACTTTGTTTACAATTTTAAGGGGAATAGATACACTTTCCAGGCAGGCAATTGTTTTCGCCTCTCTTCTGAAAAGGGTTTACTCTAAGAAGAAAGAATTGCTCCCAATCGGAGAAAATTCTTTCTTTTAGAGAAAACTCCCTTTAAGCAGGGTATTGCAGCACAGAGGAAAACAAACAGTAAAAATGGCGGACAATATACCAAGTGTCTCGAGTCCCTCGAATATGGACGGATCATTTACACTTTGAAATGGCAGGTATCTCTGTCCAAGAAGAATGTGCCTTCCTTCTCAGATGTTCTCCTTTAAAATTAACCACTTTATCCCATTTATGCCGCGTTGACTGTGTAGGGGCCGTGAAACGTCTCCTCGTACTTAAGCATAATGCAGAATATGTATATATATATATTTTTTTATTTTCTTTGGGATCACTGAGCACATTCTGATTACTATAAAAGTCGCTTAAACCGGTGCTTTGGGACGTAAACAGCCTCGCAAATTACACTGCTGTACTTGAAGAGACTTAATAAAACCGAGTTTCTAGTGTTCTTTCGTTTGTATATTCTTTATTTCCAAAGCACTACGAAAACACGTCTATTCAAATGTATTGAGAATTTTACCACTAAAAATTGAAAACTTTCAGATGAAAAATTCTGGTAATTTTCATTTTTTCTGCTCAAAACATAGATTGTGGTATTAGTTAGACCCCCACAATCTATGTTTTTAAGTTAATGTATACCCCCGTAAACTAAATAGGTGTGTTTTCCTGACGACAACCTTTCAGATATTCTATCATAGCATTTCAAATGGACCGATTTATCTCAATATGTGGAGTAGCTGCTTAGTTTCATAATAGTTACCAGTGAATATAATAATTCCTGTCCTAAATGCAATTAGTGTAGACACTGATCAGACGCCGCGTTCTAGCAAGTCTGATCTGGTACTACACTGCTTGCCAATGTCCCGTTTATGTGACGCTAAGAATTATTGGATTAAGAAGGTATTCAGGACCTAAGAAAGCAAACACTTTTCTGCTAAAGTGGTTTCTCTAAACGCTTGGAAAGGGGGAGAAGCAAAAACTTACAGATCAGAGCGTCTTCTCCTTGTTGTCTATCTCTTTGCATTAAGTTAAGTATAAATATATAATATAGCTCTATAGTCTAATTCACACATTTTGTGGACATACATTTCGGCTTCTTGTGCAATAAACATGCTTTGAATCTCTTTGTCTTTAACTATAGCTGGTGTTAGTACCATGTGGCGGTAGTAACACATCTTCCAGATCTTCACTATATAGCAGCCGTCTCTTATCACTTCATTAATATATATATTCTGGTTATTTGTGACCATTGGGCCCATACCGGGATATTGGATACGAGGGTCACTGATGAGGCTTAATTGGCCAAAACTATAGCTGGTCTGACCCAGAAAACTTGAGGATATGGTTATTTGTCGTCCGTCGTCCGTCGTCCGTCCACACCTTAAACGACTTCTCCCCTGAAACCCCTGGGCCAATTTTCTTCAACCTTCTAGTAGAGCCATGTTTTAAAAAGGAATTGAAAATTTGTACAAATGGTCCCAGTCCTGTAATCAAGTTGGTCGTCATGCTCATATATGGTAAGAACACTTAATCTAAATCTTCTTCTCCAGAATCAAGAATGCTTTAAGGCTGAATCTTATATGGACTCGATGTCTAACAAGTTTGTTCAAATGATGACCAGAGGCTTCCCCATGCATTTGTATGGGGAAACTGTTGAAAAGTCATTTTCTCAAAATGTATTAAAGTCTAATGGCTGAAACTTACATGTATGATTAAAGTAGTAACACTCATAGTTACAATCGTAATTTTGTCCCCTTGGGGTTATCTGCCCTAGCCCCAAGGCTATATACATGTATAAAATTTATTATTTTTAAATGTCTTCTTCTCCGAAATGGCTTGAGCTATTTTCACCAGATTTCACATGGGTCTTCTGTCCAAAGGGTATTGACAATTTGTTCAAATGGTTCCGTGCCATAGAACAAGATGGCTGCCATGCCCACATTTAATACGAAAAAAAAAAAAAAAAAAAAAAAAAAAAAACTTAAAAGTCATCTGTTCCAGAACCAAGAATGCTTTGAGACTGAATCTTGGTATAAAGCATCTGGGGCTCAAGGTCTACCATGTTTGTTCAAATGGTGACCGTACGTAGGTTGACCAATGACCTTTTTTTCGGCAAGGTCAAATTTGTGTCCTTATATATTTGTATGGGGAAAATGCTGAAAAGTTAATTTCTCAATATGTATTCAAGACGTATGGCCGAAACTCACAATGTATGATAAAAATAGTGATACTTTTTAGTTACAATCCAAATTTTAGTCCCCTAGGGGTCACTTGCCCTTGCCCCTTGCCTTATATGTATAAAATTGTAAAATCTTTTAAACGTCTTCTTCTCTGAAATTGCTCGACCGATTTTCACCAGATTTTACATGGGGCCTTCTGTCGAAAGGGGTATTGACAATTTGTTCAAATGGCTCCGCGCCATTTAACAAACCGGCTGCCATGCCCATATATGGTAAAACACTTAAAAATATTCTTCTCCAGAACCAAGAAAGCTTTGCAACTGAATCTTGGTATATAGCATTGGGGACTCAAGTTCTACCCAAATTTGTATAAACGAAGGTCATAGGTTGGCATTTTACCTTTTTACGGCAAGGTAAACTTTGCGCCCCCATATATTGTATGGGGCAAATGTTGAAATGTCATTATTTTCAAAATGAATTATAGACTAATGGCTAAAATTCGCAATGTATGATTAAAGTATTAGCATTTTGTAGTTATAATCAAAATTTTGTATAAAATTGTGAAATCATTAAACGTCTTCTTCACTGAAACTCCATGAACAATTTTCACCAGATTCCACATGGGGCCTTCTGTCGAAATGATGTTGACAATTTGGTCAAATGGTTCCGCGCCATTGAACAAGATAGCTGCCGTGCTCATATATGGTAAACACTTCTTCTCCAGAACTAAGAAAGCTTTGCGGCTGATTCTTGGTTTACAGCATTGGGGACTAACGTCTAATAAGTTTATTCAAATGATTATAAAGGTCAGCGTTTACCTTTTTACGGTATGGTCAATTTGTGTCCAAGTTGCTGTGGCATCACTGGAAGAAGTTGCATGGCATTTGCAGATATGCAGTAGCTGTTTTTATCAGGTGAGCGAATCGTGGCTCATGGGCCTCTTGTTTATATTGTTTTCAAGAGTCATTCCTTTTAGAATCTATTTATAGTACATGAAACGCACACAATTCGGTGCTATCTGAGGATACAGAGCTTCCAACATGGAAAATCCACCTGATGAAAAGCTTTTGCTCTGAACATACGACACTGTAGTCGCAGGCACATTCATCACGAAAACATGCCTACATACTTTTGATTCACTTAAACCCCTCTTTTGGTTTAAATATATTTTATTTGTATAATTTCAATAAAATAATATAAACTAGTACAAACATTGATAATTTATACAAATGGAATTCAGAAGAAAGTCAGAAGACTTGTATTAATATGTATCCCGATGTGTAATCATCAAAGCTTACAATAACAATAGCAATACGTGATTTGAACAATTTTAAATGCTTTTTCCCTTTTAGATATCAAAAAACGTAATAAACGATCCCATGGTAAGCGCAAAAATGGCAATTTTAAACGAAAACATAAAACTGTTTTATCTCTTTTTGATTTAAATATTCTCTTAAATTCTGGACGTCATCAAATGTTTTCTAAACTAGCTTCACTGTCTGTTTCTTCATTACGTAAGTTAGATGATGAGGCGAATACATTTTATGATAGAAAACATAATTTGTATGAAGCAGCTCTCCTTACTAGATGTTATACTCAACATGCTCTTCGTCCTTACATTGATTCTGAAAATAACCACATTAGACATTTCATCAAAATTCCATTCATTAATAAAGGTATTGAAATCATAGATTTATCTAGTATATTTCGAGATAATAATGTTATATCAACTATACCTTCATATTTCGAAAACACGGAATCTCCTATTATTTGTTATAAATAGAACAGACCTATCCGTAATACTATACTTAATTTCAATAAATTAGTTTCTGATCTTGATATTGAAACTAGTTCCTCTGATTCTTGAGATTGTAAAGATTCTAAATTTTGTTATCAACCAGCAGGTCATATTGTCACAGATAACTTGAAGATTATAACTGATTCACGAATCCGTTCAGTTATTTCAAAAGGACCTAAATATAGATTCCCAGCCCACATTGATTTCAATAAATGTCGGGAAACACTTGCAAGTGCTTTAAATGATTATTATACGCGTTGGTGTAAACGAGAGCATGTTGAGTCTAATGCTTTAAATAACTGGAAATTAAAGATTTTTAAGATCATTGATGAACGTGTGTTATTTTACTCTAATAACCTTGATCTTCTCCCTCCTTAGCCTAAATTATCTTTTCGATATTTGAAACAAGGTATCCAAGAATTTCATAGGAAGTATGTTTTAGTTCCAGCTGATAAAGCTACTCATAATGTTGTTGTTGTGTGACGACTAAATTTATTATATCAATACTCTAAAACAAGAACTTGGTAGTACCAAAACATATGAACGGATTTCTACTGACGAGAGATCTATTGTCAATACCCATTCTATCGATATTACTGCTAAGTTTGCAGTGAGTATTAAAGAAAAGCAAGACAGACTTCCTACGTTATATTGGTTACCGAAACTTCATAAACGACCTTATAAAGCACGTTTCATTGCTAATTCTAGTTCTTGTACGACTACTGTTTTGTCCAAACTGCTAACTTCATGCCTTACTGCTGTTAAAAAACATTGGATTAGATACTATGATACTGTTTACGAAAGGGACGGAATTAACTATTTTTGGTCAATTAAAAATTCTAATGATGTTCTCAATAAATTTAAATCTAAAAACTTTCAGGCTTCTAAATTGTCTACATATGATTTTTCTACACTGTATACTACGTTAACTCATCATCTTATAAAAGATAAACTTATTGATTTTATTAACCGAACGTTTATTCGGGAGAATACCTAATATTTGGCTTGCAACGAAGAATGTGCTTTTTTCACTTCTGATGTATATAATAATCGCAATTTATGGTCATGTCAAAAAGTCTGTGATGCCCTTGTTTATCTTTTGGATAATATTTTAATTAGATTTGGAACTAAACTTTATAGACAAACTATTGGTATTCCGATGGGAACTAATTGTGCTCCTCTTGTTGCAGATTTGTTTCTTTTTTGTTCTGAGAGAGATTTCATGAAGTCCCTCTCACGTGAAAATCAGGCTGACATTATTGAGGCTTTTAATTCAACTTCAAGATACCTTGACGATTTATTAAATATTGACAATATTTACTTTGACCAAATGGTGGACCGGATATACCCTACAGAACTCCAGTTAAATATAGCAAATTCTTCCGATACCGAGGCACCTTTTTTGGATTTGAATCTATGTATATGTAATGGTACAGTTTCCACCAAAATTTATGATAAACGGGACGATTTTGATTTTGATATAGTCAATTTCCCTTTTCTGGATGGCGATGTCCCCCGGCGTACCTCATATGAGGTATACATATCTCAACTTATAAGATTCGCCAGAGCTTCTTCAAATCTTAATGACTTTAACTACCGTAATAAAGCCCTTACTGCCAAACTTCTTAGGCAGGGCTATCGTTATTTTAAACTCCGTAAGGCGTTTTCGAAATTTTATCGCAGACACAGTGCCTTGTTAGAAAAATATAGCGTCAGTCTCAAAACACTTCTGCAACAAGGTATATCGGAACCCGAATTTTACGGTGACTTAGTGTACAGATTTAGAAAAATTATAGGTAAATCTAACTTTTCGGAGCAATTCAGAAAACTTATTAACCGTTATAAAAGAATTGGCTATAGCCTGGATATTATGCGGCAGACTGCATGCCTAGTTGTCAACTCAATCATTGTTGATGGCTATGCTTCATTCTTTAATTGCACGACGGCGGTTCGGGCCACAGACTCAATGACGGCCTCTTCGTAAAACTTTAATTAGTGGGTTGGGGCTTGACGATATGTCTTTGGCTTGGCCCGCCGTGGTTCAACTATTGGTTTTCATTTACTATGGCATACAGTAGAATTAGCCATGAGTACTCGTCTTTGTTTATTATAGTGATTAATTTGATTTTTATGTTTTCGCTTTGATGCATTGACTGAGTTGGGAGCCTTTATACGAACCGAACTTTTATGTATTTATGTATTAAGAGTAGCATCGGGACCCAGGGTGAAGTTAGCTAGCTGTAAAAGTGCTTTAAACCCCCCGGTGGTTTGCTCTGCCGACCGTTCTAAGGCGGTGGTCCCGGTGTTAGTCGTACTCCTTGTTGCTTTGTGGTTTATTCTACGAGGCGATTTGTTGTGTGTCTTTCCGTGTGTCATTTTGTTCTTGTGTTTTTCAGTCCTTTTAGTATTGCGATTACCTCGCTTGGGGAAGAGAGAGCTAATCTTAGTGTTTTTCGTACGTTTGTTCGGTTTTTGCTTGTTTAGATTTGTCGGTTTCCTCTTCCTCTTGGGGTCTGGGAGGGGCTGCGGTTTGTGATTGTGGCACTCCCTGGACTTTTCTCTTACTTTTTTACAGCTTAATTAATTGTACTATTTTACATGTTAAACCATGCATCAGAATAAGCAGAAGAAACGAGAATACTTGGCGCATTTGTATTCCCTTTATTTTTGCATAACTAGCTATTTTATTTACCATTGATAACCTAATAATCTACTATCTAAAATATATTTATGTTCGTGATTATATGAGATGATACAGCTCCGCGGGGAATGGAGTCTTGATATATTTTCATAAAAAAAAAACCAAACACTATAACACAACAATCGTAATAACTCTAAGACAAAAATAAAATTTAGCCGTCAGGATAACTATATAACAGACCTTCGGTAGACTAGCTTGAAATATCTTATTTTGCTATGTTAAAGCATGGGCTGTTTTATATAATTACAGAATTATTTTAGTTTATTTTAATTGCTTATCTAATTTCAAAACGTTTAGATTTTAAGATAAAATTCTGTACTGCTGTAAATATTTGTTGATTCTGCATTTCATTCAATTCTTGGCTTCCGTAAAGGAGAACATTAAGGGTCGGTGTATGAATATGAGTCACTGTGTCTTTGATTGCTAAAACGATTACATTTCAAAAGGAAATGATTTGTGTCTTCAATGGCTCCACAGGCACACAATGGGTTATCTAAAATATTTCTAGAATATAGATGTTCACATAGAGAACTACATTTTGTTCTCATTCGTGCGTGGTGGATCTGACCCAGGCGTTTACCAGCAAAGAAAAAATTGGGTGGGTTAGTAATGTTACTGTTAAGATGACGTTTAAATACCATTTTGCTAGGTGAGTTGCGCACATTATCTGGCAATTCATTCCTATCTCTGATAACAGAGGGTAGAAAGAAATTATAGTAAAGTTGTGAATTAGCACGGATAGTATAAAGATTGGCTGCATTACGTAACTGGTAGGTTGTGGTATTTCCAATAGTAGATGGTACGAGAGAAGATAAGTAGTTAGGGGAAAGATTATTTACCATGTTAATGAATACCAATAGCTTATGTTTTTTCCGTCGAGATGCCAAGGGTTCCCATCCTGTTTCTAAATAAAGAGAATTGATAGATACGAGTTAAGTGGCTCCTGTTACGACTCGAGCTGCTTCGTTTTGTATTTTTTCAAGTTCGTTTACGTCGTACTGGGTGCAATTATCCCATATAACATCGGCATACTCAAGAAGTGGGAGAATAAAAGAGTACATAGTTTGGAGTGATTTTCTGTCAAGTTTAAATTTAAATTTACGCATGACATTAATGCGGCTCCATGCTTTTGATTTAATTGATTTAATGTAATCTAAATGATGATGCCATTGGCAGTCACTTGAAAGAAACACGCCAAAGGGCTTGTGTGTGTGAACTTCATTGATAGGTTGATTATTCATAAAAATGGGAGGATGATTGGGTTTATTAAGTTTTCTTGAAAAAAAATAATAGACTCAGACTATGTAGGGTTGAATGTAACGAGCCACTGGGTAGCCCACTGATGAATCATTTGCAAATCGGTATTTAGTTGCACAGCGGTATTGTGCGGATTGTCTACTATAATGTAAAGGCTTGTGTCGTCTGCAAAAGGTCTAATAGTTGCTTTGATATTATCTACTATATCATTGATACATAGAAGGAATAAAAAGAGGGCCTAGAATAGAACCTTGAGGAACACCAGCCGTAACTGGTAACCAGTCAGAACAAGCACCAGGTATAACTACTCTTTGTTTTCTATTGGCTAAATAATTTGAGCACCAATGAAGAAGAGAATCAGTAAAACCCACAGATTTAAGTTTATACAGAAGTCCTTTGTGCCATACTCTATCAAAGGCTTTGTTTATGTCACAGGACTGCTCGGACTTCTTTACCTTCATCGAGAGCTTTACAGAAAGTGTTATAAATATCAACAAGCTGATAAACCCCTCTTTTGTATAGTAAAACTAGGGTTTGCAGGGGTATACATTATTTTTCTTATTTCTGCTAAAAAACATAAATTGTGGGTACTCGTTAGAACCGCAATCTATGTCTTATGCAGAAATATGAAAAATATTAGAATTTTTATCTGAAAATTTTCAGTTTTTGGTAGAGGAATTTTCAATATATTTGAATAGGTATGTTTTCGTAATGATAACCTGATTTGGGCTGTGTTGTTTACGCAAGGCTGGATACACTTGGTATGTCTTCCGCATTACAAAAATACGCCTATTCAAATATATTGAAAATTTTACAACCGAAAAAGGAAAATTTTCCGACCAAAAAAAAGTCTGATATTTTTCATATTTCTTCTCAAAACACAGATTGTAGGTACTCGTTAGAATCGCCTCGCCCCAAACATAGATAATGGGTACTCGTTAAACCGCATCGGTGAGGCGGTTCTAATGAGTACCCATAATCTATGTTTTTGCGCCGAGGCGGTTCTAACGAGTACCCACAATATATTTTTAAGCAAAATGAGAAAAATAATGTATACCCCTGTAAACCCCAGTTTTACTATATAAAAATGGGGTTTAAGGGAAACAAATTTATATAGGCGTGTTTTCGTGATGGCAAATTTTTGAAGAGGGAAACAAATTTTGTGACGTCCTGTTTGTATTCTAATGCATCAAGCCCTTTCTAAAAATGAATCAACACTAAAAGGGAAGAATTTTCTCTAAAGGGGAACATTTTCTTTTATTTTAGTACAGACCCCTTTTAAGGGGGACAAAATTATATAGGCGTGTTTTCGTGATGGCAAATTTTTGAAGAGGGAAACAAATTTTGTGACGTTCTTTTTGTATTCTAATACATCAAACCATTAGTGAAAAAGAATCAACACTAAAAGGCAAAAATTTTCTCTAAAGGGGAGCAATTTCTTTCCTTTTAGTAGAGACCCCTTTTCAAAAGGGAGGCAAAATATCGTGAAAGAGTTACCTCCCCTGAGCGTGTATCCATTTAACTCACTCGGATTGTCATGAACAACGATATCTAACCCAGCGGGCACATGACGCTTATACAATGTAGCTTCAACCGATGCAATGTCATGGCGTTGCATCGACGTTGATGCGACGTTGTCTCAGCGCTGCGTTCCCGTTGGTAGGATTACCATAATTACCATAACACTCTTTTTACTCGAGATCGTATTCATGCTGAAGGTCCTCCCTATACTGTGGAGACGCGCAGGCTAATTTGGTCCGCAGGCTTTTCTGTCCGTATTTGTCCCGAAGATATTTATGCACTCTTTGCCATCAGAACGTGGCGTCTAATCAGGATAATAACTTTTTGCAATTCAGCCACTATAATTGTAAATTTATCGTCAATAGGGCAATATACCGCATGCAAACAACGAAGACATTAGTAGCTTGCACACCTGGATGCTGAGATCGGGGAAAATCTACCAAAGACGTTCAACGGTGCGTATTGCGAAAAAAAATCATATTATGAATTAGTGTTTCGTAGGTCTATAATCTTTACGAAAACTCGCCTATTCAAATATATAGAAAATTTCACCTCCAAAAACTGAAAATTTTCAGATGAAAAACTCTGATATTTTTCATATTTCTGCTCAAAACATAGATTGTGGTACTCGTTAGAACCGCCTCGACGAGGCGATTCGAACGAGTACCCACAATCTATGATTTGAGCAGACATAAGAAAAATAATGTATACCCCTATAAATCACAGTTTTACTATATAAACGTGGGGTTTAAGGAGGGTAAAATGATATAGGCGCGTTTTCGTGATGGAAGGCCTTCTTAGTGTGATTGTGCAATCTAACAGGCTTATCTGTAATCTGATACGATGCATTTTCTCATGTTACGAGTTTCAGCTTTATATGGCTACACAAAAAGAGAAATTTTATGCATACGAACAGCGAAGACCCAGCTGTTTCAAAACAGCTTGCACATCCGGATAAGGAGATCGAGGGAAATATACCAAAGACCTTTTACGGTGCGCATTTCGAGTACAATAATATGTACGAGTTTTAGTGTTTCACACGTAACGAAATATTGGCATCCGGTACCAACAGAGTTCAAACCTACATTCTGTTATACTCATTAGTAAGCTAATTAAATTAAATGCTCATTTACTGCAACGATGTGGCCCACTTTTATTTAGTACAGAGTCAAGTTGAAATAAATAATGCTTGTCGAAGAATATGATTTTCGTGAATCTCTGTACCAGACAAACAGGCAGCAGGGCAAGGATCAATTCACATGGTGCAGTATGAAATGAGACTATATTAACCCTTCTCTTGCTGAGCACGACATGCCCTATCTTAGCAAAAAGTGTAGATCCAGATCAGTTGGCTTCTGCTTATCTGGATCTGCACTGTTTGTCATTAAATATGTGAATGTCTATCAAAAATCCGGATCTAGTAATCTGATTGGCTGGAAATTAGAAATGGGCTTGGCATCTTAATTTATTCAGCATGACAAGGGTTAATGCCGTGGTTTTGACTGTACTTGCAGTTCATGCTCTTTAAATGTATAACACCGTATACATTTTTCCACCTGGATTGCATCGTGCTTGATCTTTCGGACTTAATTGGGTCCAAGTTGATCTTTATACAATATTGTCGACTCTCGTTATCTCGAATTCCAAGGGAGTCTCTAAAATACTATATCCGTACCTTGACTTATCAGATTTGCAGAATTGAGGAAAAATAATTCGAACAACAACATTTAACAAATATATATGTAATCGGACTCTTGAAGTTAAGAGATATATTGAAAATTTTGTGGAAAATTGCTCTAATTTCTCCTCTTTTCCACAATATTTCTACCTGTTGTTAGATTTTTATGTTTAGCCATGGAGCAGATTTCCACTTCGAAATAAGCGGTTATTCCGGATAAGTGAGGTCGAGATAACGAGAGTCAACTGTATTATATTTTCAAGTCGGATAAAAAGTAATTCCTAGTTTAGGTTGAAAAATGCTAATGATTCATAGCTGTATAATTTCGCACTAATACGAGTCTCCTGAATTGAAAACCCGTCTTCGACGTGAAAGCTGCAAGCTGCCTAGGTCCAACTGAAAGAGCAATTGTTATGCTCACTGCCTAGCTAGCATTCTTTATAAATCTATATCGTTGGAGTTGCAGAGGCGGCTCTAACGAGTACTCACAATCTATGTTTTTGAGCAGAAATAAGAAAATAATGTATAACCCTGTAAACCCCAGTTTTACTAGAATTCGGTCGGGATTAAGGGGGTCAGCATTATATTATGCATGTTTACGTGAAGACATAAATAGGTTGAAGAATTCAGTCAACTGCTGTCTAGACACAAACAACATGTGATCATATCACACCATGATATAAGTATAAACTATGGTTTTGAATTACTTCCAATGTTAAACCTACAAATTAAAGTACACTAAGAGTACAATTCGGTTTTTTAGCCTGGCTTATACATTTAACATTTAAATTTGTAATATGAATATAGTTTGTAACAACTACATGCTCAGATAACTCAAGATCTTACAGCCCTTCAAGTATACTTCAGTCACAATGTTCTTATATACTTTCAACATCATTTCAATCGTACTAGAGCCGGCCTCTGTGGCTCAGTTGGATGCGCGTCCCACTGGAGACCAGGAGATCGCGGGTTTGACACCGGCCGAGGTCGGCAACATTCTTTTGTGGAGATTGATGATGAAATATTTTCTACGGTCATTCTCTCCCTTCCGCTGATTCAAGAAGGGCAGTTGTCAGTTTCTGGCGAAAGAATGTGCACAATACTGGTTAACCGCTTTGAGGACTAAGCCTGCCCAGTAAATGTGTGGTTAGGTAAACTGACCGCGCTGAACATGACCCCATTGGGTTGATTGGGCCGTAAAACCTAAACACAAGCAAATCAATCCCAGTAAGCGTTCTACATAAATCTATAGCGGGCCGTTATCGGCCCGTCAGGGTACCTGACGGGCCGATAACGGTCCGCTGTAGATCTATAAAGAATGCTAGCTGGGCGTATTAGAACCTATGTTATGCTTAACTAAATACTGGGAGATTTTAACTCTTTACCATACTTATCCAGCCTGATAGCTTCATATTATGTCGCTCTTTATTTAGCAAAGGGAATAATCTGTGAAAAGAAACACAGCCGGGGCACAGCATTTCCTACAAGACTGCATGTGCGCCAAGCAAAGACAGATCAGCCTGCGCATCGGTGCAGTCTGATCAGAGTCTTTGCATGGCACTATTTGGATTGCTAATGATCCTAAACTACTGGTTTAAGCCCCAGCAGCCCCGACCCCCACACACCCTCCAGTGGTTTTCATAATGGTTTTCATACTGGCTCTTCAAAGGCTGTATCTCTTATAGTTCTTCTTTGTCTGTGCGACGGTGGTTTCATATATGGCGTTTGTTTTTGTATCATATGTTCCTCGCCTTTCCTTTGGTGCCTCGGAAAATCTGTGTTTCGTGATTGGACATTTCTTGGATATCTTCAATTATGTTTGTTCAAAATTTAGCAAAGCTACTGTAAGGAGTTTACCCTGCAACGTAAATATGACGTTATATAAACGTCATATGCCCGCTGGGTGCTATTTTGCGAACAGTGGCTCTAATAATGTTTCTAACGCCTATCTACTAGGGGCATTGCGTTCGTGTTTGTGATTATGGCACCCACTGGATTTTTCTGTTACCTTTTTTTTACAGACCATACGTAATGGATGGCTTGCTACTTCAATCTTCAATGAAGAGACCGTTTCGCAGCCAGCAGAATTGTTTCGTAAAATTAAAACATCTTCTTACATTTATTTGCGTCATGGTTTTGTTAAGTGTTAAAAGAGCATAACATCAAAATGGTGAATACTATTGCAGAACTTAATCGAAGGTTATGGGATGTACATTAATTTTGACAATTTTACTTTTAAAGTGGGTTGATGCATTGATAACACTAAACCCAGTTTATAGCATTCACTGTACAACGTGTAAAAAAATGATATTCTTAACTACTTTTTCTAATATTTAACAGATTTCATTTTGGGAAAGTAACAAACAGGGAAATGTAAGAATTTTAATTTCGACCATGTACCTTCATATGGTCCAAAATCGTTAATATCAATATAAACAATATGCAAATTGATAATATCCGGTTACATATATATTAAAAATGCCATATACAAGATATGACGTAAACATTTTCATAAAAAAAAAAGAAAAAAAAAACATAAAAAGAAACAAACTTATTTCTTTATCTCAGTATCGAGTTCACGCTGTAGAAACAAAAATACATCACGAAAACACACCTATATAATTTTGACCCCCTTAAACCCCACTTTTATATAATAAAACTAGGGTTTACAGGGGTAGACAATATTTTTTCTTATTTCTGTTCAAAAACATAGATTGTGGGTACTCGTTAGAACCGCCTCGGTGAGGCGGTTCTAACGAGTACCCACAATCTATTTTTTGAGCAGAAATATGAAAAAATATAAAAAGTTTTATCTGAAAAAAAATTCAGTTTTTGATGGTGAAATTTTCAATATATTTGAATAGGCGTTTTTTCGTAATGCTTCTACATCGTCCAGGCGCATGTGCATTGGCTGTCTTCACTAGCCCTGCCTTAGACCAGAGTTCGTCTAGGAATGTGTATTGAAATATCAATAAGGGTAGTTAATCAATACTTTAAATTGTAGACATGGATAAGCATGCACCAATCTCAACAAGATATTAAAGAAAGTCAGGTGAACTCCCTCTCTACGTCGGAATGTCATCATTAATGTATAGAAAGGATTGATTTCTGGAGCACGTGACACTAGACTAGTCAATATAGATACCGTGGCTAAGTACTTTGACTTCACTGTGACTGTTATACAACACAACAATGTGATGTCAGACGGGATAGTTCTACGACTAGTAATCATTCGGCTCGTACTTATTTGTAATCCAGGCTGATACACACAGAAACCATAGCTCATGATCAGAGGGGGTGTCCTAGTTTTTTTTATTTGTCCATGAAAACATGCGTTGTGGATACTCATTCGAAGCGCAAATATATGTTGTCTAGAGTTGTGCACTTTGATGATGAAGTCAATGTCAGGATTTCAAAAGCTAGTGCAGCAAATGCGTGGAAGTATTTGGGATCGAAACGGAATCATACTTGACACAAAGCTGAAAGTCTACAGATCTGTGGTGCTGCCAACACTATTATACGCATGCGAAACTTGGACAGTTTACCAACGACATGCAAAAAAAACCCCAAAAAATCCCAACTAAATCACTTCTATACAAGCTATCTTAGAAAAGTTACAAAGATCAAGTAGCCAGTTAGGATTCCAAACACAGAAGTCCTGAAAAGGACAGTGATGCAGAGTTTACATTTTCTTCTGAAATTGTTAAAATTAAGATTGACAGGACATGTTACCAGAATGCCTGATGGCGTTTGCCAAAGCAAATACTCTACAAGTTGGAAAACTCTCCTATGGTGGTCAGAAGAAGCGATACAAGGACACCTTCAAAACCTCCCTTAAAGACTTCAACATGCCAACAAAGTCGTGGGAACAGATTGTATAGGATCGAGCAAAGTGGCGAGGTCTCATCAGACGGGGTACTGGTGAATACGAAGCAAAAAGAATCAGCGAAGCCGAGCAGAAATGTGCGCAGCGAAAAACCAGAGCTACGAGCACACAACGTTGAAACAAAATCGTTTAAACGTTGATTCAAGGTCGACGTTGAATCAACGTTTAAATAACGTTGTTTCAACGTTGTGTGCTTGCTTGGAAGGCATCGCCAACAGGGCCCCTTGTTCTATCTGCAAAAGGCAGTTTAGAGCTAATTAGTCTCATCAGCCATCCTGGAACACACAAACAATAACACTACACGCATTTGATTTGGATTGGTCATAGTCGGTCATGACAGACGATCGATATATGTTGTGGATACTCAATAGAAGCGCCTCAACTGAAGCGCTTCTAATGTGTACTCACAATATATGTTTTTGTGGATAAATAAGGAAAATATCAATACTTTTTGACGGAAAAAGTGCCTAACCTGGAGCTATGGAAATGTTATGCCTTTTTAACTGAGCATATCCTTCGACAGGTTCTCCGTGTTAATTATTGAAATATTTAAATTCGTTGTTTGAGTTGTTCCATTATTTAACTACATTTATTTAGAAACAAAACGCTTCCAGCATTTATTTATTTAGAATTACCGATTGTTATGCTTGGCATCAATAATTCAGCATTTATCGCTGTAGACGTACCGATTGATATGCTTGTCTCCAATACTTCAGCATTTATTTATTAAGAAGTATCGATTGTTATGCTTGGCTCCAATACTTCTGCATTAATTTATCTAAAGGAACCGCTTGTTATGCTTGGCTCCAGTACTTTCAATGCAGCGCATTACATTCATCGTTCTAAAACGACAAACTTGACAGGCTTCGGCTTTGCAGTTAACAACTGGATTGGTGTCAGGTCTATTGGTTCGGTGTCCACTCTAGTAAACGTACATCTTTGAAGAAGGTTAGACAGTATAAGAAAGATATTCAGCTTAGCCAGGTGTTCTCCTAAACACCTTCTTGGGCCTAAACCAAACGCAATAACACGACTGCATTTTGTTAAATCTAGTTCATCATTATTATTCAGAAGACGTTCTGGCCGAAAGATCTCTGGATTTGTCCAGTAACTTTCATCCATGTTGGCTGAATGTATGTTCACAATCACAACTGTGCCTTTATCAATGTCAAATCCTCCCAGTTTCGTGTCTTCAGTAGTGTAGCGCGGGACACTTAACTGAGCAGCACTTCTAATGCGGAACGCTTCGACAATGGTAGCTTCAGTATAGCATAACTTTGGTCTGTCTTTAAGACTAACCTTACGTCCAGAGCCAACGACTTCATCAATTTCATTTTGAATTCGCGTTTGAACCTGTGGATAGAGAAGCAAATACGTAATTAGCCAACAGAGGGTTACAGTTGTCGTGTCTTGACCTGCACCCATCAGTTCATTCATCGCAACCAAATCAAATCCTTTGGGTACATCTGCAGCATGGAAAACACCCAAAATGTCTTTAACGTTAGTGTTATCGAATGTTTTTGAGTGGTTTAAGACTTGTGTGGCTACAGCACCAACAGCTTGGCTCATAACATTTATCAGTTTCGAAGCTTTCCCAGGCATGAACACTTTCAACCAAGGCATCGTATCAAGTGGGTTCTTTTTAGGAGAAAAGCAGTCGTTAAGTTCATTCGAAAGTGCGATAACATATTTGAAGGCATCATCATCTCTCAGATTTTTTTCCCTGCCATAAAGTAGCTGATATAGTATACTTCCAACAGAAACTCGTATACTGTCTTCAATGAAATGTGGCTTTCCATTCCAGGACAAAATTTCATCGAGTAATATTTCAACTTCTTCATGTACAATTGCCTGAGTATGTGTGGATTCTGTATTTGTAAATCGATGCAATGCACGCATCGATAATTTTCGTAGTTCCCTATTCGACTGACTAAAAGAACCAAAGGCCAAACTGTCATGTCCTTCATACGTTTTCTTAAACATTCTTGCAGATAAGAACTCTGGTCGGTCTGAAAAGGTATTGCCCTTTCTTACCATTGCCTCTTTAATGACGGTATAGCCATTTATAACTACTGTTCTCCAGGATCCCATCCGGATGCAAAAGACGTCGCCATATTTTCGCCGCCATATCTGGAATTTATATTGTGGATGAGTTCCCATTAACGGTATATGTCCAACAAGCGGAAATCCCCACGGTCCTGGAGGGTACCTTTTCCTTATATTTTTAAACAGCATCAACGTATAGGCGGATAGTAGAAATATGCAAATGACCAACATCACATCACTCAGTTCCAGCATCTTGTTCCAAATATAATATTAAACGAAATTTGAAATTATATTGAAATATTCTACTTTATTTTTTATAGCAAGTTACTTATACACAAAAGCACCTTACTTGACAGATAACGTTCTTTTGACTTTATACTTCTTCGAAGTACATCTCTCTAATTTTAGCTGCATTTACTGCGTTACGTGATCACAATAATCGTGTTTATATGTTTACAGAAAACTTTTAGGTTACTGGATACACTTGCTGATTTTGCACCATTTTTACAATATAGCGTACAGACAACCTTTTTGATTTCCAAACTGGCTTTCTTAAAAAATCCCCTTCTAGAGTAGGCTCTTAGAGGAAAGAATTTCCTTTCGCGGGGAGCGAATTCTTTCCTTTTAGGTTAGACCGTTTTTCAGAAGGGAGTAAAAAAACAGTTTTGACAAATTGTCCTCCCCTGAAAGTGTATCTTTTCCCCTTAATGCAAACCTTAAAGCTCAGTAATGTTTTGTCATATGCACCGTGACTTGAGAAACCTACCTTTGGAAATCTGCTCCCAATGAAGTCTCAGATCAGCCTGTGCTTACGCGAAGTCTGATCAGAGTCTTCGTTGTCTGCGTGAAGAAATAATGCATCCTTACCTATCCAAAATGCAACCAGTAAAAATTCTGATCAGACTGCGTTAATGCGCAGACTGATCTGAATTTTCACTGGCAGCACAAGCCTGAAGGAACATTTTCTGATGGCTCATATTAGTTAGTATACCTGGGCCCGGTTGTTTAAAGAATCGTTAGCTTAACGGGCTCGTTAATGACAAACTCGTTAACTGTTGTAGCAAAGGTATTTCTAAATACATTGATATTTTTGCTGCAAAAATGTGAATAGTTTTTTTTTTTCAATGCTAAAGCTACTCACATCTTTTTCAGCCAAAATATCAATGTTTTTGCCATATTTCAAGACAGAATTTTTGACGTTAAAATAGCTAATAACTTCGTTAAGTTTTGAACAACTGGGCTCTGGGAAAACGTATTTCTTTGCCAAGTATATCTAATGACCTTGAACGGGTAATGAATTCATTTTTATGTAAACTGTTAGTATAGCCTGTGTAAATCATAGTAAACTATTTTGCCCAATGACCTTCAGTCTAGACGCTAGACTTTTCAAACACCGATTCGCACAATTAAGACGAAACGACAAAATGGCACAAACAAGCCACCATATAACGTACCTTTCGAACTAGGTATTTGTATCAAATTTACCTTTTTAACAATTTGTTGGGTAAAATGTAAGACCACATTGTATCATTCTTATAGGAGAGAGGGTATTTATATGCATATTAAAGATAATTCAGTGCCTGCAGCATTTGAATGTTTTATTCAAATGGCACATGATGCGTTATATTAGATAAGCAACAAAACAACAAAGACAAAACATTAAAAATCGTCTCAAGGACCGACAGACAATGACCTCACCCCATTCCCTCCATTCACCTCCCCTCCAATTATGTAGTGTACATTGTAGATGTATTCAAAATTAGGAGTAACTCTGTCTATGTCGACAATCTCCTGTTTTCTTCCCCGCCGGGAAGATTCTTTCTTCTCTTCCTAAATAAAACGTTATAGATATGGCCGATCATGTGGGTGCTTACCACTAAATATTTTCCATAGGCGACAGTAGTAACATTTCCAACTTTTCCTAATAAACCACACATACAATGTTTACAAAAGCTCTCTTATTTGAGACATCTACTGCAGCACATTAGTTTTCAAAATTAAAAACAATGTCAAGCCCACCTCCGAAAGCCATGATATTTTCATGAACTTGTTTACATACAGTTCCGCAGAAAATGAGTAAGCATTTTTTTCCCCGAGGGGAGGCACAATAAAAAAATGATACATTTTTTCAGCTGATGATTTATAAGGCTGAAACACACATGATTTTTATTTATATGAATTGTCCTTTCCTCACCATGTCTTAAATTCAAGGCCCATGACCAATGGCAGCCACCATTTATATTTTCCTCTGCACTAAAACTTCTCCCCATAAAGGGCGGGGCCACTGCTCATGAATATTTAGTAGCGTGCTACCTATACCAAAAAGTTTTTTTTCTTCTATGCATGTAAATTGCATTTATTTCATTAGGTATGGCATCAGTAAAGAGTATCCCAAAATATAAAACCTGCAGAAATAGACAGTCAGCATATTTTTACATTTCTATGCAGTACCCCTCTTCTGCGGCCACTCGCAGTCCGAGCTGCACTGGAGAAAAACTGAAGTAAAAGTTCACCTTGTAGCATCCCTGTTGTACATGTCATAGCTGAACTCCTGGCCACTTTCTTGTTTCTATGGGAGGTCTATATCCTGAAATGTAAAGAAAAGACTCTTCTAAATTGTAAATAGGTGCTGAAATAATGATTTTAGGAGCAGATCTGCTGTTTCTATAGAAAATCTAAGCTGTAGGGCAGTAACTGTGTTGCAACTAGTGCAATAATGCAAAGAGAGTTATGTCCCTTGTATTAAAAAGAAATTTAACCCTTTTATGTGGTTTACAAACACACATCACAACACGCTTCTATGAAATACTACTGAAAAATTGAGTTGGCGTTTCGGCACATGCCTTGCGGCCAAATGACGTACAAGTGCATCTGGTAGATCTTGCACTCACACCCAACAGCTCATCCTGCAATTTTTTAGTTTGGATGTATGATTTGTTTTTGTTGTTGTATTTTGTTGTTGTATTTGTTGTATTTGTTGTCATTGTTGTTGGTGCTGCTGTAATCTTACTTACCATCAACACAGTCCCTAAATGACTTTAATGTTTACACAAAAGCAACAGCACATATAGAAATGTCAGCAACTGCTAATATTTGCTGCAGCAGCTGGTATCCACTTGAATGATATACCCTTTATCTTTATTTTTATCACCAAAACACCAATTAGCAAATTTTTTTCTTGTCCTGGAGACATTAAGACCAGGCTGGTATCACTTTATATTGTCTTTCTTCACAAGCTGAGGTCAGTTAGATTGAAATTATTCACATAGAATGCTGTGTTCTTTCTCTGCTCATGTATTTTATATATTTATGTTGCCTTTAAACTGGATGTATTGTGATATTTGTTTGTATTAAATAATAAGAAATGGATTTTATTGTTATACTGTGAAAATAGTGTGAACAATATTTTGTTAAACTTTGTTAAACACTGCTTTTCATGTATATATGTGACATTATATGTGACATACAATTCTTGTTCTAACATCAAAACACCATGGTATTTAGAAAAAAGAGCAGAACTGACTTTCAAACCCGGTTTAAGAAAGGGTCTCTGCCTCCCAATAAGGGAAAAACATTAGTAAAAGAAAATAAAAAGGACACACAAAAACCTTACGTAAGGCTGACAAAAGAAAGGCATCAATTAATTACTGAAAATGCCACTGCAGTGCCACCTGTAAGATTTCTACGTCCTAGGCAAACTGAGAGGCCAGAAATAGAGAAATGTGCAGATTGTGAACCCGACCATAGGTATGCTATATTTATCACTGTATTTTCATTAATTTGAGACCTGTCATGATAAAAGGTACCTTTTTCCATGGCTCTGAAGGCAAAACAGAGCCATGATCTGAATGTATTGATCAGACCGTGTGGGGTCCGGCAGCCAGAGTTAGTAGTATACATATATTATGCTTTTGAGCATGACCAAACTGTGAGCTCTGATCTGGGTCTTCCATGTTTGCATATATATCATAATTCTGATCAGGGTCCATCATGTTTGTGTATGCATTAAAACTGTGATCTGGGTCTATCATGTTTGCATATGTACCATAATTGACAGTTTTGTCTCACTCTGTCACTGTTTACTTGAATATCATATTTGTTTCCTGTTATTTTGCTTTAGACAAACTGTTACTAGCATTTTCTTGAGTTCTTGAAATATTATGTAGTAAACTGTACCTTTCCTTTCATTTTGCCTGAAAGCTGTACTGAATAATGGGTTAATGCAATATGCACATTTTCTAATCTTCAGGTCTGAAATGGACAGTTACAGGCTGGTGCACCTGAGAAAAACTGCAGAGATGTGGAACCAAGTGTTCCAAGACCACAAGAAAGCCTCACCCAAATGTAAAAAAGGATTTCTATCCTGGGATATGGAGGCAGAACAAAAATATGGTCTATGCTGGAGGGAGCGAGTATGCTGCGACTCTTGCAACTTTACATCGAAAATGTACAATCTTTTCGATGACGTGCAAAAAAACACTCCCGGTCGTCGCCCAGCAAATATTAATCAGGGCATTCATGTTGGCCTCAGCCAAACTTCTATAGGTGCTTCAAGTTTTACTAAAGTACTGTGTAGCATGAATACACCACCTCCATCAGTCAGTGGCATGCAAAAATCTGCTAACACAAATATGAAAGTTATTATGGAGGAAAATGTTAAGGATATGAAGTTGCGATGTCAGGAGTTACGGTCACTAATCAGGGCATTCATGTTGGCCTCAGCCAAACTTCTATAGGTGCTTCAAGTTTTACTAAAGTACTGTGTAACATGAATACACCACCTCCATCAGTCAGTGGCATGCAAAAATCTGCTAACACAAATATGAAAGTTATTATGGAGGAAAATGTTAAGGATATGAAGTTGCGATGTCAGGAGTTACGGTCACTGAACATTCTTTCGGGTAAAAATCCTGCCAGTGTCAATGTTCAGGCAGATGGCTGCTACAATAATGCTCTGTACTCTGGGGTTGGTAAGACTCCATTTCAGCCCAGCACGCAAGCTATATATCTGGTTGCAGAAAATGAGACCCCAAAACACCAAATTATTAATGTACAGACCAAATCAAAGCTCTGTTCAAAACGCAAGCATGGCTCGAACATTGAATGCCAGCATGAAGGCGAGTGTTTTGCCAATATTGACATGGCCAGCAATATTGGCAATGAAGAGGAGTGGGCAAGACAGAGCTTTCTGGATTTGGCTAATGCTGGTCTTGAAGTGGAGCACTTAACAACAGACCCAGATTCGTCTGCATACCGGGCTGCTATGCAGCTTTATGAGGATGGTGTTACATATACCGAACCAAAACACCTTCTTGACACTCGGCATATCTCACATAACCATAGGAAATTTATCAAAAACATGAGTGAGTTAACCAAGCATATGCCTGGAAAGTTTAAGTATGAAAGGCAGAAAATGCAAGACAAATTTGCAATAGACCTGGCCGAGCGCTGTCAAGCTGAATTCTCTCAGGCTTTCAATAAATTTCCTCATGATGCCTTAAAATTAAAGTCAGCCTTGTCATACACATGTGATGCTGTTGTTCAGTGTTACCATGGCAATCATGACCTATGTAATCTCTACTCTTTCGTATGCTTGGCCACCAGTAACACCACCTGGTTGCAACGTAGTCCATTTTTAAATGAAGACTTCAGTGTCAAACCTTGTGATGAAAGTCAGGCCGTGGTACGCAAGTGTGTGGAGTATCGCTTAGGTCAAGATATGCTAGAAAAAACTAAAATGAACACAAATACACAGAAAGTTGAAGCATCAAATAGAAGTATGAGAAGATCTATACCAAAAAGTGTTACCTTTTCAAGAAATTTTCCTGGTCGGTCACACAGTGCGGCACACAACATCAATCATGGTCCGGGTGAATCGATATACCAACTCTGTAAGGTTGTCGGTTCACCAATTTCTCCAGGAACCAGGGTCTCCCGTGCCCTAAAACAACAACAAAATATTAACGACTGCCATAAAAGGCGCAAAAAAACAAAAGCATATATAGACAGAAGAAGCAGGAAGCGGCGGGCATTATTCAAACTGTACGAAACATGCCAAGAAGAAGTGAAGTATCATAAAAATATGCTACTTCCTGTGCAGCCTGAAAAATTCCGCCGCGACCATACTTATACAAGGATAGACAGGCCGAAAAGAGTAAAAATAAAGAAATAAACCTCTGAAAACCTTGCATCACAACAAACAAAATGGTTGATGCTGTTTTGTGCACTGTCCCTGACTTTTACAAGATATTCTTTCCAAATTGGTTTCATGAGTCTCCAGGACTAAGTGTGCTGGGTTCACACAAATGCCATTATGGCACAAGTGAGAAACCTCTAACTTCTTCCCATTATCATTGATACAGGGCATATCAGCACGTAATATCTCATGGGCAGCCATATAAGACACTCTGTGGCACGTCTCAACAGATTTTGTCCCATCTGGCCAAGTTACAGTCAACTTCCCATAGGTGCCATGTTCCAGGCACCCCACCCACTCATTGCACTGGTGCTGGCCCTGGTTGAAAAGGGTCTTTTTTGATAATTTCTCCTTTAAATGCCACCAGAATGCATCCATTTTACATGGAATCTCCAGAAAATATCAGGCACGTGCCAGGAAGCCTCTTTCTAAAACAAAATCAGCTGTTTGGAAAATACCTCTATTTTTGGCTATAGGGTGCTTACCACTAAATATTTTCCATAGGCGACAGTAGTAACATTTCCAACTTTTCCTAATAAACCACACATACAATGTTTACAAAAGCTCTCTTATTTGAGACATCTACTGCAGCACATTAGTTTTCAAAATTAAAAACAATGTCAAGCCCACCTCCGAAAGCCATGATATTTTCATGAACTTGTTTACATACAGTTCCGCAGAAAATGAGTAAGCATTTTTTTCCCCGAGGGGAGGCACAATAAAAAAATGATACATTTTTTCAGCTGATGATTTATAAGGCTGAAACACACATGATTTTTATTTATATGAATTGTCCTTTCCTCACCATGTCTTAAATTCAAGGCCCATGACCAATGGCAGCCACCATTTATATTTTCCTCTGCACTAAAACTTCTCCCCATAAAGGGCGGAGCCACTGCTCATGAATATTTAGTAGCGTGCTACCATGTGGTTTACCGTGACCTGAGTCACAAGACGCTTGACAGAAAAAAAGTCATGGAGGTATCACTGCCTGGGTTGGAAAAGATGCTGTTACTAATTGTATCCCTTCATCTATATCACAAAATGCGTTAAAGATACAAAATTACTACAGTTTATTCCGTAAAATGAAACAGAGTTTCAAGGGATAAAGTGCAGAGTAGTGGAACATAGCACTACTTATTTTTTTCTCTCCTCACTATTACTCAGTAAACCGCATGTTACAAGAATATAACATCAGAAGACTTCTTGTGTATGTTTTAAGATGGTCACTTATTTTAGCCTTTAAATTATTCATAGGGCCGTCTTAAAAATATTTTTTGTTTCCTCTGTCCTGGCTGTAACAAAAAAAGTGGTTGTTCAAAGAAATAATTTTGGTTTCAGATGACAGAAATGAATATGAAAAGGCTATCAAATTCATCAGTCTTAGAAAATTATACAAAATAGCTCTCCTTTTTTGTAGTCATAATCTACATTTTTATTTGATTTGGGTTTTACAGCCCTTCCAAGAATACATTGTATTTCACTTATGTCGAACTGATTGTTCTTCAAAGGTGGGCGAAAACCGGAGAACCCAGGAAAAAACCACCTGACCATCCGTAAGCAGAGCTTAGTTTTCCCACATGTGACCAGACGAGGCTCGAACCACAGCGGTGAGAAACCTAATGTATTATGGTTTAGGTCTCTTATCCACTAGGCTATGGGGGCCCGATCTACATGTAAAATATCAAACAAGACAACATATTGAAAAATACTTTGGTTACTTATTATAAAAGAAAATTATTAAATCATATTAACGGTCAAGGCTTGTTCAGTCAGGAAATGGAAAACAAAACACATTTTATTTTGGCCTAAATCAACAATGGATGTGCTCTGAGTTTTCCCTCAGGGTTTGAAAATAAGGGACCCAGGAACTCCCTGGTGTGGAGATAAGGGGTCCTAAAGTAAGATTTAGGGCTTGTTTTAAAGAGGTTAACTTTTGATTAAATACTGACAATTCTTTCCTTTAGGTGACAAATATATTAAAATACAAAGTCACAAATAAATAAAATAAATTTTAGATTGATCATATTTGCATTATTCAAGACTCTTACCCCTAACTTTTGAGGGTCCAGAGCATGATTCTGGGGTTAAAAAACTGCCAAATACAAGTTGGGGTTTAGAGTAATTGTTATACAATGATAGCCTAAAATATCTTGTGTATGTGAATAAAACTGCTTCAGTAACAATTTAATAAGCTGATCTTTTTGGACTGTAACCCTGAAACAATATGCGCTGCGCCACATCATGGTCTAACTATATACCAAGTTTCAGCTTGATCGGATGTGAACGGTAGGAGGAGTTAACCTGAAACGAAAAAGTTTACGGATGGACGCCATACCCGGTAACATAATACGTCCCCTTTTTCAAACGGGCGTATAATGACAATTGAAAAGGCGGAAAATTCTAGCACTAGAAACGGCATTTTTAGTCGGTAGTAGTGTACAATGTTAATATTTTGGGTTGATTCAAAGGGGCACATCTGCTATCAAAGAGGCTCCAAACAAACAAGCCAACACATGAGAAGGTACCTGTCAGTAAGTGAAAAACATATCATTAAGACACAGGAATATGGAGGTTATGGGAAGCTACTGAAGACTCCAAAAAACGGGACATTGGCAAATAGTGCAAACCCAGATCAGACGCCACCGCCGCAGCTTCTGGCAAGGCCCTTCACTGCTTGCAAAAAGTTCAGCCATTTTCTAAATGAATTTCTAAAGGTACCTCAGTCGGCTACTAGTGGACTTTTATACTTCTAGGACAAAAACTTTTTTTTTTCTTTTTTGTTAAACAAAGTAAAAGGACCATTTGTCCAGGTAATGGAACTTGACAATAATGACTACATAATCATGCAATAAATGTCTCGTTGGATCACGGTGCATACCCCAAATTACTGAGACAATGTCACTTGTCTCGCTTGCTTGAAATTCGTCACCGTGAGAGGATAACTGTTGAACCAGGCATCAGGCTTTGCCATCAGACCTGAGATAAATCGGTAGGTCACTCTGGCTGTACTGTATACAGTATTGAGTAAAATTAGAATGACCCAAATGTCGGTGGCCTATTTACTATGGCAGATTTGAACTTCTTTTTAAGTCCTTAAGAAGTTATTCCGACAGTTCAAGAAAACAACTATTTGGGGATATATATATATATATATATATATATATATATATATATATATATATATATATATATATATATATATATATATATATATATATATATATATTTCTTATTTTATTATGAAAAGGTACTCTTTGTGTACTCATATGAATCACCTTGTCAAGGCAATTCTAATGAGTACACTCAACATACTATTTCATAGATCGAAAAAGACATCCCTAAGGTAACCCACTGACCTCCTGACCTGGCATTTTGATTTAACCCTCAGTGACGCAAACTATCTATGTCTCGAACAAATTTTCATGGCCCCAAATATGTTTGAGCCATTGAGGTTTGACTGTATATAAGAGAACAATAAAATTTATATCTTGTGATCTGAGAAGAGTAAGTGGTATGGTTTTGGTATCATCATTGTCTGTTTTCACAGAAAGCTGTCTGCTGAACCTGTCCACCAATATCACTTCAGCCTGGAACGGCAGACCATTCTCTGTAAAGGAAACAGTGTCCCCTTTTTTCAACAATCTCAGTTGACTAGTTGCTTCACTGCTGTAGAGCTTGGTATCTCTCTTTGTTCCTTGTCCAACACCTGAATTAAATTGCAGAATAATAGAGAACAAGAATAAGATTGTTTGATTTGGGCTCAATGTCGCTTTCAACAATCTTTCATGCAGCAGACATTTTTACTGCCATTCTTAAGCTAAATAACACATAAATTCATTCTAAATATTTGTTATGAATGACTAAATATATAAAGCTGGGAGTCCCAGACTTCCTGGCACTGATTTTCGGAACTCTAGACTTCTCTGAATGCAAGCACTGACTCGCCTATAAAAAAAATAAGGGGACGGCTTTTGGCTAGTGACAACCAGCAGAGATAACCCTTTATATTGCCAGCAAATTTTGGTCAAATCTTTTGTGTTATCACATTTTTATTAAATGAAAATATACAGGGGGGGGGGGGGGGGCGGGGGAAAGGGGGAGGAGGAGGTTTGATGATTACTAATAAAATTGTGTTATTTGGCATCAGAACTGGGTGTACACTGTTTACTCAGCCGGCCTGTCCTAATACAGTAAGTACGAAAATTCGGTCAAAGCACACCCCTTCAGGCACCATTCTGGTTTCGTCTGATTCATAAAATAAATGCTGTGTAACGTGTGTTCGACTCATAAAATTCAAGGGACATGCAATTAGCTTCCTTTAAACAGTAAAACCTAAAGAGAGAGAGGGCCTTACCCCCGCATTTACCGGAGTATAAATAAATAATCAATAGTAGTACTGTTATTCTTTTTACATTATCTATATACTGAGAACATTATAATTATTACATCACGAAAACATGCCTATATAATTTTGACCCCCTTAAACCCCATTTTTATATAGTAAAACCGGGGTTTACAGGGTATACATTAGCAGGGCCTGACAAATCAAAAAAAAATCCACTTGCCCACTGGGCAAGTTAATTTTTTTTTTCACTTGCCCAGCTCAAATTCCTACTTGCCCAGGATTTGTGCGGCTCAAATTCCTATATGCCCAAGATTTGCAAACAGAAATAGAAGTCCCACTTTTAACATTGCGTTAACAAGTCTATGAAAGCAATACTCTTGTAAATCCCAGTTAATATACAGAAAAGCGAGGTTTTAAATGGCGTACATAAGTTTACTCCTTTTTTTTGGCTCAAAAACATAGATAATGGGCACTCAGTGAGGTAGTTTCAGACCCCACAATCTAAGTTTGCAATGGAAATAAGAAAAGTATCATAATTTCACATCAGAAAATACCAAAGGGATGAAAAGAGAGCATATTGAAAAAGAATTTTATTTGTATTTACTTGAAGCCTTGAATAAATACTCATGTGTTTGTAAAAAAAAAAAAAAAAAAAAAAAAAAAAATTCTTAAGGTAAATGTATACACCTGCAAGGAAATTAACTTGATTGAAGAACTGCCTACAAACTATAGGACAATTCATAATTAAAAGACTTCATTTTTTATCAAAGAAGCCTTTTTGAAAATGGTGTATTCATTTATCCCAAGAACAGAGAACAACCTCCAAGAAATTGGAAAGAACTGAATATTATTCTGTGTGGTATTGTATATCAGTGCTCATCAAGTCTTTCTGGTTTTAGGAGCACATAAGTCATCAAGCACTAGTCAGTTGTGTAAGCCATCAGTGTTCGTATTTTGTTTTTCATCCTAACACGTTATCAGTAATATCAACAGAGAATAAATTTTTCATAAATGACTTTGACACACAGTATTTTTAGTCTTACAAATTCATTATTATTTGATGAACACTAAGTAAATCCAGATTTCGAGAGGGAAATAACAAAGGTTTTGCAAACAGGCGAGATCGTAACGGTATCACGCTTTTTTTTTTTTTTTTTTTTTTTTTTTTTTTTCTTTTTTTTTTCCAAACAAAAACTCAATTTCTTACCTGTGTTTTTATATTGTGTCATTTTGTACTTTCGTTTTCATAGCCAAACACGTCGTAAGCAACGACTTATTTCATTGGTATATGCCCAGTCGCACAGCCAATGAAATACGAGAATATCAAAAACCAATAATTGCCGACCTTTGCACGGCATTTGATCAAATCAGAAACTGATTTATTGGAATACGGAGATGCAAAAGAAGCTCGCAAGGAGTTAGCTAGACAATCACTATTAAGACCATCTCATCTTCCCGCTCCTGCAGGAGCTGCTACTGGACTCGGTGGCGTCAGTGTTGATTAAGTTTATATGATACGTAGGCAACCCTTATGATACAGACTCCAGAAACTGCAGTCAACCTCAATGGCTCGAACACCGATGGGTCGTTTGCCGTGGCTGGTTTGAGCTTGTTTGGTCCCTATAGAGTTCTTCCGCTGTCGGGAGGGGGAATGTTTGGGGAATTCTTTTTGTTTTGACACGTGAACTCATTGGAGTTGTCCCTTCGAGGCGGCCCTAATGAGTCCACTCAGAATATAGCTATTATGAGGAGAATCGAAAATAATTCCCTAAATTATCGTTCCTCCCGCCTGATCTAGCATTGTGGTGGGCCCTCTGTAGCTCGAGCTGCCGTGACACGAGAAGATTTACCCTCGGTCCCGGGGATGTTCGGGCTATTTAGGTCTAAAACTGCACTCACAACTTGTTTGGAGACTTTGTTTACTATGAAACCGTGTCCAAACGTAATAGCCCTTATCTACCGATCACAACTGCTGCGGACATTTATTTCAAAACTTCCTTCCCCACCCCAGAGAGAATAAGGCGCGACCTCCCATGTGAATCATCAGCTGGCAGATGATCCATAAGAGATGTCGAGTCCGACCTTGTCCAATAAGTATGAAAATGAAGTGTTATCTAATGTAATGCATATTTTTCCTAGCGCTGAGCAGGACTGAGTCATTGCTATGCTTCGATGGAGATCTTGACATTGACCAGAAATTGTTACATATATATACTACACAAAAAGTAAGAACGGTTCGTTGCAGTGTTCGAACTATTCATGATTAAATGTGGTGATCTGTCATAGCACAGTCAGACCTAAATAGCCCGAACATCCCCGGGACCGAGGGTAAATCTTCGTGTCACGGCAGCTCGAGCTACAGAGGGCCCACCACAATGCTAGATCAGGCGGGAGGAACGATAATTTAGGGAATTATTTTCGATTCTCCTCATAATAGCTATATTCTGAGTGGACTCATTAGGGCCGCCTCGAAGGGACAACTCCAATGAGTTCACGTGTCAAAACAAAAAGAATTCCCCAAACATTCCCCCTCCCGACAGCGGAAGAACTCTATAGGGACCAAACAAGCTCAAACCAGCCACGGCAAACGACCCATCGGTGTTCGAGCCATTGAGGTTGACTGCAGTTTCTGGAGTCTGTATCATAAGGGTTGCCTACGTATCATATAAACTTAATCAACACTGACGCCACCGAGTCCAGTAGCAGCTCCTGCAGGAGCGGGAAGATGAGATGGTCTTAATAGTGATTGTCTAGCTAACTCCTTGCGAGCTTCTTTTGCATCTCCGTATTCCAATAAATCAGTTTCTGATTTGATCAAATGCCGTGCATCATCGTTTCCTCTGACAAATATTTTCCCGTCGGAAGCATAAGCAGACTGCAGTTTATTTGCGCGCACTAATGTTCTCGCTTCGAACAACAATTTTGACCGTGATTTCGTTAAGTCTTCATTAAAGAATACATCCTTGAACCTGTCAATGTCGTGCAAATTCTTCCTTTTTCCGTGCATTATAAGTGGCAAATTTCGCAATAATATCTCTGTGTTTTGGCTGGCCATTGAAGTTTTTCTGACCTAACCTGCCCACACGGTGGGATCTGTCGATATCATGGTCATCTAGCTGCACGTCAAGCTCTCGTGCGATGGACATGACTATATTATCTGTGTTTTCATTGGGTGATTCGTGGTAACCAGATATTCTCAATGAGTTACGCCTGCTATACTGTTCCAGGCTGTCGTTGCCACGTTCGACTTCAGACAGACGCTTTTCAAGGTCTTTGTTCTTTTGTACTAAAGCTTGGTTGGATTTAGTCAGCTGAGTATATATTGAAAATAATGTTCTGTGCTATTAAATTCAGCAGACGACGACAAACTGATGGTGTTTTTCTTATTTTTACCTAGAAACTAGGATCTGACACTTTATGCAAACTGTCTTGCATGAAGTGTCAGATCCTATTTTCTGGGAAAACTGAGAAGTATCAATCAAAATGTCGTCCGCTGAAAGTTATACTCAGAATGCAAAGTGTTAATAAATTCTGAAAGAGCAGGGGCGATTTCTTGGGATGGTAATCATATTACCGTACTAACTCTACGTATTCTGACAGATAGGCCTGAGCAAACTCTAAACACAGATCAGACGCCTACGAACGCGGCGTCTGATCAAGGTCTACACTGTTTTTCGCTCATCCAGCAATTTACACACATTCATAAATAGTAGTAAAATGCATTTTTTAAAAAGAAGTATAAGGAAAAGAGGAAGGGGTGTGAATATTTAGGGTAAATACGTTATCCCAAATTTATCCAAAATAATAAAGGGGTTCAATACCCCCGCCTACCCCTCCACTCCTCCTCCCCCCTCCCCACCCCCCCCCCTCTCCCCCCCCCCCCACACACACAGAGAGAAAGCCCTCTGAATCCGCCGCTGAAGAGAGATACTTTGTAAGCAAAACCACAAATAAACTAACTACGAAGGAGCATTAGGGCCACACACACTTTTATTTCTGTTGATAGTTATCTCGAAATTACATGTCGAAATTTCGAGATAGTAAGTCGAAATTTCGAGATACATATCTACAGGAATAAAAGTATATGTGGCCCTAATGCTCTTTCGTACCACAGGGAAACTGCGTTTGTATATACTTTCGCAACACAATGCTTATCCTCTGTTAGAGTGAAGATAAAAATTCTGAAAAGAAGAACCCTTTGGAAACAAAACAACGCATAAAATGTAGGAGACTAGCTGATCTGTAATCGAAAATTTTTAACCCATCCCTGTTTAAATGGTTTGCCAAAATCGCCAAACAAATTCTGAAAACCATAAGATTGTCTTTGAATAGATTCGTCTCCAGATCCACATCGTTCTGATTTTCAATTTCCGCTTTTTTGTTTATGTCAGATATTTAGTCATTTATATCTGAACAGCTTCGTTAGTTCTTCAAAATATCCACTCTATATTGTTAACATACCTTCTGAACATAAGGAAACAACAGGTTGCAAAATTCAACTTTACATGGCTCATACAGTATTCGACCTAATTACCGCTCTGTGCGCTTAGCTTTTTTAAAAATATTCGGAAAACTAACGGTAACATTTCGAAAACACGCCTATTCAAATATATTGAAAATTTTACAACCAAAAAAAGGAAAATTTTCAGATAAAAAATCTGATATTTTTCATATTTCTGCTCAAAACATAGATTGTGGATACTCGTTAGAACCGCCTCGCCGAGGCGGTTCTAACGAGTACCCATAATCTATGTTTTTGATCAGAAATAAGAAAAATAATGTATACCCCTGTAAACCCCAGTTTTACTATATAAAAGTGGGGTTGAAGGGGGTCAAAATTATATAGGCGTGTTTTTGTAATGGATATGCATCTACCTATACTAAGGATACACTTTAAAAAAATAGATCAGCGAAGGACTCGTCAAATAATGCTTATCCGATGTGTGTGTGTTTGTGTGTGTGTGTGTGTGTGTGTGTTGTGCGTATGTGCGTGCGTGTTTTCTGATTTTCTTTATAAAAGCGTATGTTGTGGGTACTCATTTGAACTCCATCGACGATGCGACGCGATTCAAATGGGTACCCACAACATATGCCTTTATAAAGAAGTAGACAAAAAGTACACTGACTAAGGAATTGCTTGACTGTGCGCTTATAGGGGTATGTGCGATAATTGAGCCGAATACGGTAATTAGAACAAACATTTCTTTGACTTTTCCTAAATGGCAAGTGTTGTAAATTTTTATTCAAATTTCCTTCCTTGATCTGTTTTTCTTTTCTTTTTTTTTTCCAGCTTCTGCCTCTGATTTCATACGTAGTACAATGCATGCATTTCTCAATTTTTTCGTTTCACCAGAGTTTGTAGTTGTGTAGTCATATAAACAAGTCTCTCCCTTCCGCTGAGTCAAGAAGGACAGTTGTCAGTTTCTGGCGAAAGAATGTGCACAATACTGGTTAACCGCTTTGAAGACTAAGCCTGTCCAGTAAAAGTGAGGTTAGTTAAATTGATCGCGCTCGACATGACCCCAGTGGGTTGATTGGGCCGTAAAACGTCAACACAAACAAACATGAAAACAACTAATAAAATAAATGGGCCGTGAAGTCAGAAAGCGAGGGGAGACCGGGGCTAGTTGGTCCGCGGGGCAAGTTGGTCCTAGTGCAATTTCTCTAAACTGAGAAAGGCTATGACGTAAGTATGTGACTCAGTGGAATGCTTGATCATGCCACACTTACTGAAGAGAAAATGATGGCGATTAGTGAACGCGTATAAATTATCGAGAATAAAAACTGATTTTGTACCACTAAAGTTACTTTCTTACACCTGAATTCAAATGCTTTTGCATTTGCTGTGTATCAAATAACGTGCGAATCATCACGAAAACATACCTATATAATTTTGACCCCCTTAAACCCCACTTTTATATAGTAAGAGGCGGTTCTAACGAGTACCCACAATCTATGTTTTGAGCAGAAATATGAAAAATATTTGAATTTTTTGTCTGAAAATTTTCAATTTTTCGGTGATTAACTTTTCAGTATATTTGAATAGGTATGTTTTCGTAATGTGTTATATATTTCCTGAAAGCTCATCATCACCTATAATATTCAACTGAGCGTATTTGCTGTTTCTTAATTCAACCACGTTTCGGTCATGAGTGAAAATCTACTGTGCATTATGGTCGGGGAAAGTTGGTCCATTTGCGATGGGGTAAGTTGGTCCGTCGAAAAAACGGTCAGATTTATCAGAACCTGGCATTTTCTGAACGTAAAACAGTAGAAAATTATTAAACTAGTTAATCTGAACGAGAACGATACCAGCAAATGAATAGTAGCCTCAGCATTTTAAACAAAATACAATCTTCGGACCAACTAGCCCCAGTCTCCTTTACGTTAAACCCGGTTAATGAGTCTTTTAATCAAACTAACGGTTTTCGAGGAAAAAAAGGAATAAAACTGCACATTCGGTCGATGATCTGAGGACTACTGGGGATAACGTTACCAGCCGGCAGTGTACCGAATGGTGACTGGAGCCACAGATATCCTAACAGTCCTCAGATCTTTGGCCAAAAAAGCCATCTATCGACCCATTAATGATTATGGAAATTTCGTTGAAGCCTTTTTTGCAACCGAGGTATTATCAGTGAAAAATATTTATGTACACACTTTTAAACTAGTTTCAGGTTATTTATTGATGTTCAATACGTTTGTTTGAGGATCAAATTAATTTTTATTCCAAACTTATCCCGCCGGTCCAACTTGCCCCGCTGTTCGGACCAACTTAACCCGATAATGGGGTAAGTTGGTCCAGTTTACCTCGTCTCGGAAAACGGCTATAATTATCAGAATCTGGTCTTTTCCTAACGTTAAACTAAAGAATAAGTTTAATAAAAGATTATACTAGTTGCGTAATGCAAAATTAATACCAGCAAATGAATATTTAGCTCGGCATTTGAAAAGAAGCAATTTTCGGACCACCTAGCCCCGGTCTCCTCTACCTTTGGACATGTGCGTCTAGCGAAGATTCAGATCAGCCAGCGCATTCACACAGTCTAATTTAAATCTCCACTGGGCGCATTTTGGATAATTACAAAAACAAGCCTATTCAACTATACTGAAAGTTTTACCATCAACAAATCTAAATTTTCCGATAAAAATTCTGATAGTTTTCATACTTCCGCTCAAAACATAGATTGTGGGTGTTCGTTCGTCTGTCATTACTGACAATGACCAATCCTAATCAACTGTGTGATGTGTTATTAATTGTGTGTTCTGAGATGGCTGATGAGGCCAATCTTAGCTCTAAACTGCCTGTTGCAGATAGAACAAGAGAGGTCTGAGGAAGAAAGCACTGCTTGGTGATGCCTTAGCTCTGGCTTTCCGCAGTGCACGTTTCTGCTCGGCTTCGCTGATTCTTTTTGCTTCGTATTCACAAGCTCCCCTTTTTATGAGGCCTCGCCACTTTGTACGATCCTGTGCAATCTGTTCCCATGACTATGTTGGTATGTTGAAGTCTTTAAAGGAGGCTTTGAAGGTGTCCTTGTATCGCTTCTTCTGACAACCATGGGAGCGTTTTCCTACTTGAAGTTCTCCATAGAGGATTTTCTTTGGCAAACGTTCATCAGGCATTCTGGTAACATGTCCTGTCCATCTTAACTGTGCCAATTTCAGAAGAGTATTACACTCTGCATCCCTGCCCTTTTCAGGACTTCTGTGTCTGGAATCCTGTCTTGCCACTTGATCTTTAGAAGTTTTCTAAGACAGTTTGTATGGAAGTGGTTCAGTCTTTTGGCATGCCGTTGGTAAACTGTCCAAGTTTTGCATGCGTATAATAGTGTTGGCAGCACTACCGATCTATATACTTTCAGCTTTGTGTCAAGTCTGATTCCACTTCGGTCCCAAATACTTCCACATACTCGGCCAAATGCTGCACTATATAGCTTTGGCAATTCTAGCATTGACTTCATCATCAATGTGCACAACTCCAGACAATGTGCTTCCAAGGTAGGTGAACTTGTCTACCACATGCAGTCGTTGAGCTTTCACTGTGATGGTAGGTTCCTTGTAAGGCTTTCCAGGTGCTGGCTGATATACTACCTCAGTCTTTTTGATGCTGACTGTGAGGTCATAGCTGTCACATAAATCAGATACTTGATCCACACCTTTTTGCATTTTCTCTTCTGTCGGAGCACCCTTTGCCATGCCATCAGCAAAGAGGAAGTCATCTAGCACCTCTGTCTGCACCTTAGATTTAGCCTGCAACCTTCTTAGGTTGAAAAGTTTGCCATCAAATCGATACCTAATAGGTATACCATTGTCACCATCCTGGAAAGCATCTGTTAGCATGGCAGAAAACATCATGCTGAAGAGTGTTGAAGCTAGTACACAGCCTTGCTTAATTCCATTTGTCACAGGGAATGGATCAGAAAACTCGCCATCATTTTGGACCCTTGCAAACATACCATCATGGAAATGCCGCACCATTGCTATGAATTTGGCAGGGCAGCCAAACTTTGCCGTAATTTTCCAAAGTCCCTCACGACTGACTGTGTCAAATGCTTTGGTAAGGTCGACAAAGGTCATGTAGAGGTCCACATTCTGTTCCATTGCATTTTTCTTGAAGCTGTCGTGCTGTAAAGATCATGTCTATTGTTCCTCTGTTTTTCGTTCTTTGAGCAGAAATAAGAAAATTAATGTTTACCCATGTAAACCTCAGTTTAAGTATATAAAAATGGGGTTTAAGGGGATCAAAATTATTTAGGTAAGTGTTCGTGATGACAACCAAGATTGTTAAGTTTCTTCAACGAAGAATATGATCAGACTGTGCGGATGCGCGGGCTGATTTGAGTCTTCGTTGGAAGCACGTGTCAGAAGGTGGGTTTTTTCATGTTACGACCCAAACAGTAATACGAATTGGAAGAAACTTTTGAAAACTAAATTTTTCTATTTTTTTTACCAAAACTATCATCGTGGTTACTGCCTTCACGACACCCACCTTAATTTCAGTCTTTCGATCGGTCGATATACATGTATTTGTATTTTGTGTTTATGTTTGAAGTTTATGTTATGTCATTTCGAATAATGATGGAACCTAGGGTGAAAATTTTGATCCTGCAAAATTGGTTAAAACCCTCCTGCACATCTTTTCTCGGCGTTTTATTTAACACTAAGTATGTTGGGTAAAAATTTCAGCAGACATTTTAAAATATTTTTCTTATTTTCCCAGAAAACAGGTTTGATATTTCATACAAACTTTCTCCTTAGGAGATAATTTGCATGAATTGTCGTAACCTGTTTTCTGGGAGAAATAAGAAAAAATGTCATCAATTTGTCGTCTGCTGAATCAGCCGAGAAAGTGGTTATGGTTAAACTGCTGACCGTTCAAAGAAGATCGCTCTGATATTGTTTGTTATTTATATTAACTTCTGACCTCTGGTTTTGGAATTGTTTTCTTTCTATCATGTTTAGTGTCTTATTCTTGTAACCGATTTATTCCCTCTTATTTAGCTTTGTGATCTCCTCGTATGGAGATCGGTGAGCTGGTCGCTGAACGTTGTTTAGTTATATTAGTAAAACTTCAATGACTCGAACACCTAATAGCTCGTTTACCTTGGCTGATTTCAACTCTACTGTTCTCAGAAAGACTTTTTTTGCTTGGCATTTTATGTTAAATAAAAATATTTTGTTCCGATTGACCGTATCTTATCAGAAACCATTTGTCTTTTCTTTTTTTTTTTTTTTTTTTTTTTTTTTTTTTTTTTTTTCTCTCAAATATTTACAGTAAAATTAAATTTACGGCCAAAAATTAGTCTGACCTATGCAATTTCTATGATAAAGCTGATTTTTGGAGTGTTTGTCTGAGAAAATATTTTTACTTTTCTTTGCTAAATTTAAGTTATGTATGTATTACAACAATATTGTGGAAATTTCAGAAAAATTGAACAAGCGGAACTTGTTGAAAATCTGCCTTCAAGTTACCTACCCAACAGATTTCTGCATAATTTGCATTCATTTTTACTATGGGAAAAAGTGAAAATATTTTATTTTTTGAAAAAAAAAAGTGACCAGAATTAAACTTTTTGTGCATAGGTAGTTACGACAAATGATTTTGCATTAAACCATGACAAAAGCTTGCAAATTTATTTCTTGTATGTAAAGCGCTAAGCAAAAAAAATAAATAAATAAATAAATAAAATAAAATAAAATAAAATAAAGATTTTCTGAAAGATGTCGAAAGCACAGTAGGATTTTTTTTTTTTTTTTTTGATATTTGATAGCTCAAGAAAACAAATAATCAGGGATGTTTTAGGGAATATTTTATTTGATCAGGAAAATCAGTATGTTGTGTGTACTCATCAGAATCTAATGCGTACACCCAACATACCATACATACTATTATTTTATACAATATCGCAAAGACTTCCCTAAATTATCCCAATTTGCCTCCCAACTGGCGCCATAGTTGACCCTCAGTGGCTCGAACTGCCCATGTCTAGAACAAGTTTTTATGGTCCCAAAGATGTTCGAACCATTGTGGTTTGACTATATGCTCTGATTGTGTCTGTTCCTGTTCGTTCGCTCGTCCCCTCGGTATTCATCACGCAAACACACCTATATAGTTTTTACCCCCTTAAACCTCACTTTTATACAGTAAAACTGGGATTTATAGGGGTCTACATTTATTTTCTTATTTCTACTCGAAACATAGATCTATGTTTATAGAAAACCATCAGAATTTTTCGTCTGAAAGTTTTCAATTTTTTTTTGTGGTAACATTCTCAATATATTTGAATAGGCGTGTTTTCGTAATGGGAGATAGACTGTGATCTTTTATTGTGACACTTCATTAACTGTATAACGCTTTGCATGCTGGGTTAAAAATTTCAACAGGCGATATTTTGAAAGAGTTTTCTGATTTTCCCAGAAAGTAGGCTTTGACATTTCATGCAAATCGTCAGTGCATGAATTATTAACGCTTATTTTATGGGAAAATAAGAAAACTATTATCAATTTTGTCGTCTGCTGAATTTGCCCCTAGCATGGTAAGTGCTAGTAATTCAACTTTAACATTAGCTACGAATAGCTATTAGACAACTTTAGAAAAGATAACAAAATTACACAAATAAATACAATCAAATATATAAGTGTATTTGTAAAACACTATGGCCCCAGTTATACGCTTCTCGATACAAAATGCCAAAGTTGAAAAGGGGCATAACTCTGACAAAAGTGCTCTAAAGTTCAACAAACATTAATTAGATCATTTATACATTGGTTCTGAAGTGCTTGCAAAATTTCATGAGCCTATCTTACGTGGTACTATTTCATCATTTTAAATAAAAGCCTTTCGACGGACAGAGGCAGTTTGCCTTTGATCTAAGCAATTTATTTTTTCATACATCAAGAAAAAATCTCATTTAATGTGACAGGTTCTCATCAAGAACCATTATTAGACTGTGACTTTGACCTCGCGATGTCACGGGACTTGGACTGCTAACCACTAGACTGATTCCTTGTCGTAACAAAGGCCTCTATGCACCCCACCCCGCGCCCTCCCGCACCACCTACACCAGGTCCCGGTTCATGACGTGTGGAGATTGACTGATCCTGATAGCTTCTTTGACTTATCTGAGTCTCTTATTATTCTCCCTGTCAACTATTTTTGCCCCCTCCCAATCGATGACATGATTAGCCTAAGCGATATGATCACTTCACGTTTGTTAATTGAAGAAATGTTATTTCAAATAATATAGGGACATGGTTTTTCATGCATTAATATTCGCCAGGTCCTGTAGGAGGTGTTGAAAATCGAGGCCGAAGGCTGCGGTTTTCAACACTTCCCAAGGGACCTGGTGAAAATGTATTGAAAAACCATGTTCGATCGCTATTATTGCATAAAAACTGAAACATTTGCTACATTTCGTATTATTTCTTGCACTATTTTGTATTGCCTTTTCACAGATGTCTCGCGAGCGTAATTTCCACGGACAATGCTCGTTCTAGGGCCGGGCAGTACACATCTCGTAACGGCAGCAAAGCTGTGGCCCCGGTATCAGCATATTGAACGTTACGTAGCCGTGTATTAACAGCGCGTGAATTGCCTTGTTAATACACGGCTTTTCGTCGGTTAATGCACGTCTGTTAATAACGTGCGACACTGCTTTTTATGCAGTAATTGAAGAAATGTTATTTCAAATCTTAGACGTTAGTTTTGCTTTGCGTATTAACATTGTCTCCTCAAAGGAAAGAATATTCAGTAAACTGCAAGCACTTTCTAAGGATAACTTGTCTATGACAAATAGACACACAGTCTGATTTAAAATATTTTGACCGTGGATGCCACTGAATTATCTGTCCGTCTATTTGTCAACAGTAATAAGTTGCTTTGAATATGTTCAGTTATAATGGCATTACCAAGCTAATATCACGTTTTATTGTAATCTCGAAGCTCACCGGCATCTGCTGTAAATCGTCATTTACGGATAAGTGGAAGTTTCCAGCGGATAAGAATTATTTATGATATTAGGTTAGAAGTGGACATAAAGTCTACTGTAGCGTGAAACCGGGTCTACTTCGAAGTCAAACACCGCGGTCACCCTTCCAGGTACTAACCGCGATCTCCATTGCTTAACTTCGTAAAACAAGCCAATCACTCTACCAGTGTCACCATAAAAGTCGGCTTCCACAGCGAGATTGTAGAAGCGATATATATATATATATATATATATATATATACCTATTCCGTTACATTTCCCCCCTGTTCTTTTGACTTTGTCCCGAAGTCATACACACCTCACTAGGCAAATCCGAGGGCGGAGCCTATGCAACACACTAAGGACACTTTTCCATCTCACCGCTGCCACCGAGCGTGAAACCGGGTCTTCTACGAAGTCAAGCATCGGGGTCACCCTTCCATGTTCTAACCGAGATCTCCGTTGCTTACCTTCGTAAAATAGCCAATCACTCTACCAGTGTCGCCATAAAAGACGGCTTCCAAAGCAAGGCTGTAGAATATATATAAATATATATATATATATATATATATATATATATATATATATATATATATATATATATATATATATATATATATATATATATATATATATACTGTTACAATACATTAGTACACATTACGAAAACTTTCCTATTCAAATATATATGAAAATTTCACCTCCAAAAACAGAAAAATGTCAGATAAAAAAGTCTGAAATTTTTCATATTTCTGCTCAAAACATAGATTGTGGGTACTCGTTAGAACCACCTCGGCGAAGCGGTTCTAACGAGTACCCACAATCTATGTTTTTTAGCAGAAATAAAAAAAAATAATGTATACCCCTGTAAACCCCAGTTTTACTAAATAAAAGTGGGGTTTAAGGGGGTCAAAATTATATAGGTTTGTTTTCGTGATGACATGTTATGTTATAAAGAATGTTTCTTTCTGCTTAAATAACCCAATCCGATAATATTGAACTCTAAATTCCAATCGCCGTGGAACTCCATTTAGTCTTCCACAGCTCATTGCTTCTCTATTTGTGTTCCTACGAAATGGTTACCCTTAAATTGTCAACCACAATAACTGTCGTCTGCTTTGTCATCTGCTTGTGATTTTAAAAGTCATTTTTGCAGACAGTGTGGACCAAGATCAGGCTGCTCCTCTAGGAGCACAGACAGTGTGGACCAAGATCAGGCTGCTCCTCTAGGAGCAGTCTGATCAGGGTTCACATGTTTGCCTGTATGCAAAAATAGGTTTGAATGTTTGCAAGAATATTCAGCAGACGACATAAACAGACGACATTTTCGGATGCAGGTTTTCTTGGCATTTTAAGGGTCAAGAGAACTATCTTGTTATATTGTACGGTGATATCAGTGTTAATATTATTGGAAGTCACATAGTTTTGAATCGAATTATTGAATATTTAGGGAGACGTATTTAAATAAATATTTAGGCTTTCTTCTGGATCCTTTTTGTATAATGTTTGCATTTGTGATACTGATGGTTTGTGTGTTGTTGTTTTTTGTTGTTTTTTTTGTTTTGTTGTTGTTGTTGTTGTTTATTTTTTTTTTTATTTTTTTTTTTTTTTTTTGTTTTTTTGTTTTTTTGTTGTTTTTTTTTGTTGTTTTTTTTTTTTTGTTTTGTTTTATTTTTTTTTTTTTTTTTTTTTTTTTTTTTTTTTCATGTACAATGTATCTATACATATACATTATACAAATAAAATAACGTTTAAACTAACCTGTCATCATACAAATTTACGTAAAAAAAAAAAAAAAAAAAAAAAACTATGATATTGTACTTACCATACTGCACAGTTTGTACAAATACTTTTATCTCAAACCTTAATAAAATCAATTTCGACATACATTTTTTGGGAGTAAAAATCATTGTTACGCCGTGCAATTCATTTTTTCTATATCTGCAGCAAATGTTTGTACTTGTGTGGTGGTACCCGTTTTGTTTCAACCGGAGGCTTGAGCAAGAAAATGATTGTTTACAATACGGGACTTTTAGTATAGTTTTCCCAGCGGCAGGCAACGTTAAAACAACCTTGCATAAATATCGATACAATGTCATGACGTTGAATCGACGTTAATGCAATGTTCCCGACGGGTTTTAGCATTTCTGTTAATCACTAACGCGCTAATGGCATTTTTTTAAATTTTCATTGAAAATAAGGCTTGATATTAAATGTGAATCGTCTGCAAAAATCAGTGCGACGATTCACACGAAACGTCGTCTTATTTTCTCTGAAAAAATAGCAAATTAAAGCAATTTCTGAATCGTTTCTCAACAATTTTGCGTAGTCCTTTAAAGATTAACTTATATCGGGGTGGTAGTGGGTGGAGTGTGAAGAGGGGAAGCGGTTAATACGAGTGATGACGGTGACACGTGACATTACGTAAACCTGTCCGTTATCTTAACCTTAATCACTCTCTGGGTTAGTTCAGCAGACGAAAAATTGGTGATATTTTGTCTACTTTTTACAGGAAAAGGATTTGACATTCCATGCACATTGTCTCCAATGGGGAAAGTTTGTATAAAATGTCAACACTTGTTTTCTGGGAAAAGAAAAAAATATTTCAAAAACACCGTCTGCTGAAAAATTTACCCCGAGTACTAAGCGTAAATGTTCGTGTGTGTCTTTATTCCCAAGATACACTTGACTCTGTTTATCTCGAACTCGCTTATCTCGAATAACCGCTTATCTCGAAGCGATAATCTGGTCCCTGCTTAAACATGAAAATCTAACAACTGGTAACAAAATATTGTGGAAATGAGAAGAAATTTCTCCTCTTTTCCACAATATTTTCAATAGATCTCTAACTTCAGGAGTCAAATTACATATACATTTGTTAAATGTTGCTGTTCGATTCATTTTTTCCTAAATTCTGCAAATCTGATATGTCGATGTACGGATATCTCGAAGTATTTCAGATAGTCTCTTGGAATTCGAGATAACGAGTCGACTGTACATGTATATGGAAAATCGCTTAGAATATGGCAATTTTGAATATACCAACAGTTGATACTTTACGGCATTATTTCTTACATGCTGCAGTTGCCTTGTTCATTGTTTCTTCAGTTATATTCGTCAAAAAGTTATCATTTAGAAGTAAACTATTGTTTAGATTCATTTTATAAATATCACTAGCAGTAGCTTTGTGATACAAGAGGAAATGCCTGCAAAAATCAAAAGTCTTATATTTCCAGTAATCAGCTTTCCTTGGTGTACCCTTCCAAAACCATACCATTCGGCCATTGGCTCTTTCGTTTACATACACAATGTCATTATAAATTTTAATCCAATGTCCGAACCTGTGCCCTGCGTTCCCGTCGTATAAACAATTTTCCACCTTACTGACATCACAAAAACTTCTATCAGCCACTCTCCTCGCCAGTTCGACGCCGACTATGAGAAACATTTCATCTACACAGTCCTGCTTTGGGCACTGCGAGACTAATCCTGTGGGGTATCCATAATACAACAATTCATGTTTGACATCATTAAGTCTGTCAAATATTTGTGGAACACACGCAAACACGTCATCATCCATCCGTCCTATAAGTACAGCGTCCGGAAAATTACTGACTGCATAGTTAAGCCAGCTATGGAACTTTCTAGCGAAACTTTTCCCATGTCCATGGACTGATGTATTTAGAAACACTAAATCCTGGTTAATTCTGTGCTCTTCTTCAAGCTCTAGTGTAATCTGGTCTATCAAAAAGAAAGCTTTTATAATCAATGGTTTATAAGCGCTTGCTTTTGTTATGAACATCTTACGCTGAGCATCCCTCAGACAAAGATTTTTTGACTGGGATAATATTCCAATTACTACTGTCTTTCTTGTCGGCTTTGGGAACGGTACTTCGTTATTCTTCATAAAAAATATATATCCACGTGAATTAAAAATCCATGTCTGGTTTTCAAGCCTATGTTTCACATTCTCCTGGCTATGTAGCAATATAATCGTTATTAAAGTAATAATCGTTATTTGAACTATTGTTATGAGAAAACAAATGTTACGAAGTCTCCTCTGGCACTGCATTGTGAAATTAATTGCTTTAATCCTGACAAGGTTTGTTGTATTCGACAGTGATCTAATGTGTTCTTAGGATTTTTCAACATCTGAGTCGGGATACAGCATTTCCTATACAAGATTGGATGTGCGTCCATTGAAGACTCAAATCGACCTGCACATTCTGAAGACGTTAATGAGATCCTTTGCTATCCACCGAATGCCCATGCGAAGACTCGGACGCATTCGCGCAGTCTGATCTGAGTCTCATCTGAACACACATGCAGTCATGTAGGGAAGGCTGTACCCCGGCTTATTCTGTAAATAAGGTCAGTAAATAAGCCGCGTGGTACGAAAATGTGTCTTTAGGCTGATATGGACGGCGAAGGCTCAGATCAGACTGCGCGGATACGCAGTCTGATCCGGGCCTTCGCTGTCCGCTGCCAGAATCATTGGATACTATATAGAATGTAAATGACCGGATGAGCCTTTGTGTATACGCGGGATGACTCTTAATCTGTGCATTTTGTCATTTCGAAGACACCTTTTCTCTGGCTGCAATTCACTTGAAAAGAGATATATTAAACATGAAATCAGATACGTTTTTTTTTTTTTTTTTTAATATATTTCACCCGTAAAAGGTGTAACTTATTGTCTAAAATACACACTATTGTGTGTGACCTGAATTTTATGAAAATGAAATATTTAGTCAGCACCTGAATGTGATTTCAATCTGCAGTCAGCCAAATACAAAAGGTATTTGTGAAGTAAAATAACTGATTCAGTAAGGAAAATTCCTGCTTTGCCAATGTAAATTAATATTTTTAGTCAGTAAACGATCACGAACATTATTTATCAACTAAGTAATTATTGTTCTAATATGTGCCAAACAGCCTCATCATACCACTGCAACCTTTGGCATGATTTCTATATGTTTTTGGCCAGGCTTTCTACGAGGTCAGATACTAAAAGTTACAAGAATTTTGGAGGATAAACACCAGTGGATTCAGGAGGGCCCATATTTTACGATATTAACTAGTCGATGAGACTTTAAAGACAGTGATACTTCATCTGTTTTGTGTTTAGGGTACATCAAGATACCTGTAGTTGCAGACAGCGGTCCTGAGTATCCATTCAAACACAGCAATATTTTACAAAGTCAGTAACTAACCGCATGGTCAAGCAAGAAACCAGAACAAAAGTACTCAAAAAGAGGTTTTAATGAATTGCAACACTTTAAAAGTTGAAAATAGAAAGTTGATTAATAAAAATATCATGAAATGGATGTTTTTAATATCGGCCCTGTTACAGGTCCTCGGCCAATTGTATTGGACTTCAGGCGGCAGAAATGGCCCGGAGCGAAGCCATCCTTAGGCCAAAACGACTGACCTCGGGCCTGTAACATGGCCCATTGGAAACATCCATTTTATAACATTATAACATTTATTTGTGTCATCGTTAAAAACAACGTTCATGCGAAAATATAAAAGCGTGCTTTGAAAAGAATTAACTTAAAGAATGATTATGAACCTGGGACCAAGTCCTTCATTAACAGTTAATCTTCTTTTGACTCGATATCCGAGGTGATGATGATGATGATGATGATGATAATGATGATGATGATCTTTTCGCCTGCGGTGTAAAAATGATAGAAAATCTCCCAAGTGTATTCGTTCTCCTTACCATCGCTCTCAGGAACCCATCAGCCATATCAAGGCCACAGGCGTAGTGCCCATCATGCACATTACGCATGCGCGTAACATTTGCGTAACATGCGTTACATAAATACCCAGCAGGCACATAACGTTTATACAACGTCGGCTCAACGTCGATGCAACGTCATGACGTTGCATCGACGTTGAGGCGACGTTGAATAACGTCATGTGCCTGCTGGGTAGTATTTGCAATAAAGAAACATCAACTAACGGAAACTATTTGCATCTTTACCACAGGGACTGTTCTTATAGGAAAGAATTATTGCTTCCAAAATAAGGGCTACTCTAAAAGGAAATAATTTGCTCCTTTTCAAGAGTAGCACCTATTTTTGAAGCGACACTAGGGATATTTTTCACGATTTTTCCTGGGTGTGCGTTAAAATAATTCCGTTCTGGCTACGCTACTGAGGAAGGTTCTGTTATAGGTAAGCCCTTAAAATATGTCTTGACATTTCAAGCAGACGATTCACATGAAATGCAAAAACTTGTTTCTCTCAAAATTAAAAATAAAAAGTAAATAAAATTAAATTAACTAGAATGTCTTCTGTTACAAATTTAGCTTTGCGCTTTAAGAGTTAATTTAGTCCAACTCTGCTCCTTATCTCCTTACAGATGTATCCCATAAAAAGACAGAAACCCATAAAAGGGCATTGACAAACAGTGTAGCCACAGATCAGACGCCGCAGAACGCGTCGTCTGACCAGGGTCTACACTGATTGTATTAAATACAGGAATTTTAAGCAAATATGGTAACAGTAAAATTTTATCAGACACCCCTTATATTGGAAATGGGCCGGTCCAAAGAGTGAAGGTAGAAGAGTCCATTCGGCATAAATGGGTTGAATATTCAGATAGCTGAATGCACTCAAGGGGATTGGATACACCTATTTTCCGCCATTTTTAGCTCGCCTGTACAAAGAAGATGCAAAGCTATTGCAGTCACCCCGATCGTCCGTTTCCACGTCCGAGTTCCCGTCACACTTCAATGGAACTTCAATGGCTCGAACCCGATGGCTAGTTTACCATGGATGAGTCGAACACGTTCTTGAGTCCGCAGGGATTTCCTCCAAATACGATATACGGATAATTTAGGGAGATTTTCTTCTTTTATCTTGCAAATGTATGCTATGTGCACTCATTAGAATCGCCTCGCTGAGGCGATTCTAATGAGTACACACAACATACGTTTATAATATAGAACACCGAAAAGATATCCCACAATTATCTCCATTATGCCTCCTGGTATAGCACTAATAGTAACCCTCCGTGGCTCAAACTACCGCTGTCTCGAACAAATTTTCATGGTCCCAAAGGGGTTCGCGCCATCGAAGTTCGACTGTACTTAAAAGTTTAATGTTTCAAGTTTTTCAAAAGTTCATATCTCGACAATAGCTTAACTGAAAGTATTCATATTTGGACCATACATACATGTACCTGGAGGAGCGTTGTGGTTTTTTTTTTCTACTTTACTATGATAAATACAACTCAGATAGATACTTGGTCAGACATATGTAAACCTTGTGACATTGATTTGCAGGCCCTTTTTTCATGGTCCAGTGATTTTGCTTATACCTTAAAGAATTTTCATGGTCAAGTGATTTAGCCTTATACCTCGAAGAGTATTTCATGTTCGAACACCATACTTTCCGATTATGAGTCAGTATGACCCGAAGTTTGACCTCAAAATAATTTAGGTCATAGTAACCTTTAGTTCACGGTCCAGTAATTTTACATTATATCTTGAAGAATATCTGATGTATAAACATCATACCTATGGATTATGAGGATTATGAGCCAGCAAGACTCAAAGTTTGACCTCAAACTAAATGAAGGTCACAATGACCTACATTTCATGGATCAGTGATTTGTTCACATATCTTGAAGAGTAATCGATTATTAACATTATACTTATGGATAATGAGTCAGCATGACCCGAAGTTTGATCTCAAAACAAATATAGGACACAGTGACCTACATTCCCTGCTCCAGTGATTTTGACTTATATCTTAGAGAGTATTGATATATAAACATCATACTTTCCGAGTATGCGTCAGTATGACCCGAAATTGACCCAAAACAAAATAGGTCACAGTGACTTGTATTTCATGGTCCAGTGATTTTCCTTTTATATCTTGAAGAGTATTTAATATCAAACACCTTGTTTCCTGATTATGGGTTCGTATGACCCGAAGTTTGACCTAAAAGTAGATGTAGGTCACAGTAACCTATATTTTACAGGCCAGTGATTTTTGCCTTATGTCTTGAAAAATATTTCATGTATAAACACCATTCTTTTAGTCTATCCTTCAGTTTCATCCGACATTTGACCTCAACATAGATTCAGGGCACATTAATCTATATTTCACAGTCCAGTGAGTTATCTTATATATTGAAGATTATTTAGTGTATAAACATCATACTTTCGGATTATTAGTCCGTATGACTCGAAGTTTGACTTCAAAATAAATGTAGGTTACAGTAACCAATATTTCACAGTCCAGTGATTTTGCCTTAAATCTTGGAGAGTAGTTCATATATAAACATCATACTTTCCGATTATGTACTTTCGACATCTTTCAGAAAGTCGTTTTTGCTTGACGCTTTACACAGAATTAATAAATTTGCAAACTTCTGCCATGAATTGATATACCCATCTGTCGTAACTACCTATGCACAAAAAAGTTTTATTCTAGTCACTGTTTTTTTAAAAGAATCAAGTATTTTCACTTTTTCTAATAGTAAAAATGAATGCAAATTATGTAGAAAACTGTAGGGTAGGTACCTTCGACAGACTTTCAACAAGTTCCACTTATTCAATTTTTTTCCTGAAATTTTCACAATATTGTTGTGAAACATCAGTAATTTAGATTTAGCAAAGAAAAGTAAAAACATTTTCTTTAACATATAATAAAAAAACACTTTACTGTAGAAATTGCATGGGTCAGACCAATTTTTGACCGTAAATTTAGTTTTAGTGCACATATTTGAGATCAAAACACAGAAACAGTAAAGACATTAAATGGTTGATGATAGGATATGGTCAGTTAAAACAAAATATTTTCATTCAAAATACAGTCGAATCTCAATGGCTCGAATATCTTTGGGACCATGGAAATTTTTTCAAGATATAGGTAGTTCGAGCCACGGAGAGCTAATAATAACGCCTGGTCAGGAAGCAATTGGCGATAATTTAGGGATTTTTTTTTTTTTTTTTTCCGATCTTCTAGATAGTAGTGGTATCTTGAGTGTACTCATTAGAATCGCCTAGATGATGTGATTCTAATGAATACAACATAAATTTCATGATAAAATAAGAAAATTCCTTTAAATATTTGTTTTCTTGAACTATCAGACAGAAGAATTTCATAGGGACTCAAACAACGAGTTCGAATTACGTGGTAAACGAGCCATCGGTGTTCGAGCTATTGAGGTTGACTGTAAAACGCCAAGCAAAAAAAAAAAAAAAAAAAAAAAAAAAAAAAAAAAAAAATACAAAAAAAAAAAAAACGTCTTTCCGAGAGATGTCGAAAGGACAGTAGTTATATGATCTTGCTTTATATAATCTTGTTCGTTCGCTCGTCCCTTGATTGTGACCCTTCATTAACTTTATGACGCTTTCCGTGCTGGGTAAAATTTCAGCAGACGACATTTTTAAATATTTTTCTTATTTTTTCCCAGAAAATAAGCTTTGACATTTCATGCAAATTATCTCCTAGGAAGACACATTACGAAAACACGACTATTCAAATGTATAGAAAATTTCACCTCCAAAAACTGAAAATTTTCAGATAAAAAAAAAACTCTGATATTTTTCATATTTCTGCTCAAAACATAGATTGTGGGTACTCGTTAGAACCGCCTCGGCGAGGCGGTTCTAACGAGTACCCACAATCTATTTTTGAGCAGAAATAAGAAAAATAACTGGTACCCCTGCAAACCCCAATTTTACTATATAAAAGTGGAGTTTAAGGGGGTCAAAATTATATAGGTATGTTTTCGTGATGAATTTGCATGAAATATTAAAGCCTATTTTCTAGGAAAAATAAGATAAATATCATCAATTTGTCGTCTGCTGAATTTACCCTAGCATGGTAAGTGTTAAATAGGGTGGTAATCATTATGACAAATGACCACAAGAATTTTCAATATAACAAAATATTTATTTCAAGTATGAAATTCCATAGTAATTTAACATTAACCTTAACAATTTAACATCAGCTATGAACGGCTATAAACCAACTATGATAAAAATCGCAAAACTTTCATATTAAATAAATGCAAGCAAACAAAACAAAAGAAACATATTTTATGCCCATTTTGAATCGATTTCATTAAAACACAAAATGCACAATTAATTAAGGAAAATTACATACAGGTAATAGCACATATACATATAAAACAGACGTTTTTGAAGAAAAAGCCATAAACAAGAAAAAAAAATCAATGATAAACAAGCTTAACAGAATCATAAAACATGCACATTACGCAGTATGGTGTAACTGTTTATTATTTATTTGTTTAGACTTAATTAATTAATTAAAGAATTTCTTCATATAATTCTTTTTGAATATGAATGCATTTACCCAGGAAAGACCATATTTGTGAAGCATAACCTTCCCGACCCAGTGGGCACATGACGTTTATGCAAAGTCGCATCTTCGTCGATGCAACGTTATGACGTTGCATCGACGTTGATGCGACGTTGTCTCAAAGTTGCATGCCGCGGGGGAGGCACCAAAAGAAGATATGAGGAACAAACAATCATAATTAAAATCTAAAGATTGCCCTTAGTAACAAACCACGCGTAAATAAGGAAAATTGAGTTTCGGTTTGTCTGAGACTTCTCATGAAAACAATATAGTTTTGCGGGAGCATACGCTCCCTATAACATGCTTAAATCATTTACGCCGGGTGTCCCATAAATGGGGCAATGAAAAACAGAGCAGACCCAGGTCAGACGCCGCGAAACGCGGCGTCTGATCATGGTCTTCACTGTTTGCATTAAGTACAGGAATTTCCATAAAACATGATTATAATAAAAACGAACAAGACATCCCTTCTATTGGAGATGGGTCCTGTCCAAAGAGTTAAGGTAGAGGAGTCTATTCGGCATAAATGGGTTAAGTGGAATTTGATTTTCCAAGCCACTAGAATGGACTCAATGATCCTAAGCGAAAGAAAAAAAAAAACATAACTAGAAAATGTTGCATGAAACTGTACGATCCAACTATATCCTTGATCATAAATGTTGTAATCACCAATCATCCGTTCTGAAGACTTCCTGTGGCCAAAATGCTGAAATTTTAATGCAGAACTGGAGATACTTTGTTAACAAGCTTTCCCTAGTCCGAAAAGGGCCATACTTCTGTAAAATTTAGACGAAATTTCACCAAACATTAAGCTAGTCATCTACACATTAATCCGAAATTGCACACAAAATTTCATGAACCTAGCTATAGGGATTCTTGAGATATTTTGTTAACAAGCTTTCCCTATTCCTACACTGTGCAAGTCCGAAAAGGGCCATTTCTTGTAAAATGTTGACGAAATTTCACCAAACATTAAGTTGGTCATCTACACATTAAACGGAAACTGCATACGAAATTTCATGAACTTAGCTATAGGGATTCTTGAGATATGTTGTTAACAAGCTTTCCCTATTCCTACACTGTGTAAGTCCGAAAAGGATCATAATTTTGTCAAATATTTATGGAATTTTACCAAAAATTTATCAGATCATCTACAAAGTAATCCCAAACAATACGCGTAGGCAAACTTTCATGAGCCTAGCGCTAAGGATTCTTGAGATATATTGTTAACAAGCTATCCCTATACCTCACAATGCACTGTTGAACCGTATTTCTCACGGAACGGATTCCTCACGCCGGTGCGATAAATTCGACCGAATTTTTCACATTCGGACAAAGGTGAAGAATACGTTTTGCGGATTTAGAGTTTTTAACCCAAACGAGTTTGTCACACATTGCTTGCACACCAGTAAACAAATTTTTAATGAATGGAAACATTTTCGGTGAAATATAGGTGTGAGAAATTCGGTCGGATTTTTCACATGTCATGTAATATGTCACAACTATGAATAATTCGGTCGAATTAATTTTACAGCAGGGAAGTTTTCGATCGAATTTATCGCGTGCCAGATATATTTGGTCGGATGTGTTACATGTGACACACTTTGGTGAATTATAGGTGTGAGAAATTGGAACGTATTTTTCATATGTGATGTTTTCGGTCAAATGTGTCACAACTGTGTGGCGAATTAAGTCTATTTTTCCATAGTTTCACAGCTGTAAAGCATTGGATCGAATTCCTCACAAGTGACATATACGGTCGAATTTCTTACATGTGACACATTTTGGTAAAATATATATGTGAGAAATTCGGTCGGATTTTATCACATGTGATGTATTCTGCTGAATATGTGATGACTTTGACGAATTTGGTCAAATTGTTCACATCTGTGAAGTATTCGATCATATTCCTCATGTTTGACGGAACTTTACATTTGATATTTTCGGCAAATGTAGGTGTGAGAAATTCGGTCAGATTTTTCACATGTGATGTATTCTGTCGAATATATCATGATTGTGACGAATTCGATGGAAATTTTTCACAGCTGCGAAAAATTTCGATAGAATTACTCACATGTGCTATATTTGGTCAGATGTCAAACAGGTGACACATTTTCGGTAAATAAAGGTGTGAGAAATTCGGTCGCATTTTTCTCATGTGACGTTTTCTGTCCAATATGTCAAAACTTGTACGAATTAGGTCGATTTTTCCACAGCCGTGTAGTATATCATTGAAGTCCTCACGTTTAACATAATCGGTCGAATATTTTACACGTGACATTATCGGCGAATATAGGTGTGAGAAATTCGGTCGGATTTTTCACATGTGATGAATTCTGTCGACTATGTCATAACTGTGACGAATTAGGTCTAATTGTTCACATCTGTGAACATCTGTGAAGTATTCGATTTATATCAATAGTTTACATTTCAAGTTTAAGATAACAATATAAAGACTGATTTTTAGATATCGACTTTTCGAAATAAAATATTCACAAATTGGGTATCAATATATGTAATTATTAATATCCATAATTAATTATAGATATCAATAAAACTCTTTACAGATATCCATAATTTATAGATATCTTTACAATTAGAATATTTGATATCAGTACCAACAATCTTATATCTATAATAAGATTTGTCGAAATCTGTATAGAATAAGGGATGATTGATATTATTGAACAAATCCATAGGTATCAAGAAACAGATATGACATTTCATTTATTTCATTTTATGATATCCAATAATATTCGAAGTTAAAAATAATAATACAATAAATAATAAATCTATCACTCGATTAAAATATATGCATGATAAGAAAAATATATTACCTCGAAACTGTATTAAATGGTTAATCGTATGTTTTATATCATAAGCTGTGACAAATACGTTTGTGAGAAATCCGTGCATGAAAAAAAAAGCACTTTTTTTAGGGTTTTTTTGAAAGGTAACAAATACGTTTGCGTGCTATATATAAAACTGATACCGAACGAGTTTGTCACAGATAGGTGAGGAATACGTTCGGCAGCTGTGAAAAATTCGGTCGAATTCTTCACGCCGCGTGACAAATCCGACCGAATTTTTCACACGTGTGAGGAATCCGTTCCGTGAGAAATACGGTTCAACAATGCACAAGTTCGAAAAGAGTCATAATTCCGTAAAAAATTGACGAAATCGAACAACCATGTTTCACAAATGAATATATAAATTGAGTCCCGAAGTTAGAGATGCGTTGAAAATATTGTGGAAAAGGAGCAATTTCTTCTCTTTTCCACAACATTTTGTTACCTGTTGTTAAAACAGGGACCAGATTTTCAATTCGAGATATGCGGTTATTCGAGATAAGCTAGGTCGAGATAACGATAGTCGATTGTATACGATAAATACAGTGTCAAAGAAATGCCTGGCCACTGCCCTTTCGACATCATTCGGCAAGACTCTTTCTGCTTGGCGTTTTATTTTAAATAAAGATATTTTGTTCTGATTAACCGTATCTTATTGATTAACCACATCTTATCAGAAACCATATGTCTTTTCTGTTTCTGTGTTTTGTTACTGAATATTTACCCTAAAATTAAATTTATGGTGCAAAATTTGTCTGACCTACTGTGCAAGTTCTAAAGCAAAGTGATATTTTAGAATTTTTATCTCAGAAAATATATATTAGATTTTTTATTTATTATTATTTTTTTTTTTTTTTTTTTTTTTTTTTTTTTTTTGTAATTTTAAATTATTTACGTTTCACGACAATACTTAGAAAAATTCAGCAATTTTGAACAAGCGTAATTAACTTGTTAAAAATCTGCCTCAGGTTTAGCTACCCTGCTGATTTCTGCATAATTTGCAGCCACTTTTACTGTAGAAAGTGTAAAATGAAACGATTCCAATGTTTTATAACAAGTAACTAGAATAAAACATAGGGTTGACAAATGGTTTTACATGAAAGCATACCAAAAGTATATAAATTTACTCATTCTGTGTAAAGTGCCAAACAAAAAACGATTTCCGAAAGAGTAGTACAATCATTACGAAAACACACCTATTCAAATAATTTAAAATTTTAAAACCAAAAAAGGAAAAAATTCAGATAAAAAAATCCGATATTTTTTCATATTTCTGCTCAAAACATAGATTGTGGGTACTCGTTAGAACCGAGTTTGTTCTATTACTCGTAAGAACCGAGGCGGTTCTAACGAGAACCCACAATCTATGTTTTGAGCAGAAATAAAAAATAATGTATACCCCTGTAAACCCCAGTTTTACTATATAAGAGTGGTGTTTAAGGGGGGGGGGGGGGGTTCAAAATTATAAAGGCATGTTTTCGTGATGACATCATCATTTCTGAGTCTGTGAATTAGCTCTATTCTTGTCAACTGCTTGTAAAACGAGACGTTCATGACCAGAATCAAAATCTGAACTATTATTTCTGGCTTTATTTGAATTAGGTGATATCTCATCTTTAGTTCTGGCACTATTCTCACTATTGTAACGTGTAATGTCTTCATCAGAGAAACTAAACATGTTCTTATCAAACTTGTTCTCGTTTTCAGACTTAGAGATTTGTGGTGCACCTGTCACATTGATGTTTGAACAAGTGGTAGCCATGTTGGTCTGTATATTAGCAAGAAAATCCTCTTGTACAATTGCTGGCGATGAAGATGGCGGTCTGAAAGCAGAATAAATAGGGATAAACGAAATGCCAACTGTTTACTTTTTTCACTGCCATAGGCCATCACGAAAACATACCTATATAATGTTGACCCCCTTAAACCCCATTTTTATATAGTAAAACTGGGGTTTACAGGGGTATACATTATTTTTCTTATTTCTGCTCAAAAGCATAGATTATGGGTACTCGTTAAAACCGCCTCGCCGAGACGGTTCTAACGAGTACCCACAATCTATGTTTTGAGCAGAAATATGAAAAACATATTAGATTTTTTATCTGAAAACTTTCAGGTTTTGGTGGTGAAATTTTCAGTATATTTGAATAGGCGTGTTTTCATAATGCGATAAAATAGGCTTTTGCAAACAGCATAGATCCAGATGAGATGGCTCATAATCATAATGAGCCGTCTCATCTGGATCTACATTGTTTTAACATTCAGTCTTTCAACTTTACATATAAACTTCTTCCCAAGCAGTAAAAAAAAACGCAGACGACAAATGTCGTCTGAAATTTGGCACCGAATGAGTTAAAAGGATGCACTGAAAACGGAGAATATATGGGCCGCGTCAAGTGAAAAAGGGCCTTCGAATATGTGCAAAATACGCACTTTCAATCATCCTGCAACTGCGCAAAGTATCATCAATGCCTTTGTTCTCTATTCATACATTCTGTAGTGTCCAATGATTCTGTTAGCGGAAAGTGAAGATCCTGATCAGACTGCGCGGATGCGCAGGCTGATCTGAGCCTTCGCTATCGGCATATGCCTAAAGACACGTTTTCGCATGGTGTGGCCAATATAAAACACACGTTTAGCTGAATGTAAAGACTGTAAATTTTAGGTCTAGTAGTTCTCCAAAACCATTTTAGTCGGGAAACTCCCAAAAGTGTAATTGGCAAACAGTGCAGACCCAGATCAGAAGCCACAGGACGCAGAATCTGATCAAGGTCTACACTATTTGCACCAACTACAGGAATTTCTGTAAAACATATATGGTAATGATAAAAACTAACCAGACACCCTGCTATTGGAAATAGACAGGTCCACAGAGTTATGGAAGAAGAGTCCATTCGACGTACAAGTGTCAAACAATCCTACAGAAAGGTCCTGAGCACACAACAATCTACAGAAAGGTCTGAGCATACAAGGTCACTTTGTGTCTCAAACCCCTTCTCTTTCTTTCAGGTCGAATCTAGAATGATTCCTGAGGGTGGTTCCATTTGATTAAACTAGCTTACTTACTCTAAGTATTCGGACAGACAAGCCTGAGCAAACAGTGAAGACCCAGATCAGATCAGGGGTTTACACTGTTTTGCCACTCATCAGCAATTTTATGCACATTCATAGGTAATAAAATAGGCTTCTTGAAGGGAAGTATAATGTAAAGAGTAAGGGATGTGAATATTTAGAGTAAATTCGGTATCCCAAATTTATCTAAAATTTCCAATGAAAATGAAATTTTTAGTTAACGGGGTAGGGAGTGATTGACCCCCCCCCCCCCCACACACACACACACACACATACACACATATATATATATATATATATATATATATTATATATATATATATATATAATATATATATATATATATATATATATATATATATATATATATATATATATATACATACACACACACTCTACGAATTCCCCTCCGAATTCGCCCCTGTTTTCTGGTCCGTCTTTGGGTACCTTTGTACCATGTTTGAGGGCCGTGCTGTAAACATAGCCTTTCTTGGGTATCTCAACATCTATTTCTGTTCCATACAAATGTTCAGGAGACTTGATATATTTGGTAGTTTTTTTTTCCGCCATATTTTACAAGGAAGATAACTTTCTGTCTTCCTGTTTGCTTTCATGCACACCAGATCACTTTTGAAAACGTTCCCTTTTTAGAAGGGAGGTAAAACAAATTCTTATTTGTTTAGAGTATATTAATGAATGCTTCAGAAGCCGTCTATAACGTTAACCCATTTATGCCTAGCGTCCCATAAAAGGGACATTGGCAATCAGTGTAGACCCAGATCAGACGCCATAGAACGCGGCGTCTGATCAGGTTCTACACTGTTTGCATTAAATATAGGAATTTCTATAAAACATGGTAATAATAAAAATATATCAGACACCCCTTTTACTGAAAGTGAACCTGTTCAAAAACTTGAAGTAAAAGAGTTCACTCGGCATAAATGGGTTAAGCAAATGTAAGTGGCCTATTAGAATTTTTGAATTGTTATTCCCGCTTTGTTAAATCAAGAAGAACAAGCAAATTCAGAAATTTATGTCCCTCACCTATTAAAAATCCTCCAAAAAAATGACCAGGTTAAAAGGTACCTAAGTTACAATGTGAAAATTATTAATGTGAGGATTATGTCCAAACCACAAGCACATCTTCAGACCAAGTAGAAAATGCCTGCAAAGTTTCAAAAAGACTGGTTAAAACCTGTAGGAGGAATTGCACACAAGACACCCTATATACTCTATTGAGGCAAAAAATGGCTAAGTTCACGATGTATAAAAAAGTAACAAAAATGAATCTGAGGTTTATATCAAAACCACAGGCACATCCTCAGATCATGTAAAAAAAACCTGCAAAGTTTCAAAACGATTGGTTGAAATCTGTAAGAGTTGCACACAAGATACCCTCTCTATATAGACATGTACTGTTGAGGCAAAAAAATGACTAAGTTCACAATATAAAGAGAGTGACATAAACAAATCTGAGGTTTATGTCAAAACCACGTGCACATCCTCAAACCATGTAGAAAATGCCTGCAAAGTTTCAAAAAGATCGATTAAAACCAGTAGGAAGAGTTGCGCACACAAGCCATCCATTCTATGTATACTATTGAGGCAAAAAAAGTAAGGAGTTGCGCACACAAGGTATGTACTATCTGCGGGGGACGGAAGCATGAAAGTATGGAGCCACTGAAGCGTGAATACTATGTCCCCAACTTTTCACCGAAAATCCGGGGGACAAAAACAATCCTCGTTTTCAAAGATGTTACCATTAAACAGAATTTGCTGTTGTTAGGAATCCTTAATGAGCAGAGTTATATATAAGGAATGCCTTGTTCCATTCTTATTTTCCCATAAAACGTGTGATTTGATTATTTGTTAAAAACATATCCAAAACATATATTTCTTAAAGTATTAATCCTTGTCACGCTGAATAAATTAAGACGCCACACCCACTGCTAATTTTCAGCCAATCAGATTACTACGCCACACCTACTTCTAATTTTCAGCCAATCAGATTACTTGATCCAGTTTTTTTTGTGTTTTTTTTTTTTTTACAAACTTAAATACTTAATGACAAGCAGTGTAAAGAAGCCAACTGATCTGGATCTACACTGTTTGCAAAAACAGGGTATATCCGGTTTCAGCAGGACCAGGGTTAAATACAATGTTCTGGAATAATTTCTCATTAACTGTCAGCTCTTGATCAAAGGTGTCTGTCTTGCCAGTCAAATTATCATTATAACGAATTTCGTTATTGTATTGAGTGTTTGGTATTAAGAGGACTGATTGTTTTAATCCACATTACGAAAACACGCCTATTCAAATATATAGACACTTTCACCTCCTAAAACTGAAAATTTTCAGATACAAAATTCTGATATTTTTCATATGTCTGCTCAAAACATAGATTGTGGGTACTCGTTAGAACCGCCTCGGCGAGGCGGTTCTAACGAGTACCCACTCTATGTTTTTGAGCAGAAATAAGAAAATAATATATACCCCTGTAAACTCCAGTTTTACTATAAGGAAGTGGGGTTTAAGGGGGTCAACATTATATAGGCATGTTTTCGTGATGATCTTGCAAGATGGTCAGATCCAGTTACTATTCGATGAGCTGTTTTACAAGTGATTTCTTCCGCGGTTTTAATAGCAAATAATGCAGACCCTGATCAGACGCAACATTAATATATAGATAAATGACATAGACCTGTGTATATAAACGTTCAGGGCCCCATTGTTCAAAGCTTACGATGTCGTTAGTTAACGATTCGTTAAAATTTACATCGAGTGATACGCAAATATGCTGAAATTTTTTGCTGAAAAAATGTGAGTAGCTTTTGCAGTGCAAAAGCTACTCACATTTTTTCAGCAAAAATATCAGAATATTGTATATTGAATCTGCTAAAACAGTTAACGAAATGACCCTAAACGAGCTCGTTAAGCTAACGACGCTTTGAACAATTGGGCCCAGGCTAATAAATAAATAAAAGGCCTGTGCATTACATATTCTTATCACTTTATATGCTGGGTAAAACAGCAGACGACATTTGAAATATTTTTTTTTTATTTTTCCTAGGAAAAGGACTTGCCAAGGAGACAATCTGCATGAAGTGTCAGATCCTGTTTTCTAAGAAAAATAAGAAAATATCATCAGTTTGTCGTCTGTTATTATTTGCCTGCGCTATAAGAATCAATGCACGCACTTCGATAGATTTCAACCTGTGAAGGGATGTAGCAGAGGGCCTCTTAGACTGGTATCAGTCTGTTAAATAGAGCAGTTTCATAAAACAAATTCACTAATAAACTGCAAAACATATACACTAATATAATGTTCTCAAGAAATGTCTTATTTAAACTGTATTTTAGATAAGGGGCAAATAATATTAATAATACATATTTCTATAGGTTTACTGTAGTTGTGCACCTTGTTTATTAGAATGGCTTAAATGCAGGGCCTGATTGCCAGGCTAAGGGCCTCTGTACTATAAACAATCGGAATGTATCTGCCAGTCATAACATCTGTTGCACAAATGAGATGTTCGATTTTCATACAAGTATCAAAACACTTGCATATAATCAATGATATTCTTGTCAACAAGAATAACGGCTGCTCTCTAAGTTGAGGTCGTATGAAATATTTCTAAGATCGTATGCATCATTTTCATAATTCCCGAACAGCGTTTTATTTTCAGAGCAAACAAAAGAGGAGTCTAATTTGATGCATTTCAATGTAGAAATACTTAATGTAGTTTAATGATGATAATTTATGGTAATCCTGTGAAAACGAACTTGATATCTCTTTATTCAGTTGTTTTAATTAGTACACTCAACATACAAGTATTATGTAGAAAATTGAAAAGACTTCCTAACTTATTGCTACTTGCTTCCTGACCTGGTGCCATGATTAACCCTTAATGGCTCGGACTACCCATATCTTTAACAAATTTCCATGGTTCCAAAGATGTTCGAGCCATTGAGGTTCGACTGTAGCACACTCAAAGGGAATGGATATACCTGTTTTTTTTTGTTTTGTTTTATTGTTGTTGTTTTTTTTGTTTGTTTGTTTTTTTGTTGTTTTTTTTGTGTGTGTTTTTTTTTTTTTTTTTTTTGTTTTTTGGTTTTTTTTTTGTTTTTGTTTTTTTTTTTTTGGGGGGGGGGTTGTTGTTGTTGTTGTTGTTGTTGTTGTTTGCTGTTTTTTATGGGGGGGGGGGGGAAGAGGGGGGAAGAGGGGTTGTTTTGTTTTTCGCCATTTTATTAGGGAGACAACTTTTGTGACTCCCTTCTTGTCTTCTTGCACACCAAACCCTTTCTGAAAAGGATCTACCCTAAAAGGAAAGAATTCGCTCCCAGGTTACAGTAGACCCCTTTTCAGAATGGCGGAAAAACAATTATGACAGTTACCTCTTACCCCCACCCCTCCCCCTCCCGCAGGCCTGCACGCCCCCACCTCCAACCCCATACACTCTCTCTCTCCCCCTCCCCTTCCACACACATACACACACACACACACACACACACACACACACACACACACACAACTTAAAGGGTATCGACTCCTCTTAAAATTCTAAATACTGTTTAGAAAAGACAAGACCTTGAAAACAATAATTAAAAATCGGGCAGGACTACTATACCATCTGATCAGAGAAAAGCAAAAACCCTTTTAACATTAAATGCGCTTATTAGTTGGGATATGTATAAAGCAGGGGCGGATTCACAATTTGACTCAAAATTTCATTTTCATGGAAAATTTTGGAAAAAATAGGATTATCATGTTTGGATATGTATAAAGCAGAGGCGGATTCAAAATTTGATTCAAAATTTCATTTTCATGGGAAATTTTGGAAAAATTAGGATTATCATGTTTACCCTAAATATTCGCACCCTTGCTCTTTAAAAGACGTTATACTCCTCTTCAACAAGTCCAATTTACTGTCTTTGTAGGTTAAATGCGGGAGACTGTTCGATATTCGTGTACTCAAACATTTTCCTTTATAGGGGGACAACCTGTCACAAAAAGAATAAAACTTTCCGTCTTCCTGGTTTCCTCATCAGAGGCGGATCCAGTAGGATATCTGAGGTGTTCAGTTTATTCATATGACCCGTACTCACTATACATATTCGGACAGACCGGCCTGAGCAAACAGTGCAGACCTAGACCAGACGCCACAGAACGCGGCATCTGATCAGGGTCTACACGTTTTGCCACTCATTCAGCACATATCGTAGATGTCCTCAAATATGAATACATGTTGCCGTGTCTGCTGGAAGAGTGGCAAACAGTGTAGACCCTGATGAGAAGCCACAATATGCGGCATATGATCTATGTTTGCTTGCTCGTCTGCCCGTCTGAATAGTTCAGGTAAATATGATTTTAACTCTTTCGGTGCCAAATTTCAGACATTTGTCGCTTTTTTTTTTTTTAACAAACTATCGCTTGGAAAGACGTTTATATGTAAAGTTGATAGACTGAATGCCAAACAACGTAGATCCAGATGAGACGGCTCATTGAGCCGTCTCATCTAGATCTATGCTGTTTACAAAAGCCTATTATTATCGCCTGTGGCAGTGAGGGAGTTAAATGCGACACCATACGGATCCCTCCCTCCTTTTCCCCTCCCTTACCCCACCCTCACACCCTCCGCCCCGTTACAAAATAGTTTAGATTTCAAGAGTATTACACACATTCAAAGAAAATAGTCTCGGGACACCAAGTAAACAAAACTTTAAAGCTGATGTGTTGGATTCACGGCTTGTCAACACAAAAAGGGCCACATCTTGTCAAAAGCGTCTGTTCATTATGTTATGCCATTTTAAGATTAATGGCACTTCTATGTTAAGAAGATATAAAAAAAATAACCCAACATCAAATTATACACGTTGTTTCGTAAACATATTAAATCATACCTTTGACAGACAATTCCTGCCGGAGGGCCTTTTACGGTGTTTTCCGGTCCTTTACGGTGTTTTCCGGAAGTCAGATCCTTTTCTCAGGCATCTATCTGTTTTATATTTCGTATTCAGTTAAAGAGAACCCGGAACAGACATTCCTCCAACACTATCGTGATGAGGTCACACACTTTTATACCTTAAAGCAAGATTTGATTCATCGAAGCATAAGATCGATGAGTGTATTTCATATACCGTTTTAGATCTAATTACCGCACTGTGCGCTTAGTTTTTTTTTGTTTTTTTTTTTTGTTTTTTTTTTGTTGTTGTTGTTTTTTTTTTTTTTGTTTTTTTTTTTTGTTTTGTTTTGTTTTCAAAATTACTGGGAAACTTGCAGTAAAATATCCATCCAATATGGACTTAGGAGCCTAACTACTTTTCCACATGCTTCCAATATAGCCTATGGCTAATTCTCACCCCTATAATATTCCATGCCTTCAACATTTGGTCTCGAACTAAAAGGTTAGCCTTAGCCTGACTAAATATATCACAAAAAACGAAGGCATTACGAAAACACGCCCATTCAAATTTATCGAAAATTTCACCTCCAAAAACTGAAAAATCGCAGATAAAAAAAATCTGATATTTTTTCATATTACTGCTGAAAACATAGATTGTGGGTACTCGTTAGAATCGCCTCGCAGGGGCGGTTCTAACGAGTACCCACAATATACCATGTTTACCTCTGTAAACCCGTTTTACTATATAAAATGAGGTTTAAAAGGGTCAAAATTACATTGGCATGTTTTCGTGATGCTTCTAGTAGCTTATTTTTGACACTTTTCTGCCCTTGAACATATGTACCCTCATTTTGGTGGAAAATAAACAAAAGAAACAAAAGATAATTATCAGGTCTGATTTATTTTCAACAGCATTCTCAAATACCATTCACAAATTTATGCAAAGGAATGCAATTAAATGGAATGTATTTTTGTGTAAAAGTAACATGAATTTAACAGTTCCTATAACTGTACTGTCCAATTAGAGTCAAATTTTTTTTTATCAAATATAGCCCTTGGTTTCGGACTTTCCTTATACTTCTTGCTGATTCGGTCTACACTGTTTACCGGTTATGTCTTCACAACCCTAACTGGGACCTTTTTCCCAGTATGAGCACAAGTTATAGATAAAACAGCAGAGGACTTCACGATGAGTACATTTAATGCGATATTTTTTTTTTCTGATTTTCTTTATAAAAGCATTTGCTGTTTTACATCAAGTAAAGCAGATGCATTTCAAATGAGTACCAACAACATGCTTTTGCAGAGAAGTATGGGTACTCATTTGAACTTCTTCGATAAGTAAAGCATATACTGTTTACAATTTAAATTGCCTCGACTTGTATGAGTACCCACAAAATATGTTATGAAAAAAAATAGATAAAAGTTCTAGAGCTTCATCACGAAAACATACCTATATAATTTTGACCCCCTTAAACCCCACTTTTATATAGTAAAACTGGGGTTTACAGGGGTATACATTATTTTCTTATTTCTGCTCAAAAACATGGATTGTGGGTACTCGTTAGAACTGCCTCATCGAGGCGGCTCTAACGAGTACCCACGATCCATGTTTTGAGCAGAAATATGAAAAATATCAGGGTTTTTCATCTGAAAATTTTCAGTTTTAGGAGGTGAAATTTTCTATATATTTGAATATGCGAGTTTTCGTAATGTAATACGAAGACTACGAAATTGCTTGACTGTGCGCTTACGGGGGCATGTGCGGTAATTAGGTTGAATACGGTATACTGTTTATTTTACCTGTTTTAAGTGTAATTTATGGTATAGAATCTGACAAAAAGTACGTACATCGCTCTGGGCAGACGTTCCTGAGCAAACAGTGTGGACCCAGATCAGACGCCACAGAAAAGGTTTAACTTTTTGCCAGCACTCCTCCGTCAGTTTAGACACATCAGCGGGCAGGTAGTAAAACTTAACCCTTGTCCTGCTGAATAAATTAAGCTGCCACGCCCTTTACAAATTTTCAGCCAATCAGATCATTTTATCCAGATTGTTGATATAAATTCAAATACTGCATGGCAAACGGTGCAGATCCAGATCAGTTGGCTTCTTCAGAAGCCAACTGATCTGAATCTACACTGTTTGCAAAGGCAGGGTATACCGGGTTCAGCAGGACAAATGGTTAAGACTTGTTCAAATGTTACGAGGTGTCCCAAAATTAAAGGTTGCAGGGGCGGATTCAGCGGTGTTCGTGGGGATTCAGTCGAATCCCCCTTTGACTCAAAATTCATTTTCATGGGAAATTTTGGAGAAATTTGACAAATTTGTTATACCGTACTTACCCTAAATATTCACAATCCTTACACTTTACCGTATACTTCTGTTCAAACTGTCCATTTAACTGCATATAAATGTATGTCACATTTTTTGATAAGTGGCAAACAGTGTAGACCCTGATCAGACGCCGCATTCTGCGGCGTCTGATCTGGATCTACACTGTTTGCATATGCCTATCTGTTCAAATACGTAGAGTGAGAACGGTAATTTGATCAAACTGAACCCCCTGAGAAGTCATCCCAGAATCGTCCATGCTTGACTTTTTCGCTCCTTTCAGTAGCATTTTATTTATCTCCGAATGGCAATGTGCATTGTGCGTGCATTGGTACAGTCTTTAAGATAGATTTTAGGAGGACATCTTCAATGTAATAATAATTTGGGCCGGAACGTGAGAAACGTACCTTCGGACATGTTCGCCCAGCGGATGCGCAGGCTGATCTGAATCTTCGCTGAGCGAACATGTCCAAAAATACGTTTTCTGACGTTGCGACACATGTGATGGACAACGCAATAAAATGTACCCTTTGTTACATGTTAAGAGCAAAGACCTCGAACAGTGGACACACCTACTCATCCGGGTCTTCCTTTCCAGCATGTCCGATACGGGACCTTTTTTCACGCTACGTATTTTGGGATATAGCAGGCCAGTCAGTTCAGTATGGGGTTTATCGGTCGCTGTTGTTTGAAACATTTCTTTGAGTATTAACGGTTAACATGCTGGGTAATTTTTTCAGCAGACGACATTTTAAAATAGTTCTTTTATTTTTTTTCACAGAAAATAGGTTTTGACATTTCATGGAAACTGTCTCTTGCATGAAATGCCAAAGCCTATTTTCTTTGAAAAATTAGAAAAATAGTTTGTCTGCTGAATTAGCCCAGAAATGGTTAAGGTTATGGTAGATAAGTATTTTATACTTATTCAATCTACTTTATTATTGTTCTGTCTAATATATTCGTTTCGAAAAATTCCATTAACTATTAATAATGTTATTATAAATACTTTCGATTAGCACTCTGGGTAAAAATTTCAGCAGACGACATACTGAAATAATTTTATTAACATTTTTCCCAGAAAACAGGTGTTGACATTGCGAAAATTGTCTCCAATAGTCACAATTTGCATAAAATGTCAGATCCTGTTTTCTGGAGAAAAAAAAAATATTACCAATTTGTCGTCTGCTGAATTACTTCAGAGACTGGTAAAAGTTAATGGCAATGAAAATAAAAAATCGCCAAATAATGGATCGATTTAAAATACTCCCCTATTCATGCGAAATACCTTTAAACCTTAAAGCGCCAAGCCTAACTTCGAAGAAGTTCAGGGACATATTAGTTTGGCCTGTCCGTCCATCTGTCCATCTGTCAGTCTGTCAGTCAGTCCGTCCGTCCGTTACACTTCATCACAAAAACATACCTATATAATTTTGACCTCCTTAAACCCCACTTTTATATATTAAAACTGAAAAAAAATATATATATATATACAGTCGACTCTCGTTATCTCGAAATGCAAGGGACTCTCTGAAATACTTCGAGATATCCGTAGTTCGACATATCAGGTTTGCAGAATTGAGGAAAAAATAATTTGATTAACCACATTTAACAAACTGATAGGTAATTGGACTTTTAAAGTTAGAGATATATTGAAAATATTGTAGAAAAGAGGAGAAATTGCTCCTTAGGAGCAATTTCTCCTCTTTTCTACAATATTTCCATCTGTTGTTAGGTTTTCATGTATAGGCAGGGACCAGATTTTCACTTCGAGATAAGCGGTTATTCGAGATAAGCGAGGTCGACATAACGAGAGTCAACTGTATATATATATTAAAACTGGGGTTTACAGGGGTATACATTATTTTTCTTATTTTTGCTCGAAAACATAGATTATGGGTACTCGTTAGAACCGCCTCGGTGAGGCGGTTCTAACGAGTACTCACAATTTATGTTTTGTGCAGAAATATGAAAAATATCAGAATTTTAATCTGAAAACTTCCAGATTTTTGGTGGTGAAATTTTTCAATATATTTGAATAGGCGTGGTTTCGTAATGTGCATACGAGTAGGAATGGTTAGAGCTAGGGTCCTGAAATTTTACATATAGCATCAGCATGAAAAATAAGCGAAACAGTACTTTTCGTTTTTCAGTCAGGGTTCTCCTTGCGCATGTTATTCCCATTTCTCAACTTAGGCATTTGACGACAAGCGGTGGGTACCTTGTGTACGCAACTCCTCATACACTTTTATACTGATCAATTTATAACTTTGCAGGTCCTTTTGTCATGGTATGTAGATGTGCATGTGGTTTTGACATTATCGGCAATGTAATATTTGTTACTTTTTTCGACTTTTGACCTTAGCCACTTTTGGGGTTTAAATACTATTAAAAATAAAGGTGCATTACCGTGGGTACCTTTTTATACCGATCAATTTGAAACTTTGCAGGCCCTTTTGTCATGGTCTGTAAATGTGCAAGTGACTTTGGCATTATCGTCAATTTAATTTTTGGCACTTTTTTCTACTTTTGAATTAAGCTGTTTCTGTCCGTCTATCCGTTATGCTTTGCATACGGTCAGGAATGATTAGAGCTAGGATCCTGAAATTTTATATATAGCATCAGCAGGAAAAATAAACGGACAGGTACTTTTTTGCGTTTTTCAGTCAGGGTTCTCCTTGCGGAGTTATTTTCCCTTTTCGACAGGCATTTGACGACAGACGGTGGGAACCTTGTGTGCTCAACTCCTCATACAGTTTTATACTGATCGTTTGAAACTTGCAGGCAGGCACTTTTGTCATGGTCTGTAGATGTGCATGTGATTTTGGCATTATCGTCAATTTCATTTTTGTCCCTTTTCATCACGAAAACATGCCTATATAATTTTGGCCCCCTTAAACCCCATTTTTATACAGTAAAACTGGGGTTTACAGGGGTATACGTTATTTTACTTATTCCTGCTCAAAACCATAGATTGTGGGTATTCGTTAGAACCGCCTCGTCGAGGCGGTTCTAACGAGTGCCCACAATCTATGTTTTGAGCAGAAATATGAAAAATATCAGAATTGTTTATCTGAAAATTTTAATTTTTTGGTGGTAAAATTTTCAGTATATTTGAATAGGCATGTTTTCGTAATGTTTTGGACTTTTGATCTTAACCAATACTATTAAAGTGCATTACCGTGGATACCTTGTGTGCACAACTCCTCCTACAGTTTTATACCGATGAATTTGAAACTTTGCAGGTACTTTTGTCATGGTATGTAGATGTCCATGTGGTTTGGGCATTATCATCAATTTAATTTTTGTCACTTTTTTTGACTTTTGAACTTAGCCATTTCTGGTGCATAAGTGTTACGGTCAATGCATATTTCAGGGAAAGCATATAGCGGGGGATAGTGTGTTACAAACACATTTTCTAGTTAAAAATTATATTTACAGAGAAAAAAAAAGACCTGAATTATTCAAATAAAATGTTATGCCCTTTTTTTCTCTGAAAAATGATAATAATGAAAAAAAAAATGTCGTCTGCTGCAGTTGTGATTGGCGATCTAAGGGTTGATTACCTACTTGTATATTTTCACAACTATTGATTTAAGTAAACCCAAATAAACTTAGTGCCTTTGCATCGGCGTTGAAACGCTAATTTTTTTTTTTTTTTTTTTTTTTTGTGCTTGTGCGGAGGTCGACTTCCGCGTACTTCGGAATAGTGCTGATATTAAACTTTCTGGTCCTTTGGGAGTTTTGAGCTTATACATTATATGTGAAAACAGATTACCCATTGTAGTCTGAAGACCCCTAAAAGGGTAATTGGCAAACAGTGCAGACCATGATCAGACACCAAAGAACGGTGCATCTGATCAAGGTCTCCACTGTTTGCAAATAGTTCAACCATTTTTCTCTATGAATATCTACATCAAATAGCCTGATATACCTAAAATCGAAATTAGAATCTTCCAATATATAGTGTGGGGTCTACAAAGGGTTAAACTTAACCACTCTCTGGGCTAATTTTGCAGATAACAAACTCGAAATAATTTTTCTTATTTTTTCCAGAAAGCTCCCTTAAAGTCAAACCGGTCTGTCTTTAGTACCAGGCAAGAAACACTTTGCTACAGTTAACCTTCTATCCCTTAACCCATTTTAGTCTGGAGACCCCAAAAGGGTAGCTGGCAAACAGTGCAGACACAGATCAGCACTGCAGAATGTAACGTCTGATCAGGGTTTCCACTGTTTCAAATAGTTTAGCCATTTTTCTCTGACATATCTAAATCAAACAACCTGACATGCATACATCTGGGCCCAGTTGTTCAAAGCGTCGTTAGCTTAACGAGCTCGTTAAGGGTCATTTCGTTAACTGTTTTAGCGGATTCAATATACAAGATTCTGATATTTTTTGCTGAAAAAATGTGAGTAGCTTTTGCACTGCAAAAGCTACTCACATTTTTTCAGCAAAAAATTTCAGCATATTTGCGTATCACTCGATTAAAATTTTAACGAATCGTTAACTAACGACATCGTTAGTTTTGAACAACTGGGCCCTGAAATTCAACTCTTCCAATATTATAGTATGTGGAAGTTTATTCAGTATAAAATAGATTAACCCTTTTGACCCTGCAGACCGAGACATATTCTTTTGCAAACGGTGTAGATCCAGACGAGACGGCTCGTAATGAGCCGTCTCGTCTGGATCCACATTGTTTGTCATTTTGGTCTGGATTTATGGCTAACACCCTAATTTGTAACAATGGACATATCCAAATTCTAAGATGGAAGAATCCACTTTAGAAAATCAGGGGTGAAATTGTTAAAGGGGGCAATAGCATAGTTGCTGGCTATCATATTTCTCAAACATCAAGACAGTTTAATCCAAGGAATCCATGTATCATTGTAGTATTTAGGATTTCCAGTGGGATCTTCAGGCTGGTTTCCAGGAGGTACCATAGTTCTATTGTAATCTTGCAGTCTGATAAGCATCAGATTTACAATTTCCCTGTTGTCGTCTGCAATATTATAATATTCACAAGGGTCTTTGGCAATATTAAATAAACATGGTTTGACAACTGGGTAACAATTAGTTGATGCATTAAACGGCTTTTTACCACAGTGTAGGGTTACACTAAATCTATTCTGTCGACCTTGAACCTTTATATCTAAGTAGTTTACCTCAAAGTCACTATTGCTGTACTTATTATTTGTATTAATGTTATTGTTTGTCTTAATCTTGTCATCTGCTAGTCCCCACGGCGGATACCAGCCACTCCAGTCCATCCCAGGATCCCCAAGTATAAGCTTATAATCTCCAATCCTCAATGCAGCAGCAAATGGTATCAGTGGATCAATGTTATGCAATATTTCAGATCTTGGCGATGTTTGGTTTGCATACAATGCTTTCCACAAATCCATTCCATCTATGCTTCCCATCCTGCTTGAATCTCCTCCGGCCACTGTATACAGAGTTGGGAGCCAGTCTGAGACATGCATCATGTGGTTTGAAATGTAGCCGGAAGTATTTAAAAGTGGACTATAAATAAATCCCGAGCCCCTCATTCCTCCTTCCCATAAGGTTGCTTTAACACCCCTGAAAACAAACGATGCACAACTTGGGGAAAGGGGCCCTTATGCCATATACAAACAACGTAGGTACAGATGAGCGTGTGGACTTGTGCAGTCTGATCTGAACATTTAGGGGATAACTGCATTCATTTGGGGAGGTAATCGGCGGTTTTATGGTCGGAAATTTCGTTTTAAGGCGACGCGTCAGCGCATATTTACTTCCCCAAATGACAAATTTGAATGCAGTTATCCCCATTCTAATGCATTTATTCATTTTCTATGTTGAAGAAAATGTACTATTTGCACAAAACGACAAGTGCTGTGAGCTGCGTAAAACCAAATGCCAGCCAATGCGAAGCGACGTTACGTGATGACGTCGGATTTCCGACAGTATACCGCAGAATATACCGTCGCAAATTTTTGACGTTATCCAATCAGACGTTACATACGCAAGTACATAAGAATCTCTATCGACATATACGACAATATCCATTGATTCTGTAAGCGGGCAACGGAGGCCCTGATCAGCCTGCGCGAATGCGCAGGCTGATCAGGGCCTACGTTGTCCGCACATTGCATTGACCTTTTTCGTGCGTTGAGCAACAAATATTTTAGATTAATCGGAATGTGAGAAAATCCACTTTATGACAAATACGCACAGCTATGATCCCGACCAGCCTGCGTATTCGGGCAGTCTCAATCAGAGTTCGATAGTGCTCTGTAGAAAGCCAAGGATCTAATGCTCCTCAGGTGCACAGCGAAGACTCTGATCAGAGTGACTCTTTCCTAGGCGCATAATGCACTTTTTCACGTGGTTCCTAAGATATTTTTTAAGGTTTGTCACAAGGCACAATTGTGGAAAAACTAAAGCTCACAATAGGCTCAGAAAAGAGTTGTACCCTCATAAATATTTTTTCTTTGTTTCCATGGATATAAGCAACATATCAAACTTTTTGTTTGAATAACGTGTCTTATCTAGATCTATAATGTCATTGCCCGGTCAAATTAAAACAGTGCCACGTGCAATATAAGCCCAGGTAAAAAATACACGACGTAACAAACGCAGAATCATTCGCTATCACTGAGAGCGCCAACTTCTAAATCAGACCTACTAATCTACTATATTCTGCTATAATCATAACGACGCTTGTATCAAAAAAACATGTTTAGTAAATCAACTTTGGATTGTGAAATCTCCGATTTTATATAGTGACAAATGTGTGTTCGACAAGAGAACTTCACTGAATGACAAGACCCCCACCAAAACTCTCAGTCGATTAAATTGACTGTTTAATCCTACATATTACGCTTTTAAAACCAGGGCCCAGTTGTTCAAAACTGATGATGTCGTTAGTTAACAAATCGTTAAAACTTTGATCATTAAATACGGCATATACGTTATTATTTTTGCTTAAAAATGCGATTTGCAAAAGCTACTCACATTTTTCAGCAAAAATATCTGTGAATTAGATATTGTACTTACTAGAACAGTTAACATTCTGACTACTAACGAGCTCGCTAAGCTAACGACGCTTTGAACAACTGGGCCCTGGTGTTGAAGCAGATGTTTCAAGTAAGCTATGTAAGAAAATCTTCTTTACTATTCTGAAAATGTTCATGTATGAACTCAGTATGGTAGGGTTCAATTAGTAGTCTGTTAAATCAATACTTAATATTATTCACTGAAAAAAAATACTGCTGCTCCTGCTCGAATATGATGCTGAATACCTCTTAAAACACTGCTGGAGGTGCGTGGGGGGGTGGATGGGGGAGGGATGTTACATGCTTTTCGTTGCTCCTCATACACAGAAATCTCTTATACAGAATCTACTAATTCCTATCTCCCGTATTGTTCTGTATTTCCAAGGAAACTTCCTCTTTTCTGCTTATTTAAATGATTTACCTTATGAGCTTGCTATGAAGTACTGAAAACAACCAGATTTTTTATTCAAGTCTGAGAAAACATTATGCCAACAACTACGAAATACAAATTCCTACCAAGGGGGATAACTAATTAAAAAATTTCGTTCATGATATGAAGTTACAATGATAACATCTTTTCTGGTTCTGATGATCTAGATACATTTATACATCAACAGACCTGATCAGGCCGATCGGGTGTGCAGGCTAATCATAACACTCGTTGTTCGCATATACCCTAAAACACATTCGCACATGACACAGCTAATTTGCAACTGTGTCTTATGTACATAAATGATTAGAAAGAAGATATACCTTAAAGGAAAATTACTGGCGGCATTGTCGTCATACCCGTTAGCAGGACCACCGTTGTCTGTGGTAAACACGATAACACAGTTGTCAAGCATTTTCTTTTGTTTCAATGCTTCTTTTATTTCACCAACTGAGTCATCTAAAGCCGCCACCATCCCTGTATAATATATAAGATTTATCTTACAAAAGCAGACATCAATAAATGCAAGGCGGCAAAATCACATAAAAACAATGGTTTGGATAGCTTTCATTTAACTCCAGTGTCTAACAAAGTATATGAAGTCGCCATCTTTATATACAGAATCTATTTACCATCATAACCGCTGGTGTTAACATCACGAAAACATACCTATATAATTTTGACCCCCCTTAAACCCCACTTTTATATAGTAAAACTGGGGTTTCCAGGGGTATACATTATTTTTCTTATTTCTGCTCAAAAACATAGAATGTGGGTACTCGGTAGAACCGCCTCGCAATCTATGTTTTGAGCAGAAATATGAAAAATATCAGAAATTTTGTCAGAAAACTTTCAGTTTTTGGTAGCAAAATTTTCAATATATTTCAACAGGCGTGTTTTCGTAATGGCGCTGTTTGGCGGCCATAAAACGTCTCCTCGTACTCACCAACTTGTCAGTAGGTACAACATAAATTATTTGGGACCGGCCCCGGTGGCTCAGTTGGATGCGCGTCCAACTGGTGATCAGGAGGTTGCGGGTTCGACCCCGCCGCGTCGGAAACATTCTTTCGCAGAGATTTGATCATGAAATATTTTCTGTGGTCATTCTCTCCCTTCCGCTGATTCAATAAGGGCAGTTGTCAGTTTCTGGCGAAAGAATGTGCACATTACTGGTTGACCGCTTAGAGGACTATGGTTAGGTAAACTGACCGCGCTCGACATGACCCATTTGGTTGACTGCACCGTAAGATCTCAACACAAACAAACAAACAACATGAATTATTTGCTGAAATACAAGACGTTATCTATTTCTTTATGGACACAAATTGTGGGCTAAACGACTTCATGCTGTAGGTTGAGAGAACTAGATGCAATGGTTTAATTTACACTCATAATTCAAAGTTGTCTCTGAAAAATGATGTCCAGGAAAAGCTATAATCACAGAACACAGCCCAACAATGACACCAAGATGAAGAATGAGCAAACCATGACAGATAGTACATATGCAACAAACTTAACCCTTGGCCTGCTGAACCCGGATAAACCCTGCCTTTGCAAACAGTGTAGATCCAGATCAGTTGGCTTCTGAAGAAGCCAACTGATCTGGATCTGCACTGTTTGTCATTGAGTATTTGAATTTGTATGAACAACTTGGATCAAGTAATCTGACTGGCTAAAAATTAGAAGTGGGCGTCGCATCTTAATGAATTCAGCATGGAAGGGTTAAGGAAAGCAAAGTAACCTGCTCCCTTTCATCAAATGAAGTGACTACTATGCTAGGCAAGATCCATAAAAAAACAATAAAATAAAGAGCAGGACAAAACATGGGAAAAGCTTCACTGCCAGAAGCCACCAGGCCATATAAAGAACGAATGAAGCCAGAACAACCACCTTAAAACATTCAGTAGTAAAAACTACCGAGGATTTATGACGGCTTAACCCGATTTGATAATTATAGAATCAGGTCCTTACAGCAAAGTGAACATGCGACAAAGAAAGTATTTTCCCGAACATCTCATGAGGAAGTACTAATCTGATTTTCTTCCATTTGCAAAAGTACAGTCAATACAGTGCAGGCAGTTTGAACTGATACCTTTTAAAGCTAAAAACGTTGATTTCCAAAAGTGGTGATCTATTCTGCTTAACCAGCATTTGCCTTATTCGTCCATCCTCAATTGTACTCCCCCACAAAAAAAAAAAAAAAAAAAAAAAAACGTAAATCGATAATATCCCGCCATTATCGTGTCGCGGGCAGATAACTCTGTCAAAAATTTACAAAATTTGCCCATTAGCAATCCCAAACCAGATCTCCTAATATCAATGTTCCAAGTTTGGATAAAGTCCCTTGATATTTACTCAAGTTATCGTCCGGAAACGAAAATATGGGCGTGTCTCGGGAGATAACTTCAGCAAAACTTGAAGAAATTTGCCCATTAGCAATCCCAAACCAGATCTCCACAATATAAATGCACAAACCAAGTTTGGTGAAAATTCATTTATGTTTACTCGTTATCATCCGGAAACGAAATACGGACGGACGTACGACTGACGGACGTCTGGACGGACACGTGGACGTCCAACGTGAAGCCATGATACCCCGCTTCTATCGTGTGGCAGAGTATAAAAATACGGATTATCGTTTTCAATTATAACCACACCACAAAAGAAAGTGTTGAAGGCTTGTATTGTGTGTATGGATCCACGATGTGTTGATATGGAATATAATATCTTTTAACAGACACGATAAGAAGAAGCACTATTAGAATGCCATATTGTTGCTACCATACAAATTACAGTCGACTCTCGTTATCTCGAAGTCCAAAGGACTCTATGAAACACTTCGAGATATCCGTACTTCGACATTTATCAGATTTGCGGAACTGAGGAAAACAATTAATCGAACAACCACCTTTAACAGAATGAATAATTTGACTCCTAAGTAAGAGATATATTGAAAATATTGTGGAAAAGAGGAGAAATTGCTCCTAAGGAGCAATTTCTCCTCCTTTCCACAATATTTTGTTGCCTGTTGGTATATCTCTGTGTTAAAACAGGGACCAGATTTTTCACTTCGAGATAAGCGGTTATTCTAGATAAGCGAGTTCGAGATAACGAGAATCGACTGTACGTCTCATGAACAACATACATGTATGTTATTTTGTTAGGACTCCTCTTCGTTGTTCGTTGCATGGTCGACTTTTGTCATTCCGTGCAATTAAAGTTTTATCCGATGCTTGGAAGCGATGTGGGCTTTCCTGGATATCTCCATATTGCTTATTTTCTTACATTACATGACAACTGCATTCCATTTTGATTTTTTAATTGGTTGCAATGGCTGTATCAAATTCATTTTAAGTTATATTTTCCTCACTATAACATTGGGAAGAGATGTAAACATGTGCTTCAATATCAAAGTATACGAGTCACTTTTTCTTAAACTGTCCGCAGTACGCTTCACACTGTCATTTGTTGTTTGTACAGATTTTTCCGCCACACTGTATACAGAACAATTGTTTCAAAATGTTAATAATATCCCAATATTCTTACGATTCTTAATTCAGTTATACCATCTGCATGATCTCTTAAATTTAGATAAAACTGCATTTTTTCAGAATGTATGTTTGATGTTTGTGTATATAGGTGTATATGTTATATTTTTGCTCTTTTACTCAAGTAACATGTGTTTTAAAGAATTTATTATGCCAGTAGAGGGCCAAGTTAAATGTGTCACCCTCTTAAAACATTGTGAAAATGTGTAAATGTGTAAATAAAAAATAAATAAATATGTCCATCAATGTGCAAATCTCATATACACTGTCTCCCAAAATTATCACCCTAAACCTTCGCGTTATTTTATTTTGGGACAGCACACTGTTCATCAAGACAAATAGTCATATTTGATGCAGTACACAAATATACATTGTATTAGGGACTCGAAGACCTCCCTACAAAAATTAAGCAACGTTTCCCCGCTTTTTCTAATTAAGAGAGAAACCATAGACAGAATACTGTTCACTCTAGAATTACAAATAGTCATCATCCAGACACTAAATCACTGCTCCACACAATCTCTCTCTCTCTCTCTCTCTCTCTCTCTCTCTCTCTCTCTCTCTCTCTCTCATATTTGATGCAGTACACAAATATACATTGTACATGTATTAGGGACTCGAAGACCTCACTACAAAAAATTAAGCAACGTATCCCCGCATTTTCTAATTAAGAGAGAAACCATAGACAGAATACTGTTCACTCTAGAATTACAAATAGTCATCATCCAGACACGAAATCACTGCTCCACACAATCTCTCTCTCTCTCTCACTCTCTCTCTCTCTCTCTCTCTCTCTCTCTCTCTCTCTATTGACTAGAAAGTGTATACTACCTTCTGTCGACTATCAAATCTATCGAACAACCATGAAATAATATGCGATGCTTTTGTTTTTCTTTAACATGAACAGTAATGGTCTTTTCAATGCTTGTTCCGCCACACTGTATACTGAACATTGAAATCAGGGAGAGGAACTAAACAAGCGGATTGCTTTCGTTCCAATCCTATAAAATGCGTCATTTGTTGTTTGTACTCATGAAAGTGTTGAACAAAAAAATAAAATATGTTTAAATTAAAGAATATATCAATAATTTTATAGTCCACCAAAACCACGTTTTAAAGGAAAATATCAATCATCAATTTTACCGGCAAACAGTTTCCGCCTGTAGTCTTTTATATGAGGAAACCTGTTGACATATTCTTGTGGTGCTTCTAGTGGGTCTTTATAATTCCCACGATGAACCGCCTGATGTGCCACGTAGAGAAACAGAGGCTACAAGTAAATAAAAAGAAACACAACATTTACCATCTGCTTATGAGGCATATGAACGCACTCTGTGTTTAACTCTAGTCCTGCTGAACCCAGATATGCCCTGCCTTTACAAACAGTGTAGATCCAGATCCAGATCTGAAGAAGCCATCTGATCTGGATGCACTGTTTGTCATTATTTATGTGAATTTGTATTAACACCCTAGATCAAGTTATCTGATTGGTTGTAAATTATATGTGGCATCATAATTTATTCAGCATGATAAGGGTTAATAAGCTTCCACTCAGGTCTTGAGACAATATACCGTATTCGATCTAATTACCGCACATACCCCTATAAGCGCACACTCATGAAATTCCGTAGTCTTATTACAGCCAGTGTACTTTTTATTTACTTTTTTATAAAGGCATATGTTGTGGGTTCTCATTTGAATTGCATCGACTTGTCGATGCAATTCAAATGAGTACCCACAACATATGCCTTTATAAAGAAAATCAGAAAAAAATCGCATAATCATCATCAAATAAGTCCTTTTCTGATCTTTTTATAGTGTATCCTTAATAGGTATAGGTACATATTTTATCACATCTGAGTGTTCCCAGTAATTTTGAAAAACCTAAGCGCACAGTGCGGTAATTAGGTCGAATACGGTACATATATTTTAATTTTTGATAACGGTTGGGTGACTTATTTCCAAAACCGTTGTATTTTCAAGACAAAACTTATTTTCTACAGAGTTTTACTGGTAAAGGATTACTGACACAAAACACCCCATTGAAGATATTATTTTTTGAAAGTAACAGTTAACATTCTGATTGCGTATTTCTTCATATATCTAGAGGCAAACTTTTATTTGCAGTTGTTCTTTGTCTTTCGTATGCAAGTCGTGACTGGGTAAACAATTTGTGTCAGCCATTTCAACACCACAGCAGCTCCTTACTTTTTGCATGGAACAGGTCTTATCACACTCTTTCTAACTTTAGTATTTCCAGCGAGACCGCTATTGGGTAAATACCTACGATCAATGCTTTGAACTTAAAATATAAAACGTAGCAGTGATAAGTGAGTAATATATGAATATGCAGTTGAATCCCATGACTGTGCAGAAGATTAATATTGAATTTAATAGGTGCTACCTACATCCGTGCGACCAAATTATCATCACATACTTCATAGGTGGGTTGGCCAGATCTAAGTGAATTTGATTTCAGACCACGCTTGACTTCTGAATCCACTGCATGAGTTGCTATATAACATCCAAGTCAACAATATTTCAGTAGTTCAGAGACATTGCCTCCAAATTTGTGGGACTTTTACCCGACCCGATCACATGAATCAAGATCCTGCTTAGTTACTAGCAGCTCTGCCATGGAGGCTTTAGGCAGCCCATCTATTTCGCGGGCCCCGATTGGCGGGAGCCATGCTTTCCGAAAACCGAAAACTAGTGTATGCCGGTAACAGGTAGAACGACATACACTATCATTCGCTAACTGAAATCCATTTTACTGCTTCAGGATTTTGCCTAAAAATTTTTGCGTTTTTGTCTTTGTTTCATCTTGGTCTTGTTTTTTTGTTTTGTTTTTTTTTTTGCGAGTCTACATATTATGAAAAGCAGAAAAAAAATATAAACACAAAAATAACAAAATATTTACCAACCAGTCAAACAAACACATCATTGTGTCGAAGTTATTTTCAGATTATCACGTGAAAAGCGCGTAAAGCCCATGTGTTACCTAAAAATCTACCTCAAAGTGTATCTTATGCACAAAACGAATCACGCTTAGCTTATAGAGATTGAGAAGGGACAGAAATAAAATTCGAAGTGCATACAAAATTAAAAATGGCCGCGATCACAAATTTTGTAGGCTAACGTCATGAGCCCCGTGATTCAACCCCTTGCAATGGGAATACTTGGCGTTATTGGCTGTTTTGTTGCTATTATCGGCACGGCCATCGTGTCATTAGTCTCTGCCAAATCACGCTTATTGTTTGTCAGGATAAGCACCGAACCACCCAAGCGTTTGTTGGACCATCACATTTTTGGTCACACACATCACAAGTCACATCGTTAGTCTATAGTAGTGCGTCTGCACGCCGAACCGCGGCTAACTGCTCCGCGGTTCGCGGGAACTGCTCCCGTTGGACGCACTTATAAAGCAAACTTAAAAAGTTAATCCAATTAGCGGATAACGCGGTAACTTTGTTAAGATTTACTACTACGTTTTGCTATTCAAATGCAACACTATACCCAACTATATCACAAAATCACCATGCATAATGCTTTTGTTTTACAGCTGTAAAGGGACTGGATACACGTGGCAGATTTTTCACCATTTCTGCCAAGGGAAACATTTAACATTTTTTGTGACTTTCTGTTTGCTTTCCTGCACACCAGTCCTTTCTAAAAAGGCGTCTACTATAAAAAGGAAAGAATTTGTTCCCAAGGGGTGCAAAGTCTTTCCTTTCAGAGTAGCCCCATTTTCAGAACGGAGGCAAAACAATTTGACAGAGTTGTATCCCCATGAAAGCGTAATAATTTCCTTTAATAACTAAGCGGCAAGTATAAAATCATGGCACCTGTGAGGTATTGTGTTGTTCTATCAGATTCCTGGCCTCTTTTGTGAATAGCTTAGTGGAGTAGCGTTTGGTCTCATTACGTATGACCTTGCCATTTCTTCTCCAATCCAATCCCCAGTCGCTCTGAAAAGCACAAAAAATTAACTGCAGTCGAAAGCGATATTTGTATCTTGAAAAGCATCATCTAATGTTTTCAGCTATTTTTGAACACCAAAATATTAAGTGTGGAAAATGGTCCGGTAATCAAAATTAAAGACTATGTGACTAAGCGCATACTATTGTTGAAGAATTTGATTCATCAGTAATTTTCATGGAACAGTGTTGCACTAGATTTCTCTGAAAGACGCGTCGAATAAGGGTTCGTTTTTTTCGTTACTGAAGCACACTCATTATATACAAGGAATACTTTCCGCTGTGTAATACAACATAATATTAATGTAAGGCATCAACAGTCGGGTACTGATTTAGAAAGAATCTTTCATTTAGTCTGTGGGCAGACGTTAAGCTTGTAAACCGGGGCACCAAAAGCAATGTGCGCGAGCCAAAGAACAAAACCATAGCAGCACTGATAAATGAGACCTGTATTAACAAGTGTGTGTGTGTGTGTGTGTGTGTGTGCGTGTGTGTGTGTGTGTGTGTGTGTGTGTGTGTGTGTGTGTTTTGTGTGTGTGACCACAAATTACTAGGGGTTGGTTGACCTACAGGATTTTTATTACCAGTTAAAAAATATTGTCACTTTTCAACTATCAATTAAGTACAGAGTTAGAGAACTTAGACCACTGGACCTTTTTTTAGCTACTAATGATGATCTACATAACTTTAGAACAGGGCCCAGTTGTTCAAAGCTAACGATGTCGTTAGTTAACGATTCGTTAAAATTTACATCGAGTGATACGCAAATATGCTGAAATTTTTTGCTGAAAAAATGTGAGTAGCTTTTGCATTGCAAAAGCTACTCACATTTTTTCAGCAAAAAATATCAGAATATTGTATATTGAATTTGCTAAAACAGTTAACGAAATGACCCTTAACGAGCTCGTTAAGCTAACGACGCTTTGAACAACCGGGCCCTGATCTTAACAGACGAAAGCAGAGCACACCCAGGTCATACTTTTTACCCATTACCCACTGAAGCTACCTTTTAAGTTTAAATGGTTGAATAAACTTCAACAGACTGTCAACGAAACAGTTTAAAAAATGAACCAAGAACTACAACCATACATAACAGAAAAGTCATTTTTAACTCTTTGCATACTGGGTAAAACTTTTAGCAGACAATTTGAAATATTTTTTTCTTATTTTTTTCCTAGAAAATAGGATCTAAGGAGACAATCTGCATGAAGTGTCAGATCCTATTTTCTAGGAAAAACCTAGAAAAATATCACTAATTTATCGTCTGCTGAATCTGCCCATATCGTGGTAAGTTAATTTGAGCCGCTTTGTGAGAAAACGTACCTTCTGACGTGTGCGCCTAACGGAGACTCAAATCAGCCTGCGCATCCACACAGTCTGATCAGAGTCTCCGTTGTTCACGTAAAGAAACTTTGCATCCTTGGCAATTCAAAATGCGCCCAGTGAACACACAGATCAGCCTGCGCAAATGCGCAGGCTGATCTGGATCTTCGCTGGGCGCGTATCTCCGAATGTATGTGATTTGAATCTTCGCTGGGCGCGTATTTCCGAATGTATGTGTTCTGAGATTGAGGCTCATTTATACCTCATTAGCTTCATAAGTATGATCAAAGTATCCTGCTGCTCCCTGGTAGTAGCCATAATGTGTATCGAACCCCCGTCGTCTGGGCGTATACTCCTCGGCAAACATCCCTAGATGCCACTGAAAGTATATAGTAAAATCAGAAGCATCACCGTTTTCTTTGGGCCCGACCTCTCGACCTCTCTCTCTCTCTCTCTCTCTCTCTCTCATTGAAACTGAAACAAAATTACCATAGGGATCAAACATGGTTTTTCATGTATTAACATTTGCCAGGTCCCGAGGGAGGTGTTGAAAACCGAGGCCGGTGTTGAAACCCGAGGCCAGAGGCCTCGGTTTTCAACACCTCCCTAGGGACCTGGCGAATGTTAATGCATTTAAAAACAATGTTCGATCGCTGTTATTGCATAAAAACTGAAAACATTTGCTACATTTCGCGTTATTTCTTGCACTATTTTGTTTCGCCTTTACACCGATGTCTCGCGAACGCAATTTCCACGGACTATGCTCGTTCTGGGGCCGGGCAGTACACATCTCGTAACGGCAGCAAACCTGTGGCCCCGAAAGTTGCGTTGCCGTGCATTAACAGCGCGTGAATTGCCTTGTTAATAAATGGCTTTTCGCCAGTTAATGCACGGCTGTTAATAACGTGCGACACTGCTTTTTATGCAATAATAGTGGAATATCACAGTTACATTTTACATCAGACAGACTATTCATGACCTCCGTAGCTTTTATTGCTGTTTAAGTCAGACAATAAGGTCGAAAAAAATTTCTTTTAGACGAAAAGCTGTGCAGTCTGTTGTTCGGTGCTATCTCTCTTCCTTGATACTGTCTACAGTGCCCAATTATTTTGTAAGTGTGGGGTTGCATTGAAAATCATAACAGACTTGGGGCGAAAGCAGAGGCTGAGCTAGGCTTTCGTTGCCCGCATACAGACACGTGTTTTGCTTTGTACATATGTATCAAATTAGACTCTTTTTTATATATTCTTTTTGTAGTTTATACGATCTGGTTCTTTTGGATCACTGAGTCCTTTTGAAATGACCTGAAACTAGAATGCAAATTACATTACTTTTCAAGAACAGATTAAAAACAACCGATTCTGCTATTTTCGTTTTCTTTGGTGTGTTCTTAATTCTCAAATGATCCCCTTTTTCTCAGAATCCTTACCTTTCCAATAATATGTGTATTATATCCCAGTTCTTTAAACCACTGTGGCATTATCTTTTCTGAAAGCGGTAGACCATATGGCTGAGATCCATAAATAACGTCATGCTGTAACCCTGGAAGAACAACAATTTCATTTCACTTGTATTTTCGCGGTCTGCTCAGTGAGACAGTGACCCAACATTTACAGTTTACTTTAGCAGCGCTACGCAAAATGTGCCTTCTGAACCTGTGCGGACAGCAAAGGCCAAGACCGGCCTGCGCATCTGCAGTCTGATCGTTGCCTTCACTGTCCGCTTACAGAATCATTCGATACATAGAGATTATTATTTGGCAATTTTCATATCATACCCCATATCAACCCGAAACACCCATATCAGCCGAGGGCTGGTATGGATCGAGGGTCGATATGGGTCGAGGGTCGATATGGGTGTATTATAAAAATTGCCAACTTTCTGACAAGTTTGCTTATTTGATATCGTATGCGTAGTCAAATGCAAGACCGCCGAGTGCTCTGAACGTGATGATATGTGGTTTTTTTTTTTGTTTTTTTTTTTGTTTGTTGTTTTTTTTGTTGTTTTTTTGTTGTTGTTGTTGTTTTTTTTGTTTTTTTTTGCACGGGCAAAAAAGCCGTATCACCCACGTGACCTGGTGATATGGTTTTTTGCCCGGGCAAAAAAGCCGTATCACCCATGTAACCCATTATCACACCTTTTGCGCTCCACAAGAGTGATGTGTGCTTGAAAGCCATGTTAGTATCACATATGCAAAAATAACATACCCATCATCTCGATATGACTAAAATAATGTTGAAGGGACGTTAAACACCAAACCATCACCATCTAAAACGAAAGCTTTATCCTTTCCTTTTAGAGTAGGTCCCTTTTCAGAGGGGAGACAAAAACAATCTGACAGGGTTACCTCACCTGAAAGAGTGTATATTCCCCTTAAATCATCGTCAAAGATATAAGCCTAACCAATTCACCCCTGAGTTCCTAAAGTGGTCTCTTCCATCTCTGAATTTGGACAAGTCTATTGTTGAAAATAGGAGATTCAGTCTAAGTGAAAACAGAATGGCAAACAGTGTAGATCCTGATGAGATGGCTCGTCACGAGCCGTCTCATCTCGATCTATACTGTATGCATGGGTTGGTCTGCAAGGCTAACTTCTTACCTATGTGTATGGGATATTTCCCAGTCATCAATGATCCGCGAGTTGGAGTACAGATTGGTGATACGTAATAGTTGTTGAGAATTATTCTCTCCTTTGCCAAACTGTCAATGTTGGGTGTTGGTATTTGCTGGGATCCATGGAAACTCACATCATTCCAACCCTGTATACGGTTTGAAAAAAAAAAGCAATAAGTCCTGCACACTCATATGATATGTTCATTTCTTAGTACTTTCTCTAGGCAGATTTTTTTTTTTTTTTTTTTTTTTTTTTTTAAGCATAATGTACGGCTATTTTTCACTTTTCTCCGTGAAATTCACTTCTTGTGAGTAGGTTCACTTATTTACTTTATTCGTTAGAAGTGCTTCTGTTCGAACCCATTATGTTTTCTTGGCGAAATAAGAAAAATATACATGTATATTCCAATTCTCTGTGGATATGAAAGCAATGACATTTCCTCTCTCTATATATGTAATACCGCGGTACGTAGAAAATGAGGAAACTTTGGTTATTAACTCTTCACTGCCACATGCGATAAAAATAGGCTTTTGCAAACAGCGTACATCCAGATGAGACGGCTCATAATGAGCCGTCTCATTAGGATCTACGCTGTTTGACAGTCAGCCTTCTTTCCAACCGATTGTTGTTTTTTTTTGTTGTTGTTGTTGTTTTTTTGTTGTTGTTGTTGTTGTTTTTTAAAGCGGACGACGAATGTAGTCTGAAATTTGGCACCAAAAGAGTTAAGTACATTCAAACACCACAATAAGAGAACCTCATAGAACAATCAATGGTAAGACTACTGGGTAGTCATACTTCTAGATCAGGCACTTATTTCAACAAAAACTACTAATATTTCTCTTAAATCTCCGTGAAAACATACGTTGCGGGTATTCATTTGAAGCACCTCGAGGAGAAACCAGAGAAATATTTAAGCAAAACCTGTTTTGTCGCAAATGTTATTTAAGGTGAATAGTTGACAAAAAATCACATAAAACAAAAGGAAGGAAAAAATCTAATTAAAGGCCCCATATTCCTCAAACACTGACATTTTTTATCCAAGAAAGGATTAATAAATTGATATATAGTATTAATACAATCATTAAGCCTGTAAAATTTCAGTTAGTCTCTCATTTTTGCATTGGATCAAAAACGAAATGATATTTTATCGTATCTCTGAAGTAATGAATTAATGTTGGCAACATTAATTCAGAAATACAATAAAAAATCTTTTCATTTCAAGAACGAGACTAACTGAAATTTTACAGACTATCAGGTGCCACATTTTATGATTGTATTAATACTATATATCAATCTATTTAACCTTTCTTGGATAATAAAATGCCTCTGTTTGAGGAATATAGAGCCTTTACAGAGTTTGCCACTTGCAAGTGATTTTTAAAATCAGCTTGAAACATAAAGCAATCAAAAATGTCTTTGCAAGTGATATCCACGTAATAGTTGTAAATGAAACGTGAGAAAAGAGCCCTATATAATTACATATTCGGCCAACAAAGGCCCAGATCAGCATATGCATTCTGATCACGACATTCGTTACCCGCTTACAGAATCATTTCAGCCATTTGAGTCGCAACGTGAAAAAACGAACCGTCTTACATGTGCGCTCAATAAAGACTCAAATTAGCCTGCGCATCCGCGCAGCCTGAACAGAGTCTTCGTTGTCCCCTGAATGAACTTTGCATCCTTAGCTACTCAAAATGCGCCCTGTGCAGATTCTTATCAGTGACTGTGCGAATGCGCAGGCTGATCTGAATTTTCGCTGGGTGTGCATGTCTGAATGTATGTTTTCCAAGGCGGTGACTCATTTAATAGTGCAGAATATATCAACGAAGAAAGAAGTTTCGATATGTGAATGCGCCTTTGTTGTCCATGTGCAATAAAGATCCGTTTCTCATGCTGCAGTCCACAGCGTAAGAGTAATGGATGTAAACGCATTCATGGGCGGCAATTCTGTAAATATTGTTTTGCCTCCCTTCCGAAAAGGGGACTACTATAAAAGGAAAGAATTTGTTGCCCTTGGGAGCAAATTCTTTCCTTTTAGAGTAGACTCCTCTTAAGATTGCACTAAAGTTGCGGGAAAGAAAACAGGAAGTCACAAACTTTGTTCCCCTTGTTAAATATGGCGGACAATCAACAAAGTGTACCAGTCCTCTTAATCAATTTACAATTCTCGTTATCTCAAACTTGAAGAGATAAAATTTTATTGGTTTTGAGATAACAGTAGTTTCAGATAAAATGAGTTGAAATGTAAGGAACGTACAGCAAACTATATAAATATTGTCCATTATCTAGTTTAAATTCAGCAGTAGTTTTGAGTTATCAGTGTTTGAGATAAAGAGGGTCAACTGTAACATAACATACCAAATCATCAGCCACTATAAGCACTATGTGAGGTCTTTCTGCCGCGGAAATCATGGCAAAAACTGAAGCGATAGTCAGAAATTGGCCGAGCTGGTTGGGTAAAGTCGTCATTTTCTGTTTTTACACACACTTTATCTGCTGAAATAGACGCAAAAAGAATAGTCAGAATCAAGACAATAAATGTAATGTTATGGGAATCGGATACACTTGGTAATTTTCACCATATTTGACAAGGGCGACAATTTTTCAGACTTTCTGTTTGCCTCAAGTCCCTTCTGACAAGGAATCTACTCTATAAGGAAAGAATGTAGTGGACTGTTCAAATTCTAAAGTGATTATTCCACTTTAGAACTCGGACCCATCAATACCGGTATTGATGGGTCCGAGTTTAGAATTAGTACAATATGTTTTGCTGCAAATACAGATGTCAGCTAAAATCAAAATCAGAAGGGTCAACAGTAGATCCAGATGAACTGGCTCGCAACATTGTTTGCTAAATCTATAATGTTAACAAGTCTATGTACAATGTGTACCCCTCCCCCCATGATATACTCGGTGGAAAGACAGGAATGCAGGGCTGTACATTATTAGGCGGATTTTCAGAATTTGCAATTTTCAATTCAGCTTTCCAATGTATTTTGTACTTCTAGCAACCTTTTTCGCTGCATAAATTTGTCTTAAAGGAAAACGAAAGGTTGATGAAGAATGTATCTGAGATGAAAGCTCTTGACAAATCATACTTGCATTTTTGATGAAAATTAAGCATTATGAAAACATGCCTATTCAAATATACTGAAAATTTTAGCACCAAAAAATTGAAAATTTTCAGATAAAAAATTCCGATATTTTTCCTATTTCTGCTCAAAACATAGATTGTGGGTATTCGTTAGAACCGCCTTGTCGAGAGGAGAGAGTCCCTATTTTAGTACCGTATAGGAGCGCCCTGTTTGCCCTTGGTCTCCCTTGAGATGTTAGACCCCCGGGTAAGACCCAGGTCCAGTTGATATTTCACGAGCCGTATACGCAGGCACATGAGCTTGACGTTACATCAGAACTACGATAAAAACGTCAGAAAGCCAAACAAAACTCGATTTTGGGGCTTTCTGGCATTTTTATCGTAGTTCTCGACTTCGCCTCGCAAACCTCGATTTTTGGGCTCTCTGCAGATGTTTTTTTATCGTAGTTTAGATACATGTACATACAGCTACAACAGATACAAAGTACTTTGCAGCGTTTGTCACTGAATGAGTCATGGGACTGCTATATATGCTGAAAAAAATACTCAGCATACAAAAGAACACATACTGGTGAGCAAACGTTCCGGTGATCCGGTGATCCACGCAGAGACAACCTCTTTGTAATGGCTGAAACGAAAAGGTATATAAAGATAAGAAAACAAATGGCAAACATACAAAAATTAAAGAACAGAAATTTTAACACTTATAACCCAGCTAGCATTCTTTATAAACCTACAGCGGGCCGTTATCGGCCCGTCAGCTACCCTGATAACGGCCCGCTATAGATTTATAAAGAATGCTTACTGGGAAGATAGTCAGAAACACGGTAACATCAAAACTGAGACAAGCACAGTACGAATATGAGTAAAATCTAGCTGCAAAGATAAAAACAGATAACAAACTCTTCTGGAAGTATGTATGTTCTAAGACTAGTACAAAATCAAATGTTGGCATAAACACATAGATTATATTAAAGACAGGGCATGGACTAGAATTAATTTAATGAGAAAATTTAAATATGACCTTGACAGGAGAGCTTTAGAAACTATTTATATTTCTTTCATTCGACCAGTACTGGAATATGCAGATGTCATTTGGGATAACTGTACACAACAGGAAAAACAAGATCTTGAGAAAATACAAATTGAAGCAGCACGTATTGCAACGGGAACAACCAAACTGGTTTCTCTTCAAAAACTGTATGAAGAAATAGGGTGGGAAACATTAGAAGCCAGAAGGAAAAAACATAAACTCGTGCTTTTTTATAAAATGTTTTACAATTTGTCTCCTCTTTATCTATCTTACTTAGTACCACCTCAAGTGCAAAATGTTTCTCGTTACAATTTGAGAAATGCAAATAACGTTCAAACTTTAGTATCACATACAAGTCAGTATTTTCACTCCTTTCTCCCTTCAGTAATTAGGGACTGGAATAACCTAGCCGATGATACTAGGAATGCTGATACAGTTGAATCTTTCAAAAGAAAAATACACGAAAACACAGTTGTTATACCCAAACATTATTATACTGGACCACGTCAACTCCAGATCTTGCATACTAAGATAAGGACAGGTTGTAGCGCTTTGAATAACGATCTTTTTCTAAAGAACATAGTAGAAAGTCCATTGTGTGCTTGCAGAAGCGGAGATATAGAAAACGCGGACCATTTCTTTCTTAAATGTATGCTTTACAATGAACATCGACTGGAACTAATTCGGAAAGTATCACAGTTTTGTGATATAACATTAGATGTACTCTTAAAGGGGAACTTAACTCTATCTTTTGAAACCAACATGGAAATATTCAAATCCGTGCAAAGGTACATACAGTCAACCAAACGATTTTGAGTTACTTGCATTCTCTGTACCCCTCCATCTCCAGAGCAATTATTCTCTTATTTTGTTTTTCTTTTTTTTTTTCTACTTTCCCTTCTATCCACTACTTACTTCTACCCTTTGAGTATTATTCTCACTTTTTTGTACCTAGTATTGTACCAACATAATAATAATGATTAATGATAATACTAATGGTAATAATGATAATAATAATAATAATATTATTATTATTATTATTATTATTATTATTATTAGCTACTAAATACTCCTTACATGTTAGTTTATTTTCTTAGTATATATAATGCGAATTTAAACTGTATTAACATGCATGTAATGCATAAGATGTAACCGCTTGTAAATATTAGTATTGTATTAGTTGTTTTTTTTTCTGCCAGTATATATACAGTTATGCATGTTTTGGGAAAAGAACAAAATAAGCTTTAAGCTTCCGTTCTAATCCTGGTTGTGTTATGACATTGTATGTTTTGTACATGCACTAAATTGGAAATAAAATATGTTTAAACTAAAATCAAATGTTAGAATTAGTCTTAAAAAAAAAGCCCGACGGAACCTTAACAGCAACTGATCAGGAAACCGCGAATATTCTGAATGAGTATTTTTCGAGCGTTTTTGAAGTTGGGGAAATCTACCAGAATTTCGTAAGTACTAAATGAGTTGAAAAATGGGAAATCGCAAGGACCAGACCAAATACATACCCTGCTATTAAAGGAAACAAAACAAATACAATCTAAGTTTCTCGCTATTATTCTTAAGAAACTTTAGGAGAATCAGCCCTACCCAATAGTTGAAAGGAAGCAAATATGACAGCCATATTTAAAAATGGCGCGAGAAAGCTTGCAGAAAATTACAGGCCCATAAGCTTAACATCTGTTCCCTGTAAACTTATGGAAACGCTCATAAGAAACACGCTTGTGAACCACATGACAAATAACAACATTATTTTCAAAATCACAACTCGATTTTATATCCGGCAGATCCTGTATTACTCAACTACTTGAGTTCATTGAAGATGTGTCTGAGGCCGTAGACAATAGAGAAGATGTCGACGTTATCTATTTTGACTTCAAAAAGGCATTTGATAAAGTGCCACACAAACGCCTTCTTAAAAAGCTACTTGGATGCGGTATCATAGGCAAAGTCTATGCATGGATAAAAGAATTCCTGGCAAATAGGAGGCAAAGGGTTGTGGTCAATGGTCAGTACTCAGAATGAAAAAAAAAATAACCTCTGGCATACCCCAAGGCTCAGTTTTGGGATCCATACTTTTCATTATTTTCATCAATGACATGCCAGAAGTAATTGCGTGTTGTATGAAACTATATGCCGATGATGCAAAAATCTACAACAGAGTCAACAATATAGTTCAATCAACCAGGCTGTAAAGGTGTGTCACTAATGCAGGAGAGTGGGCCGATGAATGGAACATGTTCTTTAACTTTGGCAAGTGTAAGCATGTTCATAAAAGAAGTCATGATGTGAACTTCAGACGCACAATGAGAAATAGTGACAAGGAAATTCAAAAAGTAACATCTGAAAAAGATTTAGGAGTTCTTGTGGACAACAAATTACTTTTTAGGGAGCATATTGCTAAAAAGGTATGAACGGCAAATAGAAACTAGGTCTTATTTTAACACATTTGAATTTATGAATAAAGATATGTTTCGTAACCTGTGCAAATCTTTAGTAAGGCCACACCTTGAATATGCTACAGTGGTATGGTCCCCACACTTCAAAAAAGACATTATCTCAATAGAGAATGTTCAACGCCGTGAAAAGCGCTTTGTCAAGTCGGTTAGTAATCTCGGCTATGCAGACAGACTAAAAACACTTGGTCTACCCACGTTAGAGTACAGGCGAGAGCGCAGTGACATGATTCAGGTGTATAAAATAGTAAATTATATAGATAAAGTGGATAAGAGCGATTTTTTTTAAATGGCGACTAGTACAACTACCACTCAAGAAAGCTGTTTAAAAACAGATTTAGATTTATTATCAGGGCTAACTCATTCAGTAATAGGGTTGTGAACACTTGGAATTCGCTCACCGAAAGTGTTGTTAGTGCACCCTCCCTAAACGCATTCAATATATACCTGATATACCTATGTCGACATCTGAACAGGCCCATTGGCCTCTACTGATGTATTCTGGTAGTGAGTGTGAATTTCTCTTGTATGTGGTCCCGGTGCGTAGCAGGATGGGTTGAACTTGTATGGGTTCTCGTGCCAGAAACGGTTCAGCCGACTTTTGAAACTATTTAGGGAGGGTACGTTTACTGTATCTTCTGTCAGGGTGTTACAGTTGTGCACAACTCGATTTGAGAAAACATTTGCCCTTATTTTAAGCCTTGGGCGCTTTTTGATTAATTTTAAAGCGTGCCCGCGAGTCGATGTATATGTACTCATTGTAAAAACTTATCCTTATCCACTTTATCTATGTCATGCAATATCTTGTACATTTGTATCATGTCCGCTCTTTCTCTCCTGTATTCTAGGGACGGAAGCCCTAATGATCTTAACCTATCTGGATCACTCAAATGCTGCATGCTTTTTACCAATCTCGTTGAACGGCGTTGAACATTTTCAATTGTAATTTTGTCCTTTTTGTAGATGGGTGACCATACTGTTGTGGCATATTCGAGGTGAGGTCTTACAATGGACTTATACAGGTTTAAAAACATGCCTGTATCCATGTATGTAAATGTTCGAAAGATTAATCCTACATTTCTGTTGGCTTTATTTACTTTGTTGTTTATATGCTCCGTAAATTTCCATGAAGTGTCCATAATAACTCCCAAATCTTTTTCGGGTGTAACTTTATCCACAATTTTGTGCACCTAATCTGCTTCCATCTTATAATCATTATTTACATCGTGGATTCCTACAAAAAGATGTTTACATTTTTCAAGTGGTATCCCATTTTCCAGAGTTTTGCCCAAATTTCAGCAGCACTTAAAACTTCTTTGAATAGTTTCTGCCTGCCTAATGAAGTTTACTCGTCCAAATTTTTGCATCATCTGCGAATAATTTCATACATGCTGCTACGACTTCTGGTAGGTCGTTAATAAATACTAAAACAAACAAGAGGACCATGATGGTCCTATATCGCTCACCTGAGCAAACAGCTTTGCATAATTACTGTTGAAGTTTCAGCCAAGTTCACTGCTCTAAGATTTTTGTATAAATTTTATAGCCCTGCTCCCCAGCGGCCATGTTTTTTTTTCATGCATCATGATGGCTTGAACTGAATCTTGAAAGAGGATCACCAAAGGAACAATTCTGCCAAGTTATATTGAAATCGGTCCAGTGGTTTCTGACAAAAAGATTTTTAAATTGTTTTATATAGCTATGTAGGGAAAATAAGCTCCACCCACTAACGGCCATGTTTTTTGACGAATTATGACAGCTTGAACAAACTTATTAGAGGGTCACCACAGAAACATACCTGCCAAGTTATATTGAAATCGGTTCAGAGGTTTCTGACAAGAAGATTTTTAAAGTTTTCTATTTAGATATGTAGGGAAAATAAGCCCCACCCCTAACAGCCATGTTTTTTGACGAATCATGATTGCTTGAACAATCTTGGTAGAGGGTCACCAAAGCAACTTTCCTGCCAAGTAATATTGCAATCAGTCAGATGGTTTCTGACAAGAAGAATTTTAAAATTTTCTATACAGATATATACGAAAAATTGGCCCTGGCCCCTGGCGGCCATGTTTTTTGACGTATCATGAGGGTGCGAACAATCTTGGTAGAAGGTCACCAAAGCAATATTCCTGCCAAGTTACATTGAACTCGATCCAACGGTTTCTTACGAGAAGATTTTTAAAGTTTTCTATACAGATATAGGGAAAATATGCCCCGCCCCTAGCGGCCATGTTTTTTGACGAATCATGACGGCTTGAACAATCTTGGTAGAGGGTCACCAAAGAAACATTCCTGCTAAGTGATATTGAAATCGGTCCATTGGTTTCTGACAAGAAGATTTTTAAACTTTTCTATATAGATATATAGGGAAAATAAGCCCCGTCCCCTGGCGGCCAGGTTTTTTGACGAATTATGATAACTTGAACAATCTTTGTAGAAGTCAACAAGGAAACATTTCTGCCAAGTTATAATGAAATCAGTCCAGTGGTTTCTGACAAGAAGATTTTTAAAGTTTTCTATATAGATATATAGGGAAATTAAGCCCCGCCCCCTGGCGGCCACGTTTTTTGATGAATCATGACGACTTGAACAATCTTGGTAGAGGGTTACAAAAGAAAACATTCCTGCAATGTAATACTAAAATCGGTCCAGTGGTTTCTGACAAGAAGATTTTTAAAGTTTTCTATATAGATATATAGGGAAAATAAGCCACGCCCCCTAGCGGCCATGTTTTTTGGCAAATCATAACGGCTTGAACAATCTTTGTAGAGGAACACCAAGGAAACATGTTTGCCAAGTTATATAGAAATCGGTCCAGTGGTTTCTGACATGAAGATTTTTAAAGTTTTCTATATAGATATATAGGGAAAATAAGCCCCGCCCCTGGCGGCCGTTTTTTTGACGAATCTTGACGGCTTGAACAATCTTGGGAGAAGGTTACAAAAGAAACATTCCTGTCGTGTTATATTGAAATCGGTCGAGTGGTTTATGACAGGAAGATTTTTAAAGTTTTCTATATAGACATATAGGGAAAATAAGCCCCGCCCCATGGTGGCCATGTTTTTCTGACGAATCCAAATGGCTTGAACAATCTTGGTAATGGATCACCAAAGGAACATTTCTGCAAAAATATATTGAAATCGGTTCAGTGCTTTCTGACAAGAAGATTTTTAAAGTTTTCTATATAGATATATAGGGAAAATAAGCCCCGCCCCCTGGCGGCCATGTTTTTTTGACGAATCCAAATGGCTTGAATAATCTTGGTAGAAGAACACCAAAGGAACATTTCTGCAAAATTATATTGAAATCGGTCGAGTGCTTTCTGACAAGAAGGTTTCTTTAAGTTTTCTATATAGATATATAGGAAAAATAAGCCGCGCCCCCTGGTGGCCATGTTTTTTGACGAATCCAAATGGCTTGAACAATCTTGATAGAGGATCACCAAAGGAACATTTCTGCAAAATTATATTGAAATCGGTCAAGTGGTTTCTGACAAGAAGATTTTTTTAAGTTTTTAGTTAAAAAATCTATTTTTAGCTCCAGTGACCTAGATATGCAATGGATCGGAACCATTTGAACAACTTTGAAAGAGGACCAACCAAGGATCATTCCTGTGAAGTTTGGTCAAAATCCAATCAGTGGTTTAGGAGATGTTGTTTAAAGATTGTGATATATTATATCAGATATCTTATATAAACAGACACTTATATGTCAATTAAGATATCGTATATGCTATATAAGATACCTTAATTGACATATAAGGTATCTTATATGCTATATACGATACCTGATATGCTATATAAGATATCTTATATAGTATATGATATCTTATTTACTAAAGAAGATATCTCATTTACTCAATTAAATAAGATATCTCATTTAGTAAATCAGATATTTTTATTTAGTACATCAGATATCTATATATTGAGATATAAGATATTTAACAAATAAGATATCTTATATGGTAATTAAGATATCTTATATGTGGAATTCAAAAGGATATCTAATATGATATATCAGATATATAGGATATAAGATATCTAATATAGGATGAAAGATATCTGATAAACTAATCCGTATATGTAATATGATATATCATATATCTTATATCCTACACAAGATATCTGATATAATGCATAATAAATAGTAAAACAGCCTGCCAGCAAGCCGTTTTCCTATTTATTCTATCAAACAGATATCTGATTTAATTTATCAGATATCTTATATAATATATAAGATATCTGATATATATCAGATGTCTTATATAAATAAGATATCTTATATATCAATTAAGATATCATATCCTATAAAATATATCTGAATTGACATATAAGTTAGCTAATATGCTATATAAGATATCTGATATGCTTTATAAGATTTCTTATATAGGATATATCTTATTTAATAAAGAAGATATCTCATTTATTCAATCAAATAAGATATCTCATTTAGTATATCAGATATGTTGTATTTAGATATCTATATTAATAATAAAATATCTTATTTAAAAAATAGGATATCTTATATGGTAATTGATATCATATGTGTAATTAAATAAGATATAGATCTATATTATATCAGATATATTATATAGGATATAAGATATCTAAGATAGGATATAAGATATCTAATATAGAATATAAGATACTTGAATTAGTATATCAGAGGGAGATATCTTATATCCTATATTAGATATCTTATATCCTATATATCTGATATAATATGCTGCTGCCTCTTCAAGCCAAATCAAGACTTAATCAGTGTTGGAAAAGGCATCCACGTAAGTTCGAGGCCGCTTGCTACAACCCACCCCAAACAACCATCATATGAAACCAATATCAAGAAACGCCAGAAGAAGTCGCAGGCTTACCTACTAACGTCTAATATGTATGAAAGATATAAAAAAAAAATAAATAAAAAAAAAAAACGAACTCGTGTTTTCTGACGTTTTTATCGTAGTTCTGATGTAACGTCAAGCTCCTGGTGTACAGAGAGAGAGAGAGAGAGAGAGAGAGTTCTGATGTAACGTCAAGCTCCTGGTGTACAGAGAGAGAGAGAGAGAGAGAGAGAGAGAGAGAGAGAGATCACTTACTCAAATTAAAACGCCAGTTTCATAATGGTTCGAGTTCTGATGTAACGTCAAGCTCCTGATGTACAGAGAGAGAGAGAGAGAGAGAGAGAGAGAGAGAGAGAGATCACTTACTCAAATTAAAACGCCAGTTTCATAATGGTTCGTGGTTCGACATCGAAAGGGTAATGCCAATGAGTCTTTGTTTACCCAAGAAACAGCAAGCGGAAGTAGAAATTGTCACGAAACTGTGCGGGACGAAATGGACAAAGAACGTAAGAGGAAAATACTTCACTTGAGTCACAGTAGATTGAGTTCCGTTTCATTTTTGAGTGTGAATTTATTGCGGTTGGGTTCCTTTTTTTATCTTTTTGGGCGCCTTGTTTTTTTGTTTTTTTTTTTGTTTTTTTTTTTATTAGTTTTAATTTTTTACCATTTCGTTTGTTTTTTCTATTCAGAAACGAACTGCGTCAGGTGCGAAGCCTATGTTTACAATCTCACGTGAGCAAACTGCGATCAATATTTGTTTTTACAGTAATGAACCAAGCTCCTGAGGTAAACAGTACAGTTTTAACATTTCATTGACACATGAACAATAGATTGTCCAATGAAGGTAGTAAATATGTTTTTAAAGGGCAACAGTGCTAAATTGATATAATTTGTGGTGTCATCGGTTTTCGCGACTATCAAAATTCCCACCTGAGACTTGGAGCAGTTTGCTATGGTAACTTTTTATACCCCGTCACACAATAGTTGCGGGGTATGGTTTCAGGTTGGAAGTTGGTGTGTCTGTCTGCCATACGTACATCAGTCTTCGCAAAAACTACAGGACTGTCTAACACAACCGGCAAATTTTTGTTTTGTCCTGCAAACATTTTCGGCCTGTCTGTTGTCCTGTAACAGTCGGGTATAAAAGCCAAGTCCAATCCGATCCGCCGATCATTTTTCTGACGATCATAAATATTATTTTTGTCATTATATCTAAGCTATGATTCAAATATCCAGTATATGAGTTTTATATGATCATATTAAATAATTGTAATTTACAGCAGTGATATTATTAAAATCATTGTTCTAGTTTTTGATTGAGGGTGATTTTTTCTCATTTCAGGGGTATAAAAGCCAAGGTCGGAAGAAAAATAGCCGAGAGAGATTTCTTGATTTTTTGTCTCTATTTTGTCCGATTGAAATTTTAGTTCATGTACATTGTGATTCAACAAGCATATGCATATGTTTCAATAAAATCAGTTTTTTCCGTTTACCAAATTAGACGCATCTATAATTAGACCAGTAAACAATGACATTACTTACAACAACGTCCTGAAATGAGATGAAATGGGGGCATTTTCTGACTGCGGAAGATAGTGTTTTAAGAATATCTAAATTTCAGTGTTAGAAATTAACTTTTTTTATAAGTAGCAAGTAGTTGCTACCTGGTCTGAAAGTAGGTAGCAAAATGCATCTACATGGCAGCAAAAGATGTTGCCCCCTTGTCATAGGTTAAACCTTCACAAGCTAAGCATATTTAGCAGACAGCATTTTCAAAGTATTTTTCTACTTCAGCAAAAATCAGGATGGACATACATGTGAACTGTCTGCTTAGCAGACAATTCACATGAAACAACAAGCCTAATTTGCACTGAGGACATTCACAACACAAAGTTGATAGTGTTCAGGGCACTATACCAGGTAGCAACTTTTTGCTACCAATAGTTTTACCAGGTAGCAAACTGAATTTTCAGGTAGCAAATTTGCTACTTGCTACTGTTAATTTCGAACCCTGCTAATAGATATTAATATCTGTATTAATGTTATTTCTCCTTTTTCGTCTTCTTCCCTGTCCTTTTCTTTTTTTTGTACAGTAGTAGTTGTGTCATTTTGTATCTTTCATATTAGTTGCGGTCCGGCGTTTCTATTTTTAGAACAGTATGCGTGCAAAGCAAAGATGGACAGAAAAAAGACTCAAATAGCTTATATATGACATAATTTTCATATGCAAGAAACTAATTATGTACTAGTGACCATTTATTCTCGGAGACAGAGCTGATCTCAGTATATATTAGCTTCACTACTGAGAAAACTATAATTTTTTTTATATTTACTGGACTTGGCTTTTATACCCCTAGAAGACAGAAAACTGCTTTAAAATCAAATCCAAAATCATTGAAAAAAGAAATATCTTTTGTCGAATATTAATTAAGCAATGTATGATAATATAAAACTGATATACTGGACATTTGAATCATTGTTCAGATATAATGAGAAAAATAAAATTTATGATCGGCAGAAAAATGATCGGCGGATCGGATCGGACTTGGCTTTTATACCCGACCTCCTGCAACACTTTTCAATCGCCAAATTTTAATGAGACATTTTTTTTTTTTTAAATTTCATGGGCTTTTGCCTTCACGTTTTTGAGTAAAAAGGCACTAAAATAGTTTCATCTGAACACTAAAATTATATTTTCTAATCCTAAGATTTTATCAGTTGAAACCAAAATTTGTCTGTCCTGTAGATTTTCCCTCTGTCCTGCAGAAAATTTCTGTCTGACTGACAGGCAAAGAACTTAGGTAATTTTAGCAAACTTAAAGATCAAATGACAAGGATTTATATTCCTGTTTCTCATTAAAGCCTTAAAGGATTGTTTCAAGGATATGATGCAGAAAACCGCATGCATAAATTCCATTTAGTTCCCGAGTTCTAACGATTTGAACTTGAGCAGTTTTGATCTTCTTTCCAAACAGTTTTCAAACAGTTCATGAATATTAATGAAGCTTTATGATGTCATAGTGGTCATTTATTTTTTTTTTTTTTTAAATAATTTAAAATGTTAAAATTTGGTTTTATGACCTTTAAAGTGTCAGTTGAGCTAGCTTATCATCATATTTAAGTTAAATTTAGACCTGTATCTTCTTTTATTGTTTGAGAAAAATCATCAAAATTTTAAATTAGAACCATAATATTTGCAATTTAAATTTTATTTTAAAAGTTTAAAATTTGATTTTGTAATTTAATTTGAGTTCGACAAAATTTCTTAAAAGTGGCTTACAATTTCACTTCAATTAATATCAAAACATCTATATGTATATATTTGGTGTAAATGCTATACTGTAACTAGCTATAATGTTGACTTTACGAAAATTTAGTTTCTTTTAAAAATTCAAATTTCAACCATGCAATATTGTTTTTAACTATAAAACATTATTTATTGCATTGTCACTCAAAAGTTTACATTGTTAAATATCATAAAGCTGCAAATTCCAGAAAGAAATTTTCATATTTTATATTATAAAGTTTTAATCGAAAATCTAAAAACTCAAATGACATCACAGAACGTTTCATTGTGGGATATGAAAATAATATTGTGGGTTATATTTCTATTTATAGCAATAAAGTTTTTTTGGATGTGAAAAATGTCCTGTTTGGCTTTCAACTGGTATAATTTCGCAGTGGGCTGGAATTTTTTATGCGGGTTTCGGCAAAATCATTCTCATTTGCAGCTCTGTCAGTATATAACAATTCAATTGAAACAGTAAAAACTTTGTCATTTGATCTTTAAAAGTTGTTTAAGAATCTGTTTTAACTTTGTGTTTTTCAGTCCTTTTAGCATTGCGATTACCTCGCTTGGGGACAAAGAGAGCTAATCTTAGTGCTTTTTGTATGTTCAATTTGTGCTTGTTTGGATTTGTCGATTTCCTCTTCCTCTTAGTGTCTTGGAAGGGCTGCAGTTTGTGATTGTGGCACTCCCTGGACTTTTCTCTTACCTTTTTTTAACTGGGAAACAACTCATGCAGTTAGTGACATGGCTCAATCTTGTGACATGGACTTGTGGGTCATGAAGTGAAGGTCAGCATGACCTATATTTCACGGTCCAGTGATTTTGTCACATCTTGAAGTCACGTTTCATGTATGTACATGATTATGAATCTTTACGACCAGAGGTTTGACCTTAAAATAAATGTAGGTCACTAATGTAGGTCACTGACCTATATTTCTTGGTCCAGTGACTTGGCCTTATTTCTTGAATATTTAAAAAGATACATCGTATGTTATTTGATGTATGAATATCCCTATTTGGGATTATGAATCAGTATGACCTGACATTTGACCTCAACACAGATGTAGGTCACTGGTCACTATGACCTATATTTTATGGTCCAATGATATTGCATTACATCTTGAAGACATTTTGATGTATGAACATCATACTTTGGGATTATGGGTCAGTATGACATGACATTTGACCTCAAAATAAATGTAGGTCATTATGATCTATATTTCATGGCCCAGTGATTTTGTCATATCTGCAACACTATTTGATGCATAAGTGTCGTATTTTCAGATAATGAGACAGTGTGACCCAAACTTTGACTTCAAAGTAAATGTAAGTCAACATGTCCTATATTTCGTGGTCTAGTGATTTTGCTTAATATCTTGCAGACTGTTTGATGTAGTTATCATAGTTGGTATAATGTATCAATGTGACACATCAGATTGACCTTATCAAGTACATGTACATGTATATGTAGGTCAATGACCTGTATTTCATGCTCCAGCAGTTTTGCTTCCTGTCTTGAAGACTACATGTATTTGATGGAGAAATGTTGGACTTGGGATAATGGATCAGTGTCACTTAAAGAGCAGCCTTGTAAACTATATGTGGGCCAGTCACTGATATTTCATGGTCCATTGGTTTTGCCTAATATCATTGTCATAGATTAAATTATTTTTTATAATTAAGAAATGGCGCTGGCCGGGGGTACCGTATTCGTGCCCCTCCAGGCACTTGCTGTAGTTAACATAATGTGATTGGATGGCATGAATTAGAATTTTCTGGCCCACCATTCAATATACCGGTATATGCAATGATGGTTCTTTAATCACCTTGTGGCTCATAATATATTTATCATGTTTATACAAGTGTGTTTTTCAGGATTTCCAGCTTAAAGTAGAACAAGCTGTCCAGGCATGCCAAGAATTCTCAAAGTTGTATTATGAAACCATTGACAAGAAAAGACATGTAAGTTAATTTGAAGTCTTAACCCTTGTCATGCTGAATAAATTAAGATGCCACGCCACTTCTAATTTTCAGCCAATCGGTTTACTTGATCGAGGTTGTTGATACAAATTCAAATACTGAATGCCAAACAGTGCAGATCCAGATCACTTGGCTTCTTCAGAAGCCAACTGATCTGGATCTGCACTGTTTTTCTTTAGAAGCCAACTGATCTGGATCTGCACTGTTTGCAAAGATAGGGCATATCCAGGTTCAGCAGGACAAGGGTTAACAAACATTTTCATATGACTAGGTAGTAGGGCTGCATATAAGGCTGGCACGATTGATCGGATAATCGATTAATTAATCGATAAATTCCACAAAAATGATTATCATTGATTTGCTAATAATCAATCATTTGATTTCTGCATTTGTTATTTTACCATATTTACCCTTAGTATTCAGACACCTCTGCTCCTTACCATACATAATCTAAAATTTGAACAAGTACAATTTACTACCCATTGTTGTGTCTAAAAATAACTGGATGGGTGGCAAACAGTGTAGACCCTGATGAGACGCTGCATTTGCGGCGTCTCATCAGGGTCTACACTGTTTGCTGAGGCAAGTCTGACCGAATATATGCAATAAAGTATAACATATGGTAAGAGTCATGCTCAGACAGGTAAAATTATGACCAACTCTTCAGTGATTTCTAATCGATTATTGATCACAATGGCAGGACTGATAATTGATTATCTTTTCAGCTTCGATTAGCCAGCCTTTGCTCCATACCAGTTTACCGGTACTCTGTTTTTAAAAAAAAACTGGTTATTGATTTTCAACAGATATACCCAACAGAACATTTGTGAATTGAACAAAATATCCAAGCCTGAATCTGAGAAGGATTTAAATGTTTTGTGTTGCTGGAAGTCTGTTGTTTTTTTTTTTTTCTTTCATAAAACCCAAGTAATTTCATTTTAACCCATTGTCATCAGGAGACCCCTAAAAGGGTAATTGGCAAACAGTGCAGACCCAGATCAGACCGCAGGATGTGGCATCTGGTCAGGGTCTCCACTGTTTGCAAATAATTTAGCCATTTTTCTCAAGGAATATCTAAATCTCATAGCCCAATTAATAACCACAACGTACTTAAAATTGAAATTGGACTCTTCCAATATATAGTTAGCGGGGGTCTATTCAGTCAATAATGGCTTAAAAATAACAAAACACATCTTCTCTTTCATGCTGGCCATTTGCAGAGACATAGTTGTTGTCATGTGAGAATGACAGACTGATAACATCATTTTTGTGGGAGCGGTGCACAGGACTTCAAACTGAAAAGTATTCTTTTCCATTTTTCATTGTTGCAAAAAAGAAACAGAAATGGTGTCTGTATAGATAGAAGATAGCAGTTCCAGATAAGGCATTGTTCTTCTTTTTTTTTTTTTTTTTTTCAACTAAATTGTGCTGAGATTTTTCTTATTAGAAGCACCTTGGCGAGGAGCATATGTTGTGGGTACTCATTAGAAGCGCCTCGGCAACCCTGATACCCAATCTTATCTAGACCTATGTAGAATAAACATGGTAACTACCCATCAATGTGTCTTTATTAGCTTGATGAGTGGCAAACAGTGTAGGTCCTGATCTGAAGCTGCATTTTGTGACATCTGATCTGGGTCCGCACTGTTTGCTGGGGCCAGTTTGTCCTAAAACTTAGTGCTTGGGGCACACATTTCTGTTATTAACTCAGCAGCACTGAAACCCAAATTTTTTAGAAAAAGTTTACGTTCACCAGTCTCGACAAATTCAGCAGACAACAAATATATTGTATTTTTCTTCTTTTTCCCAGAAAACAGGGTTGGACATTTCATGAAAATTGAGACTCTCCTTAGAAACATTTAGGAGATGGTTTGCATGAAATGTCAAATAACATAGATAAATAAATAACCAAATTAAATATATAAATAGATGAAATAAATAGTTCTTCCCACAAATTTGTGCAAATTAATAGTAAAATATTTGGGAAGAAATATTTATTTATCTATTTATCCACTGATGAGTTAGGCATATGGGGTGCCAGTGTACTATTTAACCCCATTAATGAATATCCAAAAGTCTATTTTGGACTGTCAAAAAATTAATTTATGGATATCCTAAAATACGCCTGAATTTTGGATATCCAAAAAGCAATTTTTTGATATTCAAAAAGCAGGTTGAATATTGGATATATCTGTTGTTAGCTCGACTGGAGCTTTGCTCCAGGTCAGCTTATGCCATGGCCTTTCGTCTGTCATCCGTCATTAGCTTTTCACTTTCAACATCTCCTCCAGAACTATTTCGATTGAGCTGAAACTTAGGGGGAGGGATGGCAACATGGAGATTTGGAATTGCTAAAACTGTTCCATTCCGATATCCAAAATGGCCGCCATGGCGGCCGTCTTGAAATTTTTCAAACAACATCTCCACCCAAACCGTAAGTTGGATTGAGCCAAAACTTGATAGGAGGTATCACAGTGACACAGAGATTCAGAATTGCTAAATTCCTTCCATTCCCATATCCAAGATGGCCTCATAGCAGATATCTTGAAATTCTTCAAAGGACATCTCCTCCCAAACCATAAGTCAGATTGAGCTGAAACTTGATGGGAGGCATTGGAGCGACATAGAGATTCAGAATTGCTAAATTGTTCCGTTCCAGTATCAAAGATGTCGCCACCACGGCAGCCAACTTGAAATTCTTCAAACAACATCTCCTCCCAAACCGTAAGTCTGATTAAGCCGAAACTTGATGGGAAACATCAGAGCTACATAGAGATTCAGAATTTACTAAAATCCTTCCATTCAGATATCCAAGATGGCAGCCATGAAGGCCATCTTGAAATTCTTCAAATGACAACTTCTCCAGAACCATAAGTTGGATTGAGCCGAAACTTGATGGGAAGCATCGGAGCGACATAGAGATTTACAATTGCTAAAATGGTTCCATTGGGCTATCCAAGATGGCACATGGCGTTTTAGAATTGCTAAAATCATTCCATTCCAATATCCAAGATGGCCACCATGTCGGCCAGCTTGAAAATCTTCAAATGACATCTACCAAACCATAAGTTGAATTTTCAAACCACGTCTGCGCCCAAACAGTAAGTCAGATTGAGCCTTAACTTGTTGGGAGGCATTGGGGTGACTTGGAGATTTAGAATTGCTAAATTTGTTCCATTCCAATATCCAGGATGGCCAGCATGGTGGCCATCTTGAAAATCTTGAAACGACATCTGCTCTCGAACATTAAGTTGGATTGAGCTGAAACTTGGTGGGAGGCATTGGGGAGACGTGGAGATTCAGAACTGCTAAATTTGTTCCATTCAAGATGGTTGACTCCATGGGAGGCATTGGGGCGACATGGAGATTCAGAATTGCTAAACCATTTTGTTACGATATCCATGATGACCACCATAGCAGCCATTTTGAAGATCTTCAATTGTCAGCTTATGCCTTGGTCTGTTGACCATGGTCCGTCCCTCATCCATACGTCCGTCAGCAGCTTTTCCTGTTTTCGACATTTCCATCAGAATCATATCCATAATGGCCTCCATGGCAGCCATCTTGAAAGTCTTCAGTTGTTATCTGCTCCCGAACCATAAGTCGGATGGAGTGGAAACTTGGTGGAAGTCATTGGGGCACATGGAGATTTAGAATTGCTAAAATGGTTCCGTTCTGATATCCAAGATGACCACCATGGCAGCCATCTTGAAAATCTTCAAATCACATCTGCTCCCAAATGATAAGTCTGATTGAGCTTAAACTTGATGAGAGGCATTGGGGTGTTATGGAAATTCAGAATTGCTCAAATCGTTCTGTTCCAATATCCAAGATGGCCGCCATCTTGAAATTCTTCAAACCACATCTTTTACCTAACCATAAGTCAGATTGAGTCGAAACTTGACGGGAGGCATTGGGGTGACATGGAGATTCAGAATTGCTAAATTGTTCAGTTTCAGTATCCAAGATGGTGGCAGTCTTGAAACTCTTCAAACAACATCAGATTCTGGATTGCTAAAGGCAATCTGATCTGATAGCCAAAATGGCCACCATGGCACAATGTAACATATCATGATCAGCCCAATCCAGGTGAGCGATATCTGGCCCACTTAGGCCTCTAGTTCTACTTTTGGATAATCCAAAAAAACCCAAGTATGAACTCTAAAATCGTGTTGAATTTTGGATATCAAGAAGTCAAATTTTATATTTATACACAATGATTTGGGTTTTCAATGATTTCACCCAAAGTTAGATGATCAGAAGATGACACTTTTCTAACAGTTTCTCACTCGCATGTTGATACATGTAAATAAATGCCTGCCGTTAGAGACTTCAGAATAGAATAACTAAATAAATCATAATGACTGGAATGGATGAATGGCCAACCAACTGACATTATCAAGCCTGTACAAGAAGGTGCCCTTGCATGTATGGGTTGGGAGGCTTCACTTTTTTCTCACAGTTTTCATGCCTGAAGGACCACAGATACTTGTGGTCAGTAGAGTAGTGCAGGCCCCAAAAACTAATTTTTGGGCCTGCACTACTCTACTGACCCCAAGTATCTGTGTTTAGGACAGGGTGTTTGCAAATTAAAAATCACCATACATTAACTGCCTTTGGAAACAAAGAATACATGGTAGAAGAACATAATTGTAGTCTCTGTTTAATTGTACATTTCATATGCCACCATTGGCTTCAAAAGAACTTGGTTTTCCAAGAATGGGCTTGGTGATCCCAAGGAAACCAGAATAAAATAAGAAAAAGCTGTTTTCACATCGCCACCAAATATGACTCCTTATTACCTTTTTATACCCTGGCACACGATAGTGCTGGGGTATTATGGTATCACATTGGCTGTTTGTGTGTCCCTCCATCTGTCCGAGCTCACGAGTAGGGCATATGTTGGATATTTTACATAGTTTGCTTTATTCTGTCCATAAAAATGATAAAAAATGAGGGGTCTTGGGTATTTTTAGCTCACCTGAGCAAAGCTCGGGATGAGCTATTGTGATCATCCTCTGTCTGTCGTCCGTCGTTAACAATTAGTTTGTTAACACTCTAAAGGCCACAGTTTTTACCCAATCTTGATGAAACCTACTCGGAATGTTTGCCCCTATACTGGGTCACTTGGGGTAAAAAACTAGGTCACCAGGTCAAATCAAAGGAAAATATTTTTAACACTCTAGAGGTCACATTTTTGAAGCAATCATCACGAATCTTGCTTGAAATGTTTGTCTTGATGATTTCTAGGTCAGGCTTGAAACTGGGTCACGGGGTCAAAAACTAGGTCACCAGGTCAGATCAAAGGAAAATATTGTCAACACTCTTGTGGTCACATTTTTGAAACAATCATTATGAATCTTGCTCAAAATGTTTTCTTGATGATTTCTAGGTCAAGTTTGGAACTGGGTCACTTGGGGTCAAAAGCTAGGTAACAGGACAATATCAAAGGAAGACCTTGTTAACACCCTTGAGGTAACTGTTTTGAAGCAGTCATCATGAATCTTGCTCAAAATGTTTGTCTTGATTATTTTTATATTGGATTCAAAACTGGGTCACTTAGGGTCAAAAACTAGGTCACCAGGCCAAATCAAAGGAAGACCTCATTAACACCTCCAGAGGTAACATTTTTTAAAATAATCATCGTGAATATTGCTTAAAATGTTGTCATTGATTTCTAGGTCTAGGTCAAAACTGGGTCACTTGGAGTCAGAAACTAGGTCACCAGGCCAGATCAAAGGAATACCTTCTTAACACTCTATAGAGGTCACATTTTTGAAGTGATCGTCATGAATCTTGCTCAAAATGTTTGTCTTGATGAAGTCTAGGTGGAACTGGATCACTTATGATCTTTATTTCACGGTCCAGTGACTTTCTTAAGTTTTTCTGCTTAGGTCAGTGTCTCAGTTACTATTGGTCCTACATAGTAATATTTGGCACTTGTGAAGTGTTTGTGTTTAGGTCAGTTTCTCAGTAACTATTGCTCCTACAGCCAGTGATACTTAGCACATGCATACATCTTGGCATGGCCTCTTTAGTGCAGTCATCCATATTTGACATTGGCCTCTATTTCACAGTCCGTTAGACATGCTGCATTGTCTTACTTATTAATATATTCATCATGAATTTTGGTCAGAATGTTTGCCTTGATCAGTTCCAGGTCAGGTTCTCTAAGTGCTAGGATACTCAGGTGAGCGTTACAGGGCCATCATGGCCCTCTTTGTTTCTACTGTTGGGTTTTTCTACATTTTTTGTCTGTGGAAATTAACTTTGAGTACCCAATAAGTGTCCATCTGTGAGTCTGTCTGTCGTACATCCATCTGTCTGCCCGTATTTAAGTTTCCGGACGATAATTTGAGAAAATATCAATGGATTTTCACCAGACTTTGTGTGTGCATTGATATTGTGGAGATCTTGTTTGGGATTGCTTATGTGCAAATTTCATCAATTTTTGACAGAGTTATCTGCCCGCGACATGTCCGTATTTTCATTTCCAGATGATAATTTTAGTAAATATCAGTGGAATATCACCAAACTTGGTTTGTGCATTGATATTCTGGAGGTCTGGTTTTGGATTGCTGATGGGCAAATTTCGTCAATTTTTGACAGAGTTGTCTACCTGCGACACATCCATATGTTCATTTCTGGACGATAACTTTAGTAAAATATCAGTGGATTTTCACCAAACTTGCTATGTGCATTGATATTGTGGAAATATGCTTTGGGATTGCAAATGGCCCAATTCCATAAATTTTTGACAGAGTTATCTGCCCGCAACACATCCATATCTGAGTGTAGGACAATAACTTGAGTGAATCTTGGTCGATTTTCACCAAATTTGATATGTGCATTGATATTGTGGAGATCTTGTTTTGGATTGCTCATTGGCATATTTCATCAATTTTTGACAGGAGTTATCTGCCTGCTACATGATAATGGGGAGTTATTATTTCATGTTTTTATTTATTTATTTTTTTTTCCGTTTTGGTAAGGTTAAAATGCATATCACAAAATATGGATAGTCTTTTTTTTAGGTGCAGATGCATCATAATTGCCAATAAATGAGCTTTATCATTGAGGTGAAAAAACTCTTTTCACATGTATCGTTATTGCAAGGCCTGTTTCATTGCAGTGAAGATTTCGTATAGAAATAGAGAAGCATAAAGAGCTTGTTTAATTTCAGACTGTTGAAAACAAACGCTCTTCTGTGATGTAGTCATTGTGTGACATAGTCAGTACTCAGCAGATGGTCATTTCTGTCAGTGCTCAGCAGTTGGTCATTTCTTAACAATGGCAGGGGTACTGGAAACATCTGATGAAATTCAACAAGTTACTAATGATCAACTAAAAGAAACAGGGATGCAAAACGATGCAAACGATGATATTGGAGTGAACAAAGTGGATTCTGGTAGTAATTTTGAAAGAGCCAGTGAGGACAAAAGTTTTGATTCAAGTAATAAAACCAATGATGTTGCCCTTGTGGATTCTGTATTAGCATCGTTTTGTGATGGTAGCCAAGTACTTTTTAAAGAACATAACAGATTGTTAAAAACAGAAAGTGATGTTGAAATAGGTCTGACAAGAAACATTGTGGATACTTTAACACAACCTAAAACTATTGGGCAATTTAGAAAAGATATGAACCAGACTGACTCGCCTAGCCAGTCAGAAGACACACGCATACTGGGTGAACAAGTGAATGTTGCAAAAGCAGAAAAATCTGAACAGTCGGACCTAGTTGAGGACAATGTTCATGCACTGTATAAGAGCATGCAGGATAGAGACTATGTAGCATTAAAAGAGTTAGTTGTAGAAAAGAAGGTGAACATTGATCATGTTTTCACAGATCCATTTATTGAATTACCCGACAGAGGTTGGAGACTTATTCATTTTCTTGTTAAAAAAGGTGATTTAAAAGGATTGAAATTGGTTATCACACTAGGGGCTGATCCGAACGCAAAAACCGATAAAGGGGAGACTGCCTTACATATATGTTGTAAGTTTGGGCATTTTGATTGTGTTGACTATCTACTAACTGTTAATCAGTCATTGAAAGACATCCCGGATTCTCAGGGACTGACTCCATTATTAAAGGCATTGTTTAGATGTGATACAGTTTTTAAAGAAAATGCTTACTTGAAAACTATTAAGATTCTAATTAATTCAGGTTGTGATGTTAATCTTTCTCCTGATTCAAACATTTCACCTCTACATGTTGTGGCTAGTAAATGGGATAGTGCTGTGATAATTGAGTTGCTTATTAACGCAGGAGCTGATGTCAATGCAATAGCCGCACAGAAAGGTCCACTGATGACAAAATTCTACAGTCCATTAATGACAGCTCTTAATAGACAGAAAGTAAATCCAGCCGCTGTTAAACTACTTATTGATGCAGGTGCAAATGTTAACTACGAAAATCTTAGTGGAAAGACACCAATTCATATTGCAGTGTCAAAAAGTGAGGATATTTGTGTAGAGCATCTTTTAAAGGCAGGAGCAGATCCTAACGTAGAAGATGGTGATTCTGAGTCACCTTTATGGATTGCCGTTAGTGAAAATAATGTCAAAATTGCGCCATTACTATTAGACTATGGTGGAAATGTTAACTTCCGCAACAAACCATATCACATGTCACTGCTGTGTAATGCAGTAAACCGCCAACATAAAAATATGGTTAAAATTCTGCTTGACCATGGTGCAGATGTAAATGCAGAAACAGCTCTCGGTGCTTCTGCCCTGCATTATGCCGTTGATAAAGGTAACCTAGGCATAATGAAATTGTTGCTGCAGAAAAATTGTGAGATGGAAAATTATTCTTTATTTAAAGATATTTATAATCCACAAAGTACATTCCAGATAGCGCTGAATGGAGGTAATGACGAAGTTATTAAATTATTGTGCGAAGTTGGCTGTCCAATACCGGAATTCTCACTAAAACGTGAAAGGTTACCTAGAGCCATTAAGGACGATGAGGAACTGATAAATTGGCTGTATGATTTTTTTTGTAATCCACGAACATTGCTACAAATATGTACGGTAGAACTCCGAAAGATATGCGGTTCACGGCTTCAAGCAGTTGCTGATAGTCTGTGTGCTGAGAACAGAATTCCACATAAATTAGCTGATTGTATGTTAATGAAAGATTTATTGGAGTGATGAAAAGTGCCACATCTTTTTGCATAAAAAATAAGCAATTCTGTATCAGATGATGTTTTTCTGTCGATGTCAGCTTTTTATTTGTCGCTCCTGCTTGATGCTTAGTACTCTGGGTAAAATTTCAACAGACACATTGAAATATTTTTCTTACTTTTCTCAGAAACAGGTTTTGACCTTTCATGCAGATTGTATCCAGTGCATTGAATGCAATGTCAAATCTTGTTTTCTGGGGAAAATATCATCAATTTGTAGTCTTCTAAATGAGCTCAGAGAGTGGTTAAAGTTAAGCAAGTAGGTGCGATATAGGCGTCTTGTTTTCCATCCGTCCATCCTTCAACTTGTGTAACCACCTAATGTTCATGTCCATAAATGAATAAGTGCATGTAATACACATGCAGTCATCATATTTAGTGACGTACACTTTCTCCCTCATGTCATTTTATAACCAAGACTTGTTGTCATGGTCTGACAAGTTTACTGTTTTTATTACCTCAGTCTTTGGTTTTAGTTCCATTGCTAATTGACTGTAGCGCCTACAATCGTCTAATATAACGTGCTTTCACCCTTGCATAGACTTAAACACTGCAGTGTCATTATATGACCCTGGCCTGTACGTGTATGTAAAACTGCAGTGTCATTTTATGACCCTGATCTATATGTCACGGTCGAATAACTTCATTTTTTGGGTCAACCCTAACGTTTAGCTCTATTCGGGATTAACTGTTTGACTTAAAATCATCGAACTTGACATATTTGGTTTTAGGACCCAGACCTATATGTATTATTTCATGACCTATTGACTATCATTTTTGCATCACACTGGTATTTAGCTTCATTATGAGTTAGTCATATGGCCTGCAGTCAGACTTCCTCACTTGCAGGGGTTCTTACACTGCAGTGATCGTTTTTCGGTCCAATGCATTTTTGTCATTCTTTACATGAATTTCAACTCTGACAATATTGGCAAGCACCGGCAGATGATAGACTGCCTTTCATGGGATACTTGTTTTGTGTTTGTTTTTTTATGCCCCGCCACAAAAAAATGGCGAGGTATCGTGTTACACCGTCCGAAATTTTGAATGTCCGGCTGTACGTCAGTGCTTCATAATTTCTTGTCTGCTCCATAACTCTGATACCATTTGAGATATTTTGACGAAACTTCACATCAATGTAAAGCACCATGAGACGATGTGCAGAACACATGAACCGTAACCTACTTTTGCCTACTTTTGGAGTTATACCCCTTGGAACACTGAACATAGCCATTTCTACCATGTACTCGTGTCCACTCCATAACTCTGATATCGTTCGAGATATTTTCACGAAATATCGCACAAATGTAAAGCACCATGAGACAATATGCAGAACACATAAAAAGTAACTGGTATGCCTGCTTTTGTAGTTATTGCACTGTGAACATTGAAAACAGCCGTTTTCATGTCTGAAACATGAGCAGAAGTAAGCACAATTGCACCACAATGCGTCCAACCATCGGCGGCAATAGTCAGGCACCAACCTTCTGAAACAGATCAAGGAAGGAGTCGTCATTCAGTCTGAAGCCTAGCTGACCGTCGAGCAATCAAAGAGGGATAATTATCAGCTGTTTGTTTGTGTTGAGGTTTTACGGCCCAGTCAATCCAGTGGGGTCATGTCGAGCGCGATCAGTTTACCTAACCACACGTTTACTGGGCAGGCTTAGGCCTCTAAGCGGTTAACCAGTATTGTGCACATTCTTTCGCCAGAAACTGACAACTGCCCTTCTTGAATCAGCGGAAGGGAGAGAATGACCGTAGAAAATATTTCATGATCAATCTCCACGAAGGAATGTTGCCGACCTCGGCGGGGGTTGAATACGCGACCTCCTGGTCTCCAGTCGGACGGCGCATCCAACTGAGCCATCGAGGCCGGCAATTATCAGCTGTAATTGTGTCAAGAACCTTGTATGCAGTTTTTGACATGACGTTCATGGTAAAACCCATCATTTTGTAATGATAGACAGTCTTTTTTGACTGTTCTGAAAAATTCGAAATTAATAAAATTATTATGAATTTATGGACTTGGTCACCATAAAATTCGGGTTAATAAGATTAAGATTTATTTAGGAATAAAGGTTGAACATGTACATGTAAATGAGATTTATCTAAGATAAAAATGTACATAATAATAAATGAGATTTAGAACATTAAAATAATTAAAAATGTACAGTTACAATGTGCACACTTGAATGATAAATAAATCTGGTTAAATGAGTTGATAAAAGCAGTTTATCGCATTAAACTTACCAGAGTGTCAGCTTTATGACCGGGAGGTTGCGGGTTCAATCCCCGGCCGGGTCATTCCAAAGACTTTAAAAATGGTCCTAGCTGCTCTTTCGCTTGGCGCTCAGCATTAAGAAAGTAGAGCTAGAACTGATCAGCTGAGTGTCAGTATAATGTGACTGGGTGGAATATCATGTCAAAGTGGCTGGGGCGTGATATTTTAGTGAGGCAGCACTCTAAAAGTGAACATTGAGCTCCCTGCCACACCCAGACACCGTCGCAATATGACTGAAAAATTGTTGAAAGCGACGTTAAGCCCAAATCAAACAAATCACATTAAACTTTGGACTAGAAATTATAAATTTAGAAAATTGGGATAGGGTGCCAGCACCCTCACCCACATATCGAATCATATGAAGTTTATGATCTTAAAGCCCTTGGGTAGCCCATAAATCCACATGGCTTTTTTCCAATGAGGTCCATGTTATTAAGTCAAGATTTTGGCACGAGAAAAGCAGAATTATATTGCACAAATATATTGACAATAACCATCTCAGAAGAGTGCTGATAGAGTTCCGATAGACTTTCCTACAGAAGTGTTTTCAAGCTAATGTTTAATTTGAAAATTAAATAATGAGGGCGATAAAACCTAGAATGTTTTATGCAATTTATGATTGTAACACCCATGTTTTAGAAGTTTAGTTAGTAAAGGTTTGTTCCGATTATTTAAAGAACTAACCTGACTGGATGCCCTAGCCAAACAAGTAAGTTGAGAAATTATAAACTGTAGGATGCAGCTCGAGGGACGTCGCCATTCAAAAAAAAAAAAAAAAAAAAAAAGAGAAAATTAACACTATCAAAATCAAAGTTATCCTGCTTGCGTAAATGTTAGTAAAGATTATATCAATAGATATTGATGTTTAAATCCAAAGAAAGGACCTCTGTATCAGGGGCGTTATCTTTATTTAGCTGAGGTTAATATAACCATTGTAAATGTAAACATCAAGTAAATCATCTGAGTATCGAGAGGTTGAAATGAATGCTTCAGTAACATAAGCTTGATTTTTAGCAACTTAAAGTCTCTTTCAGGACAGAACAGTAACAATCTGCAACAATTGGAGGGGAGCGGAGGAGGGGGGAGGAGTGGGGAGCGGTTTGATTTTATACAAGCTTCGTTGTAGATTGGTCCCTCATTTATCCAAACAAAAAGCCAAAAGCCATTTGAAAATTGAAGTTTCACTGGAAACAAGACGTTTTGGTATGTTTTTATACTGTAACGTCGCATGACTAGAGAACAATGGATGAAACCAAATCAAAACAGTGCCATGGTTGCCATTCTCGTGAGCCTTAGTGTAGATGAATTCTGTAAGAGTGGTTCATGCGGAAGCTAAGAAAATACCGAAGAGAAAATGACGGACTCATTTTTCTCGAGTCTGTTTATGAGCGGTACTGTACAACGTTGCTCAGTGAGTGCTCAATGCCGCCAAGTACCAGCTAAGGCAAAACATCAGAATAACATAGATACTATCCTTAAAAAGGAGAACCATCAAAGATAGGTTCTGCAGAGACAGGTCCTTAAAAAGTATACAGTATCTCAAAAGCATAAGAGTGAATGGATTCAGTTAATTTATGGAAATGTTTAAGCTCAAAAAGCCAACGTCCAGTCCTTGCTTATCACTAGTAAAATTATGACCACGCCCCTTACTCACAGACCTTAGGCCTTTACCATTTTGTGTTTCCATGTGCTGGAATGAAAGCTCTGTGGGAAACGCTGTATTTGTTTCACGTCTCAAGTAAATTATCAGATTTTTAACTAGGGTTATAATTTTCTATATTTTTAAGACCTGATTCTAATGCTAGTCTTTTTGCTCATTTTTAAACAGGATTATGGAATTGCCGAATTTTCACAATCCTGTTTAGAAAATGAACAAAAAGACAAACGTTTGAAACAGATCTTTAAGCAAATGATTACAATCTGCTTGTCAACCAAGATTAAAATTGTACTTAGCGCTTCTAAAAATATCCATAACATATGTTTTTCTTTGAGAAATAAGAAGATATATATCATAATATGGATACTCTTCTTAGCTAGAGCTCGAAGTCCTTGTCCCATCACAATTAAATATAAAATTCTTACTTGTTCTCAAGGAAATTGGACAAGTCGAGAATGGTATTTCCACAGCCCTCATCAAGACGTCAGCCAGTGAGGATTTCGGCTAGCACAAAATTTACATAACAGTTCGTCAAACAGCAATGTAATGTCTATTATTTAGTCCTCCTATAACTTTTTTCACTGCAGTAATACCTGTATTCTGTTTTCGTGGTTCGACAAAACGGCCTTCATGTCCATCACGAAAACATGCCTATATAATTTTAACCCCCTTAAACCCCACTTTTGTATTGTAAAACTGGGGTTTACAAGGTATACATTATTTTTCATATTTCTGCTCAAAACCTAGATTGTGGGTACTCGTCAGAACCGCCTCGTCGAGGCGTATCCACAATCTATGTTTTGAGCAGAAATATGAAAATATCAGAATTTTTATCTGAAAATTTTCATTTTTGGGTGGTAAAATTTTCAGTATTCGAATAGGCATGTTTACGTAATGTCTGTAGTGTCTTTGATATTTTAATGTCGCAAAAATTCTCAAAGAAATGCAAAACGCTATATATTTCATAGGTTCGGTAAGAACAATTTTGTCTTCTTTCATGCTATTTGTAGTGTCTTTGATATTTTAACTCGCAAAAACAGCTCTCAAAGAAAGGTCAAACACCGTATATATCATATGTTCGGTAAGAACACTTATTTTCCTGGTGTCTGTTAAAGTAAGCGGGCTTTAATTAAGGCCTGGTTTCGGAAAATCTCAAACTGTCCTTGATTATATCTTGTGAAAACAGCACATATTCACACGCATTATAAGTAATGACTCGATGTATATCGGATATAAATGCACGACTTTAGTACTTAGTAGTGTGTAGTTATGTCAGTACTTGGTAGTTTGCAGTTACGTTGAGTAGTTTCTAGCGAGTCCTTTTAAGAAACAAACTGTTATACCCGTGTTACAAGCGTCAAAAAGCATTTCTTTTCAAAAGTGTGGAAATTTATTATAATGCAAGACTGTCATTTCTAGTTACAGAATAAATGGATAAGTATTGTCGGCACACATATAAAAATGTTTTATGAGACCCTTCCAGGGGAGGGGCGGGGGTACCTGTTCCCTTGTTCCCATGAAAATCGGCTTTTTCCCATGTTCCCCAAAATCAAAATCTTGATTTTCTATGTTCCCTGTTCCCCATAATTGCTTTTGTTGCCCTGTTTCCTTCAGTTTTAGACTTGTTCCCCTGAAATAAATGGCCTTATTCCCCTGTTCCCTAAAAGCTTTGGGAGGACCTCTTTAATGTCTATGGTGGCTTTTTTCATAGATTATATTTGTCAGTAAAATTGCAGGTAATAATTTAGATGTGTTGCAGTTTGCTATCCGAGCGTTGCCTTTGGATAACAAACTGCAACTCAACTGAATTATTATCTGTGATTTAACTTCTTGTCTCTTTTGAAATAGCTGTAATCAAGAAAGTAGTCTATACCAGATAACCAGAAATCCATTATAGTTGAGATGCATTAAAAATCATGAATATTGCAAAACAAATAAACAGTTGTGCAAAATTGTTTGCACAGAATTTAACGTTCTTGTGTTTTGTTCTGTTGTTCTTTGTCCAGTTTGCCATTGTATACTATATAATTATTCCATTGACGTGCATAGCTTTAAATATAGGCTAAGTCAGTTCCTGTCCTGACGAGTTTGACAAACCAGTAGCTGGCCTCGGTGGCCAAGTGGGATGCGCGTCCGACTGAAGATCAGGAGGTTGCGGGTTCGACTCCCGCCGGGTCGGCAACATTCTTTCGGGGAGATTGATCATGAAATATTTTCTACGGTCATTTTTTCCCTTCCATTCTTTCCCTTCCGCTGATTCAAGAAGGGCAGTTGACAGTTTCTGGCGAAAAAATGTGCACAACAGTTAACCACTTAAAGGCTCTATACTCCTCAAATATTGAGATTTTTTTAACAAAAAAAGGTTGATAAATTGATATATGGTATTAATATTGTCATAAATGTGACATCTTACAGCCTGTAAAAATTTAGTTAGCCTCTCGTTTATTGGCAACATAATTCAGATACGATAAAAATCATTTCATTTTTTATCCCGTTCAAGAGACCAACTGAAATTTTACAACATTTTATATGCCACATTTTATAATTGTATTAATACCATATATCAATTAATGAAGCCTTCATGGATAACAAAATGTCGATTATTGAGGAATATTAGGCCTTCCTTTAAAGGACTAAACCTGTCTTGTAAACGTGTGGTTAGGTAAACTGACCGCACTCGACATGACCCCATTGTGTTGACTGGGCCGTAAAACCTCAACAAAAAGAAATATCAACAAACTAGTTGGTTTCTAATATATGACATTTTGGCCACATTAGGCAAAAGGAGTCCATAGTGCGTAAGCAAATAGCAAAATCCCAGAACAGCCCATGTCAAATCAGGACATTCCGAGTTCACTCAGAGGAGGAAGTCTGGATATTTTTATTACCTGTTTGAGACGTGAATGCCAGGGCCCAGTTGTTTAAAACTAACGATGACGTTAGTTAACGTGTCGTTAAAACTTTGATCATTAAATCTCGGCATATATGCTAATATATTTGCTTTTGAAATTTGCTGAAAAAAAATGTGAGTAGCTTTAGCAAATGCATTTTGCTGAACGGCGGCTGCAGTCACAAAAGAATCTGGCAGGTGCATCTTTTGTAGCTACAAAAGCTACAGTAATACAGACTAACATAGCTCCAGATAAGAGGGGGTATCCACGTTATAGTATTCCACAAAATCATATATTGTGGGTACCACAACATATGTTTTCATAGAGAAATAAGAAAGGATAGACTGTTTACGGTTGAAAAAAAAAGCCTTATCTGGAGCTGTGGACTACATTTAACCTTACTGTTCACGCAACACACACACATTGTTTGTTTGTTGGCTCCACTTTCAAGAGCCTTTTTTTTTTGTTGATGTTTTTTTTTTTCTTTTCTTTTTTTTTCTTTTTTTTTGTTTGTTTTCGTTGTATATTTCTATATCAGATCTATGGTGTCGTCTCTATTTTAATTGTATTTGTCTGTCTTCCCCTTTGATGTTGAGAACTTGATGTGGATCTAATTATAATTATATCAGTTCCTGAGTTCACTTATTTACTTTATGCTCAAAAAAGTGTATCCAAATTATTTTCGTGGTGCTGGTCCAGGATCCGCAACATGCTAAAATAGCATCGTTTTAATTATTCTCCCCCATTTAGGGTAGGGAGCCAGATTGTTTTCCCCCCGGGCGTCTGTTTATCCGTCAGTCTGTCTCAATTAATAGTGTGCGCTCTATAACATGAAAACCGTTCAAGCTGTCTTCACGAAACTTCATATAAATATCAATCAACATCAGACGACGTGCAGAGTGCAAGAACCATAACTTGCATTTATACATTTTGAGTTATTTCCTTTGGAACTTTGTCCGTCACAAAATCGTGTCCGCCTTGTAACTTGAAACCTGTTCAAGATATCTTTAAGAAACTTCAGGTAAATATCAATCAACATTAGAAAACGTGCAGAGCGCAATAGCCATAACTCTTGCATTTATACTTTTTGAGTTATTTCCCTTGGAACTTTTTCCGTCACAAAAATGTGCCAGCTCTATAACTTGAAAACCGTTCAAGATATCTTCACGAAACTTTATATGAATATCAATCAGCATTAGACGATGTTCAAAGCGCAATTACCATAACTCTTGTACTTTTTTATACTACTTTATACTTTTTGACATATTTCCCTTGGAATCTTATTAGTTAATATAAATGATCGCTGAATGTACAATATGACACCAGAACTGGGGAGACATCCGTGTTTTTGTAGAAAAACAAATTCTAGTTGCTTGCTCATTTTGCAACATTACAGCTGCTGTCAAAGCTCTACCTAGACACAGCAGAAGGGTCATGGAACGGAAATAAACTGAAGGGAAAGGAGGCAATTTTAAAGTTTTATGAAGATCTGCCAACGTCAGAACACAAAGTGGAATCGCTGGACTCTCAGCCTGTTTCAGGTAGCGTTGATTTATTTCTATTCAAACTTCTAAACAGTTGAACAATAAAACTATTGATTCATATTAAGTTTAAAGAATTAACTAGTGATTGGCTTGATTACGTTTTTAGCTCACCTGAGCAAAAGCTCAGGGTGAGCTATTGTCATCACCCTCTGTCTGTCGTCCGTCGTTCGTCGTCAACAATTAGTTTGTTAACACTCTAAAAGGTCACAGTTTTGACCCAATCTTGATGAAACTTGCTCAGAATGTTTGCCTATGAAATCTAGGTCAAGTTCGATACTGGGTTACTTGGGGTCAAAAACTAGGTCACCAGGTCAAATCAAAGGAAAAACTTGTTAACACTCTAGAGGTCATGGTTTTGACCCAATCTTGATGAAACTTGCTCAGAATGTTTGCCTCTATTAAATCTAGGTCAAGTTTGAAACTGGGTCACTTGGGATCAAAAACTAGGTCACTGGGCCAAGTCAGCAGAAAACCTTGTTAACACTCTAGCGGTGACATTTTTGAAGCAATCATCATCAATCTTGCTCAAAATGTTTGTCTTGATGATTTCTAGGTCAAATTCGAAACTGGGTAACTTGGGGTCAAAAACTAGATCACCTGTCCAAATCAGCGGAAAACCTTGTTAACACTCTAGCGGTCACATTTTTGAAGCAGTCGTCATGAATCTTGCTGAAAATGTTTGCCTTGGTGATTTCTAGGTCAAGTTTGAAACTTGGTCACTTGGGGTCAAAAACTAGGTCGCCTGGCCAAATCAGCTGAAAACCTTGTTCACACTCTTGCGGTCACATTTTTGAAGCAGTCATCATGAATCTTGCTCAAAATGTTTGTCTTGATAATTTCTAGGTCGAATTCGAAACTGGGTCACTTGGGATCAAAAACTAGGTCACCTGGCCAAATCATCAGAAAATCCTGTTAACAGTCTAGCAGTCACAATTTTTTCAAGCAATCTTCATGAATCTTGCTAAAAATGTTTGTCTTGGTCGATTCTAGGTCAAGTTCAAAACTGGGTCATTTGGGGTCAAAACCTAGGTCACCAGGCCAAATCAGCAGAAAACCTAGTTAACACTCTAGCGGTCACATTTTTGAAGCAATAATCATGAATCTTGCTGAAAATGTTTGTCTTGATGAGTTCTAGGATATGTTTGAAACTGGATCACTTGGGGTCAAAAACTAGGTCACATGGCCAAATCAGCAGAAAACTTTATCACTCTAGCAGTCACATTTTTTAATCAATCATTATCAATCTTGCTCCAAATTTTTGTCTTGATGATTTCTATGTCAAGTTCTAAACTGGGTCACCTGGGGTCAAAAACAAGGTCACCTGGCCAAACCAGCAGAAAACATCGTTATCACTCTAGCGGTCACAGTTTTGAAGCAATCATCATGAATCATGCTCAAAACGTTTGTCTTGATGATCTCTGGTCAAGTTCAAAACTGGGTCACTTGGGTCAAAAATTAGGTCACCAGGCCAAATGAAGCAGTCCTCATGAACCTTGCTTAAAATGTTTTGTCTTGATGAGTTCTAGGTCAAGTTTAAAACTGGGTCACTTGGAGGTCAAAAACTAGGTCACTGGGCCAAATCAGCAGAAAACATTGTTAACACTCTAGTGGTCACATTTTTAAGCAATCATCATGAATCTTGCTTAAAATGTTTTTCTTGATGATTTCAAGGTCAAGTCGAAACTGGGTCACCTGGGATCAAAATCTAGGTCACCTGGCCAAATCAACGGAAAACCTTGTTAACACTCTAGTGGTAACATTTTTAAAGCAATCATCATGAATCTTGCTCAACATGTTTGTCTGGTTGATTTCTAGGTCAAGTTTGAAACTGGGTCACTTGGGGTAAAAAACTAGGTCACCGGGCCAGATCAGCAGAAAACCTTGTTAACACTCTAGCGGTAACATTTTTGAAACAATCATCATGAAACTTGCTCAAAATGTTCGTCTTGATGAGTTCTAGGTCAAGCTTGAAACTGGGTCACGGGATCAAAAACAGGTCACGAGGCCAAATCAGCAGAAAACTTTGTTAACACTCTAGTGGTCACATTTGTGAAGCAATCATCATGAATCTTGCTCAAAATGTTTATCTTGATGATTTCTAGGTCAAGTTCGAAACTGGGTCACATTGTATCAGAAACTAGGTCACCAGGCCAAATAAGCAGAAAACTTTGTTAATACTCCAGAGGTTACATTTTTTAAATAATTATCATAAATATTGCTCAAAATGTTCGTCTTGATGATTTCTAGGTCTAGTTTAAAACTGGGTCACTTGGGGTCAAAAACTAGATCACCTGGCCAAATCAAAGGAAAACCTTGTTGATGCTCTAGAGGTCACATTTTTGAAGTTATCATCATGAATCTTGCTCAAAATGTTTGTCTTGATGATTTCAAGGTGATGTATATTTTTCTATCCAGTGACTTTCTTAAGTTTTTCCGTTTAGGTCAGTTTCTCAGTAATTATTGGTCCTCCAGAGTGATATTTGGTACTTGTGAAGTGTTTGTGTTTAGGTCAGTTTCTCAGTTACTATTGCTCCTACTGCCAGTGATACTTAGTACATGCATACATCTTAGCATGGCCTCTTGAGTGCAGTCATCCATATTTGACCTTGACCTTTATTTCACAGTCCATTAGACATGCTACATTGTCTTACTTGTTAATATAATCATTTTGAATTTTGATCAGAATGTTTGCCTTGATCAGTTCTTGATCAGGTTCTCAAAGTGCTATGATAGTCAGGTGAGCGTTACAGGGCCATCATGGCCCTCTTGTTCTTGATTATCATACTGCCCTAAGCATTTGAAGATTTAATAATAACCTACTCACAATAATTCAAAAAGTGTTGTGTAGGTTGACTGACCTGCTCGACACAACCTTAACAGGTTTGATTTAGTCGTAAAACGCCACAATCAAATCAAACAAGTGGACCAGAACGCCTGCATATACCAAACTGATCCTAAACTGTATGTCATCCTGTTGGTATATTTTAGACCTATCAGCAGGTAATTGGTGGATTTGTGGAATCTTACTCACGCCTACCAAACGAATGAATGCGTAACCACCGGTTAAGAACGTGGAACAATTAGATCGACATTCAGTTAGGGATAAGATTGCTCAACAAACTTTGCATTTTCTGTGTTTTTCTGAGCGATATAAATGTTTGAGGAAATTATTTAAAAAACGGGGAATTACATTCAAGTGCCCGTTGATATTGGCGTCTGTGGTGTAAATCTCAGAGCACCTACTTCACGCATATTGGCTGAATTGTTTTTCGCGTGCTGAAGGTGTACCGAAAGGCAGAGAAAACACATGGTAATTCGTGGTGTTTTTGTCCTTTATTCAATTTTGTGCTTTGCTGGAAGTTCAACATATCATCACGCACTCACGATAGACACATGTGGTTATTTGTGTTACGGATATTTTGGTTGTTCATGCAGCATTGTCGAAAAATCGGCACGGGAAGGGTCGAAAATGGCTGGTTACGCATAAGATCTATATAAATAATAACAAAACTTACAGCTATAAAGCGGGCCTGGTTTCACCTCCACGTCTCCAGGAACACACGAAGCTTGTTCTACGGAACCATTTTTAGCCAACCTGATAAGCTGTGCATCGTTGATTCGGAAAGAACATAGTATTGAATGCAAACATCTTCAATCTCCAGAATCATAGTGTATAATGACTTTGTTTGTGTTTTCACACCAATTCAATGGCCCTGCAATTGTCTGAAATGCAAATTTAACAGGTTTTGGATTTTGTTTTATTTTTGCGAAGAAGTGCTGATCTGCCTATTTTTGCTGGTTAAGAATTAGATGACCAAAGGAGAAAAACACACCGTTTGTACCCTTTGTAAATGCCAGCGATTTACTACAATAACAGATGGTCTACCTATGATTTGTAAGGTCGTGAAATCATCAGGTGCAGAAAATCATGGTGAAAAAAGTTTTTCTGGACAAGGCCTTTGAAATACTGGATTTCAAGCTTATTTGACCGAATGGAGCATCAGTTCATATATCAGAGATCATTGTTTGCTTCCTTAGAAGACAAAAGGCCAGTTTGCGTTTCATAATAGCGCATAAACTTATATCATTTTCTATGGTTAAGCATTGGAGAACCCGGTTAAGCATTAGAAACTCGATGAATGTGTAGAAATGCGGCAAAGTGAAGTACAAATGATAATATACTTGCATGATCATAGCGTGCCTGTTTGACAAGTCTAGCTTGTTCTAACATTTTGGCATGTGGCGAAGATGTTTGATTTGAGGTCCAAGGGTTTCTGGTTGGATCGCCGGTCAGGGCAATCGACGGGTCTAAGTCACTCCATACTACACTTGAAAACAAATCATTTGTATCGCTGTCTGTAAAAGTGACGGTTTATTTATAGCCTCAGATGTTGTAATTTATTTGATCTGTGCATATTATGATTACTTTGTAACGAGTTCAGGCTTACTGTTATTCATTGCCTATTACAGTTAGTTGATGAGTTAGAAGACTTCCAAGCAAACTCAACAACTAATTAAGAAACGTTTTATCCATAATGTCCACTGAGAGTTTGCTTTGGGTTCCTGCAGTTGCAATGTTGTTGTTCACTGCTACATACATATGCTTTATTTTGATCTATATTCGTCTTTCCAGGTTACTGTTGGAGGGCAGAACTAAGATGGTATCTACTGATTTTCTTCTTTTTTTTTTTTTTCTTTTTTTTTTTTTCTTTTTTGCGAGTCACATTTGAAGTTTTATTGACCTCATTATCCAGGGGCCATTCCAATGTTTATCTTTAGCTTACCTCTAAGATATTACCAATGTTTATCTTCACTTCTGGTTTTAGTTTATTTCACTTTTAGTGATCTAGTGTTCATCCCATCTGAAATAAAAATTGCACCCCCATAAATACCCGGTGTACTCGCAAAATACAAACAAAAAAGTTGTACGCTTTAGCTTACCCCCAGATATTCACAATGTTTACCTTCTTTTCTGTTTAGATTATTTCACATATATACTGGTAGTATTTATAATAAATATGCTTTGAACCGTTTCTAACAGTAATTCTGTTTTACTATAATGGCATTATTCCGTTGCACAGCAAAATATCATCGTTAAACTTAGTGAAATAGCTTCTGATATGAGTTCTTGTAGATTCTAACACCATTTCAAAACAAGATTCCATGAATCAAGGAGGAAAAGTCAACGGGAATTTGTCACCAACTGGAATAAAATCTGCTGAGACCTGTTCGCTTGGACATGCAAATTAACCTTCGATAACTGGGGATTTAAACTGCTGCTACCAGTCAGTTGTTGTGTTTCATTTTTCATACCACTCATGAAGCGACCACCAAATATTTTTTCCCACCCAGAAGAATTGTAGTGTGTCCGATGACTATCTCATTTGACGAGTATCCCTGTTGCCATACCAGTCCACAACATCGCACCAAAGTTGAAATGCTATATTATTCAAAGGGAATTCCCCAGTGGAGATCTGTGAGAAGAATTTTTGCAATATGTCACCTTTTCCAGCTATATTCAGTTCATTTAGAACAGATGGAATAAGTTTTTTCGAATTCTCCGTTTATGCTGCTACTTCCTTGACTTGATTCAAGTAATGACAGCGTTTCTACAGACCTTTCATGGCAATCAGAAATGCCTCAGACACTAAGTTCATCCGTGATGTTGTTTACATCCTTTAAGTCATAATCAAAAGATCCAAACAAATGCTAGCTTGAAGAAGGCGGTGTGTCACCCTTAGGTGCAAAACACGTTTTAAATGGAGTTGACGTCTTGAACGATGGAGACGTTTTTAGTTTTTTTAGGAAATGGAGAGTATTCCTTTGTAAAGCAAATTTTGGCTTTTTTTTTGTATGTACTTTTCTTTCTTTCGGAGAACTTCATACCTCTTTTTCGTTTACCTTTATACAGCCCCATGAGAACTGCAACAATCAAAAACATACAAACGAACAAGACACATACTAAAAAGCCACTGTAATAAGCACCAGGCTTGTTTTCAAGCATCGAGTTCCTAATGCTTAACTGGGCTCTCCAGTGCTTAAAAGTAATGAAACCAGGGCGGGTGGGTGTTTTTAAAAATTTTCCTTACATTTGTCTGGGACTATTTTTAGGTTTAGAATTTTGAATTTTACTATATTTTGGATTTCCGAGAAAAAACTTCGATTTGGAGGTAAGAGCCATTTAAAAATATTTTGGATTACATCTAATACTGACTGTTTTAGGGACTACCATAAAACTTGTTTTGAAATGGTGTTAGAATCTACAAGAACTCATATCAGAAACTATTTCACTCAGTTTAACGATGATATTTTGCTGTGCAATGGAATAGTGCCATTATAGTAAAACAGAATTACTATTAGAAACGGTTAAAAGCATATTTATTATAAATACTACCAGTATATAGGTGAAATAATATAAACCAGAAAAAGAAGGTAAACATTGTGAATATCTGGGGGTAAGCTAAAGCGTACAACTTTTTTTGTTTGGGTTTTGCGAGTACAGCGGGTATTTATGGGGGTGCAATTTTGATTTCAGATGGGATGAACACTAGATCACTAAAATGGTGAAATAAACTAAAACCAGAAGTGAAGATAAACATTGGTAATATCTTAGAGGTAAGCTAAAGATAAGCATTGGTAATGGCCCCTGGATAATGAGGCCAATAAAACTTCAAATGTGATTCGAAAAAAAAATCAGCAGATACCATCTTAGTTCTGCCCTCCAACAGTAACCTGGAAAGACGAATATAGATCAAAATAAAGCATATGTATGTAGCAGTGAACAACAACATTGCAATTGCAGGAACCCAAAGCAAACTCTCAGTGGACATAATGGATAAAACGTTTCTTAATTAGTTGTTGAGTTTGCTTGAAAGTCTTTTAGCTCATCAACTAACTGTAATAGGCAACGAATAACAGTAAGCCTGAACTCGGTACAAAGTAATCATAATATGCACAGATCAAACGAATTACAACATCTGAGGCTAAATAAACCGTCACTTTTTACAGACAGCGATACAAATAATTTTTTGTTTTCAAGTGTAGTATGGAGTGACTTAGACCCGTCGATTGCCCTGACTGGCAATCCAACCAGAAAGCCTTGGACCTCAAATCTAGCATCTTCACCGCATGCCAAAATGTCAGAACAAGCTAAACTTGTCAAACAGGCACGCTATGATCATGCAAATATATTATCATTTGTACTTCACTTTGCCGCATTTCTACACATTCATCTGGTTTCTAATGCTTAACCAGGTTCTCCAATACTTAGCCATAGAAAATGATATAAGGTTATGCGTCATAATGAAACGCAAACTTGCCTTTTGTCTTCTACGGAAGCAAACAATGACCTCTGATGTATGAATTGATGCTCCATTCGGTCAAATAAGCTTGAAATCCAGTATTTCAAAGGCCTTATCCAGAAAACCTTTTTTCACCATGACTTTCTGCATCTGATGATTTCACGACCTTACAAATCATAGATAGACCATCTGTTATTGTAGTAAATCGCTGGCATTTACAAAGGGTACAAACGGTGTGTTTTTCTCCTTTTGGTCATCTAATTCTTAACCAGACAATCTAATGCTTAACCAGCAAAAATAGGCAGATCAACACTTCTTCGCAGAAAAACAAATCAAAACATGTTAAATTTGCATTTCAGACAATTGCAGGGCCATTGAATTGACTCCTCCGTCAGAAGGTTATAACCACGCCCATGCGTAAGTCCTTAGACAAACAATATCGTGATACCTGTATTTGTCATTGAAAACTGCATGTGTACCTGTATTTATCAATGAAAAAGTACATAGGTAATATTGTTTGTCTAAGCAATAACATTAACCGTTAACTGGTAAGCTATTTTGGTTGGTCAGGTTTTGGTGTCATTTACTGGTCAGGTGATTTCACGGAGGACTCAATTGGTGTGAAAACACAAAGTCATTATACACTATGATTCTGGAGATTGAAAATGTCTGCATTCAATATTATGTTATTTCCAAATCAACGGTGCACTGCTTATCAGGTTGGCTAAAAATGGTTCCGTAGAACAAGCTTCGTGTGTTCCTGGAGACGTGGAGGTGAAATCAGACCTGCTTTGTAGCTGTAAGTTTTGTTATTATTTATATAGATCTTATGCGTAACCAGCCATTTTCGACCCTTCCCGTGCCGATTTTTTGACAATACTGCATTAACAACCAAAATATCCATAACACAAATAACCACATGTGTTTATCGTGTGTGCGTGATGATATGTTGAACCTCTACCAAAGCGCAAAATTGATTAAAGGACAAAAACACCCCGAATTACCACGTGTTCTCTCTGCCTTTCGGTACACCTTCAGCACGCGAAATACAATTCAGCCAATATGCGTGAAGTAGGTGCTCTGAGATTTACACCACAGACGCCAATATCAATGGGCACTTGAATGTAATTCCCCGTTTTTTAAATAATTTCCTCAAAACATTTATATCGCTCATGAAACACAGAAAATGCCAAGTTTGTTTACCTTTTTGAGCAATCTTATCCCTAACCGGATGTCGATCTAATTGTTTCACGTTCTTAACCGGTGTTTACGCATTCATTCATTTGGTAGGCGTGTTACTGTTCGTATTTTAGTATAAATGCCTTAAAGGAGCCGTGTGTCTTAAAGGGTAATTATGGTAAATATCAAAGCGCTTTCATATTGTCAATATAGGGATCAAACACGGTTTTTCATACATAAACATTTGCCAATTCCCGTGGGAGGTGTTGAAAACCGAGGCCGCGGTTTTCAACACCTCCCAATAGACCTGGCGAATGTTAATGCATTGAAAAACCATGTTCGATCGCTATTATTGCATAAAAACTGAAAACATTTGCTCCATTTCGCGTTATTTCTTGCACTATTTCGTTTCGCCTTTTCACCGATGTCGCGCGAACGCTGTTTCCACGGACTATGCTCGTTCGAAGGCACGGTAGTACACATCTTGAGACGGTAGCAGTTCTGTGGCCCTGGTACCAGCATATTGAAAGTTGCGTAGCCGTGCATTAACAGCGCGTGAATTACATGGCTTTTCGCCGGTTAATGCACGGCTGTTAATAACGTGCGACACTGCTTTTTATGCAATAATGTACATTCATAAATACCCAGTATATGAAGTACATGATCATTCAGTGCCAACCAAACGACAAAGTATTATTATTTTTTTTTTTTTTTTTTTTTTTTTTTTTTTCAGAAAACAAGTCTTCATATTTCATGCGAATGGTCTGTTTAGCAGATAAGTTAATGAAGTGCCAAGACTTGTTTTCTCTGAAAAATAATGATAATAAAAAGTCCAATTTCTGCTGTGATTGCGATTGACGCTTTGAAGGTTAAACGATAAGAGGTAGACATCAGTATAGTGCTGCACGTAGTACTGAGTTTCTAGCTTCTATGAGAAATGAGCCTCTATATCAGAAATTATTGCATAAAAAGCAGTGTCGCTCGTTATTAACAGCCGTGCATTAATCGGCGAAAAGCCGTGTATTAACAAGGCAATAAACGCGCTGTTAATGCACGGCTACGCAACTTTCAGTATGCTTGTACCGGGGCCACAGAAGCGCTGCCGTAATATACTTCACGTCTGAATTCTATCAACAAGCTGTTTATTCATGGGTTTTCTATCAAAGTAGGCTTAAAACACCTGATAGAACGTCAATTTTAAAGGAACAGCTGAATGGAAATAACAAAATATTGTTTAAAAATGCACCATTATGGTTTGATATACTCAGCAGGGCAGGTTTTCAAACAATTCATGATATATGGGATATAGAAAATAAAAGCTTTAAAACAAATGACGTAATAACCAATAGGGTCGAAAAAAGATATGGCAACAGAGCGTACACTATAATTAAATCGGCTATTCCATCAGACTGGGTAGAAATTTTGAAAATGAGAAATCAAACACAACCATCAAATTTACAGAAACTTATGATTAATATTAGAACACTTTCACTTAACTCGAACAAATTAAAACTCAACAGCGTTCAGAACATTCTGAAAGACACATCATTTAAACTTCAATATAAAGATAAATGGGAGGGTATTTTGGGGGAGCAAATAAATTGGAAAGAATGCTGGAAAAATTCTTATGAATTACCATTAACAAATAGGGAAAAGCAATTACATTGGAAAATAATACATAACGCTGTTTTTACCGAATACAAGTTAAGTTTAATGGGCCGTTCAGACGGTAAATGCCTCTTCTGTTTTAATGAAACTGAATACTTAACGCATCTGTTCTTCAACTGTTCTGTAATACAGCGAGTATTGCTATGGATCGAAAATAAATTAAACACTTTAATGAATAACGTTGGGCAAAACAGAAAATACTTCTCTCTGAAAACATGTATTACTGGGTTTGAAGATAAAAATGAAACGATAAGACTAGTCTGGAATACAGTTGCTCAATTACTTAAGTGGGAAATATGGAAATTAAGGAATGTTAGTAAATTTAAAGGTAAGCGAATATCAAGCTTACAGCTTATACAGTCACTGCAAAAGAAAATTAGGAATGTATGCAATCTTTGGGAAAAGGCAAATATCGCCAACGAAAAACCAGAGCTTGTGCATTACTTCCAAATGCTAAATTAAACGGTTAAAAAAAAAGATTGTTTATGTACATGTATGTATTGTTTATGTACATGTATGTACGGAAATGTATACCGATAGGTATGTATATATGGATATGAATCAGCGTACATGTACATGTAGTTATTTATGTAACCATGTGTTTGTTTCACATTATCATCATCACAATTATCTTCATCAGCTTTCGCATAGTCTATGTTTTCTGACTGCAAGTCTCCTCTCTGTTCTCCAGCATCCCATGAATACAACTACCCAAACATAATTCGGCCCCGATTCAGTCTTCAAACCTTCTCCTGAATCGGAGGTCCATGTGCGGGTACTGTATCTTTCCTCGAAACTTCCTTCTTTCCTTTCGTTTAGTATAATATAAAATGAATTGTTGAAAACTGTATATTAGTTTCAAACTATGTACGTATACCATGTATGTTTATAACCATTATGCTTTTAAGTACAAACAATGTTTTCTGTAGTCAAAGTGGTATAAAACATTGTGTATGCAGTACTGATGGGGTTACGGATTACATACTGTATGGTTGTAGAAATGAAGTAGTTTTTCGTAATAAATACAGTATCATTGTACAATAAACCATTGACTGGATTACCGTGTCTTTACAATTAAGTATAACTAATAAAAAAAAAAAAGTACACAAAATGATCACTATTTAAAACTATATTGGTAACAGATTCCAATGCTTCTACTTAGCAATGTCATTTATGTTATGATATAACGAAATAAAATGTGTTAATGTGATATCATCATTATCCCATTAGATCATCTTCTTCTTTCTTTCACATCTCATCCTTCGGAGAAGCCTGCGGAAAAAAACAACAAAAAACAATGCAATAAACGCGCTGTTAATGCACGGCTACGCAACTTTCAATATGCTTGTACCGGGGCCACAGAAGCGCTGCCGTTACGAGATGTGTACTTCCCGGCCCTAGAAGGAGCATATTCAGTGGAAATTTCGTTCGCGAGACATCGGTGAAAAGGCGAAACAAAATAGTGCAAAAAATAACGCGAAATGTAGCAATTGTTTTTAGTTTTTATGCAATAACAGCGATCGAACATGGTTTTCAATGCATTAACATTCGCCAGGTCCCTTGGAAGTTGTTGAAAACCGCGGCCTCCGGCCTCGGTTTTCAACACCTCCCACGGGACTTGGCGGATGTTAATGCATGAAAAACCAGGTTTGATCCCTATAATGAAATATATGGGATATCCCAAATACCTGAATATGTTCTTTATAATCTCTAGATATTATGTGATGTAGGTCCCTAAATTCCACTGTGGTGTTGGCAAAATGTTTTATTCTGTTTCTCCATACATTTTATATCGAGTTGAAAGCTCTTGTATGTGTAATGATGCAGATCTTCCGATAGCAAGGTTACTGCTCCATACAAAGTTCTGCAAAGGGTTTGAAGAGTGCGTGCTGACGTGCTTCTCTCTCCCAACTTGACAGGCCAATATATATCTAAGACGATGCAGTTGTTGTGTGAATAAACATCACCAGACTGCATTATGACTCTAGATAAGGCACAGTGTAACCAAAACACCATTTTGCAGTCTGCTTAATCTGTCGGACCGTTATCACCTGATCTAATTGCAAACCGGTTACACGGACGTAACGGCAGCTAAACGCTTTTGTAATACGGTTAATGGCCCATTCGCGCAACTGTTTTGGACTATAGGTCTTTCAGCCAATTCGTTCCCAAACATTTCATGTTTCTGAACATATGCAGACCTTTTGAACATTTGAGGTGTTTGCAAAGTATTTTAGGCAAATTTCATATTCATTTTACCATTTATTAAAACATGATATATTGATCATAAGAATTTATTTTCTAAAGCCTTTTCAATATATCATTTTATAATAAATGGATATTGCTTGTCTGAACATTGCAAAACAGATATGCCAATTATTCTGGGTCACTGTTCAAGCAGATTTAAATTTGTCCCCCCCCCCCTGCCATCCCCCCCCCCCCCCGCCGCCCCCATACACACACACCACCACCCTTACTACCCCGATGTGGAGTTGTACAACAGTGTGAGAAATTATGTCGTACACCCAACAGTCCCATATCAGACTGCGTATGTGCAGACTTGTCTGATCCGGTGATACCCTGTGGGCATTTCCATGTGGACAGTGAAGATTCTCATCAGACTGTGCAGACGAGAAGCTGATCTGAGAACCCTTTAAATTTCTTTTTCACTCGACACTTCTTATTACGTGCATTATCTCATGTTTTCGCTATTTTATTTTCAGGTGATTTATTTCCAGGGCAGTTTACAATTATTGTCAAGACGTTTGGAACAGTGCAATTTCCCAATAATCCACTGAAAGCCTTTCACCAAGACTTCATGCTTACATCACAGAACAATGTATGGAAAATTATATCGGATAATTTCCGGTTCCAAGACAAATCCGATAGCTGAAGTTCCGTTAAAGGGAATAGATATATTTTCAGTGGGGCAACTTTAAATATTTTATCCTACCTTCTGAAAATGGGTCTACTCTAAAAGGAAGGAATTTGCTCCCATTAGGAGCAAATTCTTACCTTTTAGTGCATATCCCTTTTCAGATGGTAACTGTACGGTGCTTCATTGCACAGAGCCTTCCATTATTACATTTCTATCGTCTCTATATAACATTTAATGTTGAAAGGGACGTTAAACTCCAAATCATCATGAGACAGAAGTCGCAAATTTTTTTTCCCTTTTGAAAATGGCTAAAACGTACCAGTGGTATCCAGTCTCCGTAATATTTGTTTTGAGCAGTATAGTAACTAAAAAGAGAACCAGTGACTTAAATTGCATCATATTCTTATGATTCTGCCACCGATTGTGCTATCTAAGGGTCATTCTTCACATGCAGTTATATAGGTTTCAGTATTAATATAAAGTGATAATTTGAAAATAACATCTTATTATTTAATAGGGACGTTAATGTTCAGTCCTGCATTTGATGCTCACAGCAAGAAAAGAAACAAAATGGGTTGTAAATAAGGACTATTTGATGATAATTCTTGGATATTTTCTTATCTCCAAAAAAACATACATTGTGGGTACTCATAAGAAGTGCCTCAGAGAGGCGTTTCTAATGAGTATCAACAAGAAAACTGAGCATATGTTGTGGGTACTCAGAAGTACCTCGCTGAGGCACATTTAATTATCCACAACATGTTTTCATGGAGAACTGGACTAAAATATGTCCCAGAACTCTCATCAAATACTTCTCCTGAACACTTGGTCAGGTGATCCGTACGGTATGTATGAACAGCACAGGCCCTGATCTGTCAGTGCCTTTGGGTCTTTGTTAGCTCATCTGAGCTTTGGCTCAGTGGTGAGCTTATAGTATAGGCAGGCTTCTGTTGTCTGCCATCATTTTCAAACGTCTTCTTTTAAACCACTGGACCTACTGAAGCCTCTATGCGATGGGGGAACAAAAGTTTGTTCTTAGGCTCCAGGTCACATGACCAAGATGCCACCATGCCCGTATATGGTAAAAACCCTTCAAAAACTTTTTTCTCTGGAACCAATGGGTCGATTGCATCGGGGACAGGCCCATCATAGGTTGTTCAAATTATGACATTGTGTTTACCTTGACCTATTTCAGGGCTTTTGGGAGTGAAAATGGATTTTTCAGAAACTATTGCAGCCTGTGATCTGAAAGTTGGTACATGCAGTCAACTAAGTGGGTAAATAAATTCAGCTACATTGGTATCAAAGGTCAAGGTCATTCCTTGACTTTTGCCCAAGATCACTAAAATTTCAAAATAAAAACTTTTTTTTTTTCTCGTCTTCTCTGAAATCACCCAACTGATTGAAGCAAATTTCATATAGAGAGCTTTGGGATGGAGAAAGGAAAGTTTATTTAAATGGTTCAGGTCACTTGACCAAGATGGCCGCCGTGTCCATATATGGTAAAAACCCTTTAAATCTTCTCTAGAACTAATTGGTAAGTTACCTTGAAAATTTTTACGTAGCGTTTGGGACTAAAGTCCATCATAATTTGTTCAAATGATGGCCCAGAGTTGACATTGACCTATATTACGGCAAGGTGATATTTGCCCCTTATGCTTTTAATGGGAAAATGTGAAAACAATTGATTTGTCAGAAACTATTGGATCTTTGGTATAAATGTTGGTAGACGCAGTCAACTAAATCAGTAAATGAATTAAGCTACACGAGTATGAAAGGTCAAGGTCATTCTTTAACTTTGGTCCAAGGGCTCAAATTACAATATTAAAATTTGTTTTTTTCTTCTCCTCTGAAATCACCTGTGCGATTGAAGCCAAACTTCATGCAGCGCCTTTAAGGGATGGGGAATATTTGTACAAATAGTCCAGGTCATATGACCAAGATGGCTACCATGCCCATATATGATAAAAGCCCTTTAAGTAAATTCTTTCTAGAACAAATTGGCTGATTAACTTGAATCTTGGTATGTGAATTAGGGACTCGGGGCCCATCATTATTTGTTCAAATGATGACTCTGGTTTGACTTTTTTTTACATGACTCCTAAAGGCAATGCTAGAAGGCCCAGGCCTTTGATATTTGGTATGAAGCTTTGTCCTGTGGACCTCTTCCAAGATTGTTCAAATTATAGTCCGGTGGTCTAAAAAGGCCCCGCCCCAGGGGTGACTTGTTTTACATAACCTCATATAAGGAAAAACTTAAAAATTTTCTTCTCTAAATGTAGAAGGCCCAGGTCTTTAATATTTGGTAAGTAGCTTCATCTAATGGGCCTCTTCCAAGATTGTTCAGATTATAGCCCTGGGTTCAAAATAGCCCTTCCCCAGGGCTCACTTGTTTTACGTAGGCTCTTAATAAGAAAAATTTTAAAAAATCTTCTTGACTGACCCAGTCCTATGATATTTGGTTTACTGCTTATGGGTCGCTATAAAAGATAGCCCTGGGGGTCAAAATTGGCTCCACCCAAAGGGTTCTTTGTTTTACATAGTCTCATTTAAGGGAAACTTTAAAAATCTTCATCAGAACACTAGAAAGCCCAGACCTTTGATATTTTGTATGTAGCTTCAGCTTGAGGGTTTTTACCAAGTTTGTTCAAATTATGGCCCTTGGGTTAAAATGGCTCCTTCCCAGAGGTCATTTGTCTTACATAGACTTGTATTGGGAAAACCTTTAAAAACCGTCTTGTGTGACCCTAGAAGGTTTGGCTTTTGATGTTTGGAAGTTAGTTTTATCTAGAAGACCTTTACCAAGATTGTTGACATTATAGGCCTGAGGTCACAAATGGCCCCACCCCAGGGGTTACTTGTTTTACATTGATTTGTATGGGGAAAACATTAAAACATCTTCTTGTGTGAAACTAGAAGGCACAGGCCTTTGATATTAGGTATGTCACCTCATCAAGCCTTATTTTATGTGAAATTTCTGTTGCCAAAATTCCATACCAAGTTGCTGTATGATACAGAGACCAAAAGCTTTTCAAACTCTACCAGCTATCATACCCATAAGTTGATACAGAGACCAAAGGTTTGTCAAACTGTACCAGCTGTCATACCGATAAGTTTCAGCCTTTGAAAATGTTACCATAAGCTTTCTCAGGAAATAAAAAAAAACTTCAGGTGTGCTACAGGACCTCTGGTAATTATGTCCCCCACCTAAGGGGATGGGGGCATCTTGATTTTGATGTGAATCCCATTGGCGTCAGCGTTACACTGTCTTGTCTGCACAGTATCTTATGAACCAGTGGTTGGATTTTTACCTAATTTTCATAGATGTACAACTGGGACATAACAAGGAATAGAATTGATTAGATTTTGGTCCTTGACCTAATTTTCAAGGTCACGGCAGTAGAAAAACTGAAAATTCACAGTGAGGGGACATCTGTTTTCTCTGAAAACACTGTTACTACAGTCGAACCTCAATGGCTCGGACATCTTTGGGACCATGGAAATTCGTTTGAGACATGGGTAGTTCGAGCTACTGAGGGTTAATCATGGCACCAGTTCAGGAAGCAAATAGCGATAATTTAGGGAAATCTTTTCTTCTACACAGTGATTGTATGTTGAGTGTACTCATTAGAATTGCCTCAATGAGGCGATTCTAATGAATACACACATCATACAGTTTCACGATAAAATAAGAAAATTTCCTTATATATTTACCGTTTGCTTGGACGATTCTTATGAAATATAGAGCCTCAGTTTCTCTGAAAATAAAATGAGAATGTTATCCTCAATAGTTTTGAATAGCGCATTAAGGATTGAAGTGAAATGCACAGACAGACATATTTTGATATATGAAATATGAAAGTAAAGCGCTTAATGTCTTATTTGTGTATTGTAGAAAAATTACCAGATCTCTAAATTCTGCAATCTGTGCATGAAGCTTGGACAATTGGGACGGTGGAGATGGGCAAAGGATATTAACTCGTAAAAGTAACATATTAAGGAAAGCTTTTGCAAATAAAATCAAGAAGCACATTTGTTATAGTTGTGCATTCATTGAATACATTTTTTACATGTAACCACAGTAACCCTAAGGGTTGCTTGGATAGACAGGCCTGCACAGAGTGACCCAGATAAGTTGTTCTGTGTTAGATAAGGTTTAAAATGTTAGCTACTCACACACCAACTTTTAGGGCCACAGTGTAGTAATATGAGAAGTTGAGTTCAAAAACTATTGTTAGTACAGTATATTGGAAATTGTAATGTGCTGATCTGGCCAAGGTTACTTCCCTTCTGCAAACTGTCGGAAAGGCTCCCAAAAATATACATGAAGTAACTAAGGAAAGGCTACAATCATGAAGCACGGCCTTCTCATGGTACTGATAGATGAGAAACTGACATAACAAAAAGGCACACCTGCAGAACCAATATACAACAGTGACTATAAGTATTGGAACAGGTAGGCCTTTGTAAATAGTGTAGACCCAGATCAGACGCTGCAAAATACAGCGTCTGATCTGGGTGTACACTGTCATACATACAGCAATATTTTAGACACACCAAGAGGTAGGAGAATGGACTATTTTAAGTTATAGGACAAGTATGGTAAATAGATAAAGTGTCCCACTACTAAGGGTTATTACGGTACAAAGGAATAAGAACTATAACAGAGGAACCACCAGAAACATATACTACTGTCCTTTTGATATCAGTCGGAAAGACGGTTTTTTGCTTGGCATTTTACTTGAAATGAAAATATTTTGTATTGACTGACCATATATTTTACCAGAAACCAAATTTCAGAAAAAAATGAACAAGTGGAATTTGTTGACACTCTGCCTCCCAAGTTACCTACCCCACAGATTTCTGCATAATTTGCGTTCATTTTTACTATGGGAAAAAGTGAAAAAGTTTGAGTTGTTAAAAAAAAAAAAAAAGGTTTGAGTTGTTAGAAAAAAAAAAAAAAAAAAAAAAAAAAGACTAAATTTAAACTTTTTTCTGGATAGGTAGTTACGACAAATGATTTTGCAGTAAATCATTACAAAAGTTTGCAAATTTACTTCTTCTGTGTAAAGCGCCTAGCAATAAAAAAAACGAAAACAAAAACGACTTCCTGAAAGGTGTCGAAAGCACAACCTTTTCAGCTATGTAGACCTAACTAAATACCTGTGCAAACAGTGTAGATCCTAATATGAGCCGTTCATCAGGATCTACACTGTTTATCATTCTGTTTTGATTTCTGAATGTCATCCCCATTTGCAACAATGGATCTGTCCACATTCAATGATGGAAAAGTCTATTTCCTTAACATCAGGGTGGAAAAAGTTAAACTAATTTTACTTGATTGAAATCTCACTCTCGTCTGCAGACGTCGCTCCAGATCTTAATGCATTACAAAACCAGAGGACCTCTGGTACTGTGGCTCACCTGAGATTATGTCTTCTGAGCAAGCTTACGAGGGATGTTCGAAATGAATTGCTTATTTCTATCTGGAGACTTCAAATTTCAAGTTAGCCCAAAAGTACTCATTTCATGCCCTCGAAGTACTCCCCGTGGCTAGAAATGCAAAGTTTCAGCCGATGTATCAACTTCTTGAAGGCGTCACGGTACGCTGATTTGGGCACAGTAATAAGGTACTGATGAATGGCAGATCCAAGTGCCTGTCGGGACTGGTATTTCCGCCAAGCAAGGAATGCTTTCAATTTCGGAAACAAAAAGAAATCACATGGGGCAAGGTCTGGGGAATACTGGGGGTGAGGCAAAACAGTTACTTTTTCTTTCTTCAAAAACACCGTAACTATTGCGGAGGTATGCGCTGGGGCATTGTCATGTAGAAGACGGACATGTTTAAAACCAGTGGCAGGGCGTCGTTTCTGATAATACTTTTTCAGTTTCTTCAGTACTACGTCTTTGTAGTACTTTCCGGTGATGCTTTTGCCCTTTTTCACTGGCGCTTTTATTGCGACTCCTTCACCAGAGAAGAAGATTGCATACAAAACCTTCTTTGTACTCAAAGAACGTTTGGCAATTATTGGGTGTTTGCTGTGTTTAGTGGCCCAGATCTTATTGCTAACCTTTCTGACGGGCTCAAAATAATGGACCCAGGTTTCATCACCTGTGACGACATTGGCAAACTGCTTTTTGTCATATTTTGGAAACATTTGAAGCAGCTTTTTGGCCACTTTTACTTTTGGCCACCGTTGCCTCTTTTGCTCGTCAGTCAACAGATGTGGCACCCATCTAGTAGAAATCTTTCTGACTTTCAAATGCTTCGTCAAAATAAGGTGAACCGTTGATAGTGATATGCCTACCTTTCGTGCAATATCACGAACTGTAAATCTGGCATCTCCTTCAATGATTTCCTTTATTTTGGAAACGATTTCTTTACGAGATGCAGATTTTGGCCTACCTGATTTCGGTGCATTTTTGATGAACTCTACACCAGACTCAAATTTCTTTTTCCACCGCCGAACTGTGTCATAAGACACACAAGAAGGTCCAAAAGCAGTAGAAATTTCAGTCATCAGCTTCTTCAAAGAACAGCCAAGTTTTGAGCGAGCTTTGATGTAAGCCCGTAATTCATCTTTTTTGTCGACGCTTCTACCAACCATTTTTACTGCAGTGGTCAATGACTGCGTGTATTCAAATGGCAAATTTTATGTCTTACACTTAGTCTAACATGTACATTTATACACCATTGTGTAGATATTGAATAGCCCTATACAGGTATGTATTGGTTTTTATCGTGCCCCACGTGGATATCGAGCTAGAGGACAATAAGCAATTCATTTCGAACATCCCTCGTATGGTAACATTTTTAAAGAATAAAACATACGGGAATGGTGGCCAGTGCAGTTGAAAAAACTTGGGTTTCTGTATTCTACAGTAACTTGGCATGGAATTAAGCTTTAATTTTACAAAACAGAAACTTCACATAAGATATGGCTTTGATAAAGTGACATACCAAATATCAAAGGACTGTGCCTTCTAGTTTCACACAAGATTTTTAAAGTTTTTTCCCTATATGTGTCTATGTAAAACAAGTGACCCCGTGGGTTGGACCATTTTTTACCCAAGGCTGTAATTCGAATAATCTTGGTAAAGGCCTACTAGATGAAGCTACATACCAAATATCAAAGGCCTGGCCCTGCTAGTTTCACACAAGAAGATTTCTTTTTAAAGTCTTTTCCCTATATGAGTTTATGAAAAACAACTGACTCCCCTGGCTGGAGCCATTTTTGGAACCCAAGGCTTTAATTTGAACAATCTTGGTAACGATTCATTAGGTAAAGCTATGTACCAAATATCAAAGTCCTAACTGTCTAATTTCAGACAAGAAGATTTTAATTTTTTTTCATAAGAATTTGTTTAAAACAAGCGAGCCCCAGGGCAGGGCTATTTTTTACCCCAAAGATATTATTTGAACAATCTTGGTAGAGACCTATTAGATGAAGGTACATACCAAATATCAAAGGCCTTGGCCTTATGGTTTTAGAGAATAAGATTTATCAAGTTGTTTTTCCCCAATACGAGTCTATGTTGGGGCCCTTTTTTGACCCCAAGGCTATAATTTGAACAATCTTGGTATAGGTCCACAATATAAAGCTACATTCCAAATATCAAAGACCTGTTCCTTCTAGTTTCAGACAAGATTTTTTTAAAGTTTTGCCTATAGGAGTCTAAGTAAAAAAAAATCTGATTAGTAAAAACGTCAGGGTCAACCCAAGGTTATCATTTTTTCAAACTGTATTGGGCCTGTGTCCTCATTGCTGCATACCAAGCCTCAGAATCATTTGCCCTTTGGTTCTGGAGAGGAAGATTTTTTAAAGGGTTTTACCATATGTGGATGTGGCGACAATCTTGGTCATGTGATCCGGCTGCGCTGAACAAACTTCCATTCCCCCTAACTATTGAGGCTCTGTATGAAAATTGGCTTTGATTGGCCCAGTGGTTTCTAATGAGATGACGTTTTAAGAGTTTTCTCTATATGATTAAATAAAAAAGTGACCCCTAGGCAGGGCCATTTTTGACCCCAGGGCTATAATTTGAACAATCTTGGTAGAGGTCTACAATATAAAGCTACATACGAATTATCAAAGGCCTGGGCCATCTACTTTCAGCCAAGAAGATTTTTAAAGTTTTACTTATAGAAATCTATCTAAAAAATTGACCTTTCCGTAAAAAAGGTCAAGGTAAACACAAGATCATCAATTTTTCAAATTTTATGGGGCCCATGTCCCAATGCTGCATACCAAGCCCCAGCGCCATTGGTCCTTTGGTTTTGGAGAAGAAGACTTTTAAAGGGTTTTTACCATATATAGGCAGCCATCTTGGTCATGTGACCCAGGTGCGGTGAACAAACTTGCGTTCTTCCGAACCATTGAGGCTCCATATGGAATTTGGCTTTGATTGGCCCAGTGGTTTTTGAGATGTTTGAAGAGTGTGGACGACGGACGAACGATGACGCCTGTCTATACTATAAACTCACCTATGAGCCTAAAGGCTCAGGTGAGCTAACATACTATAAACAGAAAGAAAACGGAAGACAAAGTTGACATACATTGAAGAATTTGATCTCCATGCTAGCACAATAAATCATGAAATTTAAACAGAAATCAAAGTGGGGTGACCGCAATGCTAGATTTACATCAACTTAATCGGCATGAGAATATCCCTCTTGGAAAGGACAGCGGTATCCAGTTCCCCTAACTGATATAATTATCTAAATCCTCCTAACGTTTAGCACTCTGGGTAAAGGTAACTGATACGACAGGAGTAGCTGGATGTTGTACAGGAAGAAAGCACTAAAGAGAAAATCGCAAAATAACAGACAATCCATTTATGCCGACAAGACTCTTCTTTAATTCATTAGCCCGGTATAATTCCAGTAGAAGGGATGTCTGGTTTTATACAAAATCCCGAGCCTGTATTTTATGCAGTGTACACACAGCTCAGTCGCGCGACATTCTCTAGCGTCTGAGCCTGTGTATACCGTTTGCCAACGTCCCTTTTATGGGACGCAAGGAATAAATGGGTTAAACAAACAAGGAATAAATGGGTTAAACAAACAGTGCAAAACTTTGTAAATATTTTAAGCATGTGACCATGACCCTGAGGTCATGGGTATATGGCGTGGTGATAATGAAAGGACCTTTGCTACAAACCGCCCATCCAAATATAAAGGCTGTAGATGAAAGTCAGAAAATATTACAAAAGTTAATGTGATAAACTGATTAAAACGTAACCATTGTAAGCATTTGATTTTGACCCTGAGGTCATTGGTAGTAGGACCTTTTGCAATAAAAATCTCAATCCGAAAATCAAATCTGCAGACGAAAGTAGTCAGAACATACAATTAAAACTTAATTTGAATGATTGGACAAAATGTCTAAAATGCAAACATTTTAAGCATTTATCCTTGACCCGGAGGCTAAGGGTGGGTGGATGTTGCATAAAATGAAACGATCTGTTGCTACAACCCAAATATCCAGACTGTAAGTCAAAGCAGTCAGAAAATATAACATAAACTTAATGTGAACAAGTGGACAAACTGATTAAAACGCAAACATTTTAAGAATTTGCCCTTGGCCCTAAGGCTATAGATGGGTGGATGCTGCATGTAATGAAATGACCTGTAGCTATAACCTATCAACCTAAATATCAGGACTGCAAATCAAAGCGGTCAGATTATACAACTAAAATTTAACCGATCTATGCCTAGCATAGGGACATTGGCATACAGTGTAAACCCAGATCAGACGCCGCAGAATGCGGCGTCTGATCAGGGTCTACACTGGTTATCATTAATATAAGGAATTTCTATAAAACATAGTCATAATAAAAACTAACCAGACACCCTACTATTGGAAATAGACTGGTCAAAAGAAGTCTGGTGGAAGAGTCTACTGGGCATATATGGGTTTTGAGGTGAACGATCGGACGCCGGTCATATAAATTTCGTTGCGATATTCTGCCTAATGATCACATTAAGATTTAAATTCTCATAAAAGGTTTTGAATATCATTAAAATCAATACTCATTTTATTTTCTTTCTGGTTGATACAATCTGGTGTACCTTTGTATTTTTTTTTTTTTTTTTAACCTCAATCCACTGTCCTACCACTCTTTTGGCAAATTCAGCAGACGACAATTCGATGATATTTAACTTATTTTTTCCGAAAATAGGGTTTGACATTTGCATGCAAACTGTCTCCTTAGGAGACAATTTGCATGCAATGTCAAATTTTATTTTCTGAGAAAAATAAGAAACATATTTCAAAATGTAGTCTGCTGAACTTTTTACCCAGCATGCAGAGCGTTAATTTTACTTATTCTTTGACATGATATAGATATTCGGTATGTGGTTACATAGTTTGTGAATACATTCACGCCGACTTTTCTTTTTGTTTTAAATCACTCAGTCCTTTTAAACCACATATTTTTTGTTTAAATTACCCATTCTCATTCATTACTCCCAATGCAAAGAAAACAATGAAATAGAAATCAATATACTTGTGAAAATGATGTTTATATTTCAAAGATAAGCAATCCTAAATATTTGAATACCATCCCAACAGAAACACAACATTGAAAAGAAAAACATCGTCTCAACATTGATTCAACCTCTAGAACAACTGGAATTAATTGTGCACAGACATGCTTTAAATAGGATACTACACTGACTAATTAAAATGTCACGAGCTAAAGATCTTAGTCTTATGGCTTTATCGGCGATTTCTTTGGATGAAAATTTTGTGAAATGCCCTATGTGCAGAGAAAGGTTTTCCCGGCCGAAACTGCTCAAGTGTCTACATTCGTTTTGCGAACACTGCATTTCCGTGCATATCACTCATGCGGCACGGAACAAACAGGTCACTCACAAGGAGTTTCCGTGCCCTAAATGTCGCGCTTTGACCAGTGTTATCAAACCCGAGTTACCTCTGGATAAATGGGCTGAAACTCTTCCTGACAACACCATGATGGAGGCAATGCTAGAATCTGTTGCAATTCAGGTAAGTAGTCAAATGAAGTCCGTGTTATTTTACCCTGTCATATACTGAAATTTGTAACTACATTACGAAAGATAACTGCATTATTCAAATATATAGAAAATTTCACCCCCAAAAACTGAAAATTTTCAGAAAAACTCTGATAATTTTCATATTCTGCTCAGAACATAGATTGTGAGTACTCATTAGAACCGCCTCGGCGGGCGGTTCCAACTAGTACCACAATTTATGTTTTTGTGCAGAAATAAGAAAAATAATGTATACTCCCGTAAACCCCAGTTTTACTGTAAAAAAGTGGGGCTTAAGGGGGTCAAAATTATATAGGCATGTTTTCGTGATGGTCTTTTTATATATAGGCTGAGACACAGCATGTGCGCCTGGCGAAAACAGTCGGATCAGAGTCCTCGCAGGCGCTTTGTGGGTAGCCTAGGATCACATGGTCTGCAGGTGGACAACACGGACTGATCAGACTCGATGCGCAGACTGATCTGAGTCTTTGCTTGGCGCACTGGCAACCCTGTAGGAAAAACTGAGCCCGGCTCAAAGTTAAGCTGTGCCGTTAGAAAATAGGTTTAGTTGACATATGGGACATTGAAGATCCTGATTAGTCTGCGCTTCCGTGCAGTCATGTCACGACTGTCTCTCGCCGTTTGAGAACTCCTTTTTGAGCACTTTCAAGAAAATAAAGATTGAAATTTCAAAAGCTAAAAAAATTTTATGCGTATTTTATTAAAAAATTGTACATAAATGATTTTAATAAACTCAATTCTTTGTTAATAAAATTAAGCAGTTTATAAATGTTCACTATTTATGAATAAACGTTTGTTGTGCAAGTGAAGTTTTGGCATAAATCCCCGTTTAATTTGCAAAATTATAGTTGCACTCCTTGAAAAGTGAAAGTATGGGAGAATGGTTGGTCAAATTCTATACTTGTTTTATTTAAGAAGCAATCGGTACCTGCCAACAATAAGTAAATAAGGCTTAAAGTTTATAAATTACATTACATTAAATAAAATTCTTACATTTTAAAATTCTCTATTCCTCTTCTTACATTGAAAACGGAAATTCAGGACATCATACGGGCCGTGCAATGCGTAAACGTGTCCGGGCATATGCGGACAGCGAAGGTCCAGATCAGCCTGCGCATCCGCGCAGTCTGATCAGGGCCTTCGCTATCCGCAGACAATCATTGGATACTATAGAATGTCTCCATTGAGATCAAATGCCCGGATGTGTCTGCGCATGTGCAGCTATGTGAATCCGCATGAAGGCAATTTTCACTTGCCGCGGCCAATATAATGTAGCGAATGCCCGAATGTGATTGCGATGTTCAGGCTATGTGAATCCGCATATATATTTTGCGCATGCTCGAAGGCATTTTTCTCTTGACGCGGCCCATATAATCTTGTTATATGACATTATTCTTTGCTTCCACTGGCTAGTGATGAGTTCGGACATATGGAGTTAAGAGAAACAGGTTCTAACAAACCTTGTTTTGGAATGATTTTCTGTGGAGAAGCACATTATCAGACGACAGAGGTCAGTCAGACGACTCTAGTATAAATACATGTATCTCATTTTGAACCAGACATGGCATTAGAACAATATACTTCTCAGGCGACACCCTGTCCACTGACACTCATTAATGTAAAATTTGCCGATGCTTGCAGTGACTGAGCCCATAAAACTAACCTGCAGTTTTAGATCTATTTCTCTTTTTTTTTTTTTTTTTTTTTTTTTTCACTTTTATGTAATAAACCTCCCATTTTATTGGTCCGTAGCTGCCGTTTGACTGCAACATCACCAGAAGCAAAGTTGACCGAGATTCGCACACAAAATGTTCATCCTTCTATCTTCGTGCCCGATGAAAACTCAGCCTGTGCGTCCGCGCAGTCTGATCCGTCTTCATGGTCCGCATGAACATTCTTTGCTATTCAAAATGCGCCCACTGGAGAGTCAGTCTGCGCGAATACGCAGGCTAATCTGAATCTTCACTTGGCACATGTTATGGCTCATATCTTCTTGCAGGTGGATGACAAACTATGTGGCACTTGCGAAGAAGGTGGCGACCGCACCGTAGCATCACACTGGTGCAGAGATTGCGCAGAACCTCTTTGCGACAACTGTCTGAAATACCATCGCTTGATGAAAATCTCCAGACGACACAAGATAGAAGAAATGGAAATCATCCGAAGGCATCCAAAGCGCATACTGTCTGTTCCACAGCCATGCCCGGATCACGTGGGAAAAGATATAGAGCTCTTCTGTGCAGATCACAACACTCTTTGCTGTGTAATGTGTGTTGCGACGGAACACCGCCGCTGTGAAAAAGTAGCTTCCATAGATAAGCTGTCAAAACAAATGGAGGAAGGAGCGGTTAATGAAGAACTTGTTGACAGACTCGATTCCTATCTGGAACACCTGAAAGTTCTAAGAAAAAACAGAGAGGGTAACATGGAATCTTTGAAAAATAAGAAAAATGAAATACTGGAACAGATCAATGCATACAAGGAAAATGTCAACATTCTTCTAGAGAAGCTGGAGACCACGATAACAGAAGAGTTTACGGCTCTACATTCCAAGGAAACAGATAAATTGAAGGGTGAAATCGAATGGTGTGAGGCTGTACAAAGCGCTGTTGACAACGCCAAATCTGTCCTCCAGATGACAAACAAGCACTGCTCCAACGCACAGGTTTTCATCACCGTGCAACAAGTGATCGAACGTTCAATCCGATACGAAGAGCAACTGGCAAAAGAGCAGAACGAAAAGTTTGAGCAGATAGATTATAGTTTTGAGATAGAGCCTGCCTTTGAAGCCTTTCTACAGTCTTTGATATCTGTGGAATCGTTTGGCAAAGTAAACATTCATCGCCGCAGAGCGTATATACCTTTGTCACCGGGGCTTAAAATGTTGATTGACAGAACTGCCGAGAAGGTCTTAGAATTTGACGCTAAAACACAAACAGACACAAGAAACTGCTGCTTGTCGGCTGTCCTTTTCCTGTCGGATCGACGAATTCTCCTGTCTGATCAGAACAATCAAAAAATCAAACTTTTCCACGCAGACGGAAAATTCATTTATGAGCAAACATTTTCAACTTGGCCGCGCGACTTTACCGAGATAGGCAATAACAAGATAGCTGTTACGCTGCCAAAAGAGAGAAAAATTGAGATCTTCTACTTGGGAAAGAAACTGAAAAACCTGGAAACTATACGTCTGTTAGACGAATGCTGGGGAATAACATACAGGAAAGGACTTCTGATTGTAGGTTGTATCCGACAGGACAAAGGATGCCTGAAGATCTTGACACTAGATGGTACTGAAGTGGATAGCATTGAGGATGACGCTGACGGAAAACGTCTCTTCATTAAAACAAACTATGTCACCACGACAACCAGTGGCAGAGAAATCTACGTTACTGATCGTACTAAAGACACTATGATAGCGCTAGCCATGCGCAATATGCCAGTAAAACAGAACACTGCTGATGACCAAGGACCAAAACGACTGGTAGCACAAAAACCAAAGCAGAGGTCAAGCACAGCTATGGGAGTTGGTATAAATGTGAATGAAATGGCAGATAGAAGAGGTGCGAAGAGTGAGGTACCTCATCCCCACCAGGCTTTTACGGAAGGCGGAACAAGTACGTTTGATTTGAAGGAATTAAGACGTGAACTAGAAGAAAAACCTGGAACACCAGTGTTAGCTAATTTAGAAACATTTGATGAGAAGCTTGAAGATTCCTATGAATCGCAGTCTCAGACGAGGGAAACACCACACAAAGACACTAAGAATATTTCTCTTGAAGATCTGCGCTCGATAAAGACCGAAGATCTAGATGAAATGCCTTTGAAACCTTTATATGAAAGAGAAAATTCATCCTCTACAGCTGGCGTAGTTGACGAACAAGAGAAAGCCGAGTACGAAGTTCTTTTCTCCTATTCCAATGATATTTTGAAATCCGCTGGAGGAGTTGCCGTGGATCACCAGGGGAATATATATGTCGCTGGTTACAGATCGTCCAATGTTCACCAGATATCACCTGGCGGATCTATGATCAAAATATTGCTTCATAATTTGTGTCAGCCGCTCGCTATCAGTATGGAACCGTATGGAGAACAGTTTATTGTCACCGAAACAACGTCCAATAGGCAGAATGCTGTACAGATTTACAAACTTGTGTAATTCGTAACAATGTAACCATGGCAACAGATGAGGGGTTTCCAGCTGAATATTTTCATTATCATCACAAAAACATACCTATATTATTTTGACCCCCTTAAACCCCACTTTTATAAAGTAAATGTGGGTTTATAGGGGTATACATTATTTTTCTTATTTCTGCTCAAAAACATAGATTGTGGGTACCCGTTAGAGCCGCCTCGGCGAGGCGGCTCTAACGAGTACCCACAATCTATGTTTTGAGCAGAAATATGAAAAATATCAGAGTTTCTTTTATCTGAAAATCTTCACTTTTTGGAGGCTAAATGTTCTATATATTTGATTAGGCGTGTTTTCGTAATGTACTCCACGAAAATATATGTTGTGGTACTCATTAGAAGCCTCTTGTCGAGGCGCTTCTAATGATTACCACAACAAATGTTTTCGCGGAAAAATAAAAGAATTACTTTCTAATGAAGAAAGGTGCCTTACCTGAAGCTATAAATATAACAGTGCTAGACGACAGAGAAAACTAAGGGAATAAACAACCCAGCGGACACAAAGCGTTACAGTAAGGTCGATTCAACGTCGATTCAATGTCATGGACGTTGAAACAACGTTGAATCGACGTTATTTCAATGTTGTGTGTCTGCTGGGAAAGATGTAAAAATAACTTTTTTATGGGGAATTGATACACATTTAACCCTTAAAGCGCCAAGAAAAACTGCATCTGAAAATGTCGTCTGTTTATGTCGTCTGCTGAATATTCTTGCAAACTTCTCAAAGCTATTTTTTGTGTACCGGCAAACAGTGTGGACCCAGATCAGACTGCTCCGAAAGGAGCAGTCTGATCTGGGTCCACACTGTTTGCAGAAATGACTTTCAAAATCACAAGCAGAAGACAAAGCAGACGCTTTAAGGGTTAAGGGAGGCGACGCCGTAAAAATGTTTTGCCTCCCAGCTAGGAGTCTACCGTAAAAAGAAAGAATTAGGCGCCATTGCGAGCAAATATTGTCGTCAAAGAGTAGATCGGGGTTTTTTTTTCGTTGTTTTTTTTTTTTTTTTTTTATATATATAATTATTATTATTATTATTTTTTTTTTTTTTTTTTTTTTTTTTTTTTCTTCAAAGAGGATGAATGTCTCTAGGAAAGCAAACACCACAAAAGTCGCATCCTTTCTAAAATTGGTGATTATTTAGTCCTCTGAAAAGTACACGTGAAATATACAACCTAAACTCGTCTGGTAAATAGCCATGTACAATCTTCATGCTATACTAGCCCAAACTGCCAACGCAACAAAGACTTCAAATTCATATATTTCATCTATTTTATGATAGAATTTAATGAAATTCTGTAACATACATCAGAAAATTTGTGGTTTAATTCATCAGATAACGCCAGAATCAGCACAAACACGTCACTGGGGTGGTTTTCAAGAGTTAACACAATTCAGAACCTTGTGTGGCCCTTGGCAGATCTTGGACATGGCCTGAAATGTTAAAACGCTGAGTCACGTGATATGGGTGGAAATAGGGGAAACAAAATGGCGCCAACTTCTCATAAGTGACTCAAAAACGACGAACACATTGCACAGACAGCCTAAATAAAATGACTAAATGTTGTTTACCTGTTTGCTGAAATTTCAACCAGAGTTGGGATATCGAAGACCTCGCGCAGCGCAGGATACGGGATACCATCGTCTGGCTACGACCAGCTTGCAACATCCCGATGGCTTGCCCCCGCTGTTCTGTGGTCAGTCTTGCCAAGAAAACAAATTCTTTTATCCTGTCTCAATTGCCTATCGTGTACATGTAGCTTTACGCTAGTACATATGGTTTTAAAAAAAATCAACCAGTACCTCACGTGCAGCACGAAAATAGGGTTTTGTACCCTGGACTCCGTACTCAGTGAATCGCGATCAACCATGACAATGGCGTATACGAACATAAAGAAAACAATGTACAATTTGAAAATCCGAAGTTTCATGTTCGTATCTCTTCTTGTTCAAAAGTTACAGCAGAAAATCTTGTTGCATTGGCAGTTTGGGTTAGTATATTAACCTTTACCGTTCTTTTGGCGAATTCAGCAGTCAACAAATTACTACTTTTTTTTCTTATTTCCCACAGAGAATAGGATTTGATATATCAGGCAAATTGTCTCAATTTGCCAGAAATATCAAATCCTATTTTCTGTGAAAGATATTTCAAAATGTCGTCTGCTGATTTTCCCAGCATCCCAACACTATGAAACTGCCATGATGTAAGCATAAGATATACGTTTTTGTGATAACTGTGATATAAACACTATAAACTTCTAGTGTAGAAACTGCTTTGTGAACTGTTGTGTTTATGTGCATATAGTATTATTTTGTGTGGTTGTATGTTTAGGATTTCTAGTAAGGCAGGCACAATTAATCGGATAATCGATTAATTTATCGATAAATTCCACAAAAAATTATTATCATTACTGATTTGCTAATAATCGATCATTTGTGTTCTGTGTTTGTTACTTTACCGTATTTACCCTTAGTATTCAGACACCCAAACTCCTTACCATACTTAATCTAAAATTTGAACAAGTACAGTTTACTACCCACTGTTGTGTCTAAAAATAGCTGGATGAGTGGCAAACAATGTAGACCCTGATGAGACGCCGTGTTTGCGGCGTCTCATCAGGGCCTACACTGTTTGCTCAGGCCTGTCTGACCAAATACATATAATAAAAGTATAACAAATGGTAAGAGTCATGCTCAGACTGGTAAAATTACGACCAAATCGTCAGTGATTACTAATCGATTATCGATCACAATGGCAGAACTGATAATCGATTATCTTTTCAGCTCCGATTAGCCAGCCTTAATTTCTAGCATGTATAGTTCGAGCATACTGACTGTTATTTTGACTTCGGTTCGTGAGTATACATATCCGAACAATTCATGGCAAAATAGGTAAACTAAGTTTTGGATAACAGTTATGCTTTGGTTAAGAATAAGGAAGACGTCTGTCAATAGCAAATTCGGGTCGTATTTACTTGATCAGAGGACCAAAGGTTGTCCCATTGGATAAGTTTCTTGCTGGTCGTGGACAGTACAGTTACGTGGCAATTGCACTCTTCAGTGCCGCCCTACTGCAGTAACTCGTCCAAGCCACATTGGCGTGATACTGCCACCAACCATATTATACCGTCACCGGTGTGGCCAGTCTTAGTTATACCACTGGTATACGAAGTATATAGGTATATAGGGGTTATATAGCTTTTGTCTTTTCCGTTACAACTGTGTGTGTGTGTGTGTGTTTTCCGTCAAACATTTCTCAGGAACTACTCTACCTAGGATTTTGAAAGTTTGTACAAACATCGAGTATGACTTGTTTATTGTGTAAGAGAGAATCAGCATCCTCATGCTTATCATTCCCTTTATTTGTACAGTTTTCTTTCTCTCCAATAAAATATTTCGCCAGATTTCTCAGCTCCTATGAGAGCTAGTCTTCAAACTTTGTATACACCTACAAAGGGTTTAAGTATAGTGTGTTCAAGAAACCCATAATGCTTGAATTTGTTTTGCCTTCTTTTTTTTTTCTTTCTTTTCTTTCTTTTTTTTTTCATCACTCAATCCAATGTAATGCATAGAGCTAGGACTTTGAAATTTGGTACAAACATTGGATACCACTAGTTGTATTGTGCCTATCATTTCTTCTAGTTGTCAATTTTTCTTTCTTTATATTTTCTTTCTCTCCAATAAAAACTTTAGTCACAGATTTCTCAGCTTGTTCAACATGTGCCTGATGGCTATGGCCTGGGCTATGTGAACTTTGCTCACTGTCTGCTATATTTCTTCTACCAAATGCAGAGCGACAAGACAAAGAGCATTTCGTACCGAATTCAGGAAGTCTTAAGTATGACATGGCTATGGATTCAACCCAAAACCTCCCAATCTGAAGGCGGTTGCTCTGTTAGCTGAGCCAGGCAGGCGGGTCTAGGGTTTTTAATGCACGGCGGGTGTGCTTAAAGGATGACCATAGTTTTGAACGTAAATGAAGCCACCCAGCAAACACACAACGTCGTTACGTCGCTGCAACGTCACGACGTTGCAGCGACGTTGAAACGACGTTGTGTGTTTGCTGCCGGACAATATTTAGTTGAACAATTAGAGTACCTCGCTCACAAAGTCTTGTTTCTGACTCCTGTTTGCTATTCTCGCATAATGAACATGCGTCGCCGTCTCTACCAATTTCAGGCTCATACATTATCCTGAAATTACTTCAGATACTGCTGTACATGTTAAACCCCAAATCATGATATTCAGTTGATTCTAGTCAATGTGAAGATAATTGACAAACCATCTCTAACGGGCCTAAGAAATCGGTGAAAAGCAAGTCATTAAATTACATGCACAAATATTTCTAATGAAATGTTGAAAGGGTGTAAATCTTCATTCTCAATCACGCCATCACATCATTCGACCCACTAAATGGTCAAACTGTAACTATACCTGTTTACAGGCGTGTAACATTACAACATACACCCGTCACAGTTTTTACACATACGTTCATTTTCACGTACCGGTTATATTAGAGCTATAGTTCCAGGGTAACAGTCACCTAATGGAGAAATAAGTTACACTCGTTTCAAAAACATGTAGTTGAAGGCTTTTCAATGAACACTGCTCATCCGTTGTTGGCCAAAACTTTCATCTGTACAACTAAGATGGTATTCACAAATGTTTTAGTTGTTACCTTACTAAGTACTCGCCTTCAATTTGTAACTTAATATGGCCAAGTCTAACACATGATCTCTTTCACCGAAGTTTTAAACAGAATAAAGAAGAAAAAGGGCCGCTTATTACACTGAAATTTCCACAAATCTTCAATGGTGTACTTAGTCACGGTCTGACGATCCGTCATTGTCATCTGTGATACACCGCAAGCCTCGTTCTGGATTAACGAGATTATGCGTGGATTACCGAGAGCGGTAAAACTCGCGATTGTGAAACTGGCCCATTTAGAATAAAGCGCTATTTGTTTGTAAGGAGAGAATCAGTATCAGTGTATTACTAGTGAATTAAGAAATAGTTTTAATAACACACCAAGCTGGTATCTTAATTTGGTTAAATAAAAACTCAACTGTCAGTCTCATTTCTTAAACTTTTGATCACAAATTTGTAAATCATTTATAATTCTTAATTTTATTTTTGTCGCTAGCGATTACATTTGTAAACGGCGACTAACTGGCTACGCCCTTGGTTAATATTCAAATGAGGGATCAGAAAGACAGGTCATGTGCACCAGCTGTACTTAACATATATAATAAATCACTGTGCTTTTTTTCTTTTCCTTTAGCTCACCTGCCGATATTACGTTTCTTTAACAGTGTCGAAGTGTTCTACCTTTGAAGAGAAAAAAAACAAAAACAGGTTTGACATTGCATACACTGTCCTCTCGTTTAAAGGTGGATTCATAATAGAAAGGAGTTATCATTATACAACAACAAACAACTCGCGATATGATTTTTTAGATATCCACAATTGGATTTTTGGATATCCATAAATAAAGCTGAATACTGGACATAAAAATCAAATGTGAATACCCAAAAATCAAATTATAGATATCAAAAGTGTCGTCTGCTGTGTTTTAAGAGTTCAAATTTACATATTAAAGCACACAATTATAATACTTAATGCAAGCTTTGATTTTCAGTTTATTTTAGTCTAAAGACAAGATTCAGAAAACAGAACGTACAAGGTCAAGTCAATTAGAAACCAGCCTAACAGATTTCTAATTGACTGACAAGACCATGACCTTCACATTAACCCCAATTTTGGCGTGTTATATAAAAAGTGAAACGATAGTACCCTGCCATTATAATGTCGCGGGTAGATAACTGTCAAAAATTGACGAAATTTGCTAATGAGCAATCCCAAAGCATATCTCCACAATATCAATGCACATATCAAATTTTGTGAAAATCCATTGAGATTTACTCGTCATTGTCCTGAAAGTAAAATACGGATGTATTGCGGGCAGATAACTGTCAAAAATGGACGAAAATTACCCATTAGCAACCCCAAAGCAGATCTCCACAATAGCAATGCACATATCAAATTTGGTGAAAATCCATTGAGACTTACTCGAATTATTGTCCTGAAAGTAAAATACAGATGTATTGCGGGCAGATAACTGTCAAAAATAGACGAAATTCGACCATTAGCTACCCCAATGTAGATCTTCACAATAGCAACGCACATACCGGTACTAAGTTTGGTGAAAATCCATTGATATTTACTTATTATCCAGAAATGAAATACGGACATGTTGTGGGCAGATAACTCTGTCAATAATTAACAAAATTAGCCCATGAACAATCCAAAACCAGATCTCTGCAATATCAATGCACACACAAAGTCTAGTGAAAATCCATTCATATTTACTTAAGTTATCATCCAGAAATGAAAATGCAGACATATCACGGGCAGATAACTGTCAAAAATTGATGAAGTTTGCCCATTAACAATCCCAAACCAGATCTCCACACTATCAATGCACACACCGAGTTTGGTGAAAATCCACTGACATTTACTCAAGTTATCATCCGAACAAAAATTCAGACAGTCGGACGGACACACGGACAGCCAACGTTGTATCATAATACCCTGCCACTATCATGTGGCGGGGTATAAAAAACTGTTGTATCAGTATTGGCTTATACGTTGATATGAAATTTAAATAAAGCCTGTGATAAAAGGGCTTGCTTTTCGCCTAAACTGGAGTTACAGGGCAGTAATTCATTACCTATTTTTGAAAGGGAAAGCAGGCAAGGCAATATAGGGAAAGTAAGCAAGGAAATACATAGAAAACTCTCAAAAGGAGTTCTTCATCAGTAAGACAATGCAAAAGCCCACAATCGCAAGGTTTCAGAGGCGTAAGACAATGCGTAGTCTGCTATTGCAAAGTTTCAGTGGTGTGAGACAATAAGGGAATCCGCAATTGCAAGGTTTCAATGGAGTAAGACAATGCAGGAGTCCGCAATTTCAAGGTTTTGGTAGGTAAAACAATGTGGGAGCCCGCAGTTGCAAGGTTTCAGTAAGACAATGCAAGAATCCACAATTGCAAGGGTTCAGTGGAGCAAGATTTCAGTGGCGTAAGACAATGCAGGAGACCGCAACTGCAAGTTTTCAGTGGAGTAAGACAATGCAAGAGTCTGCAATGGCAAGGTTTCAGTAGAGTAAGAAAATGCAAGTCCACAATGGCAATGTTTCAGGGGAGTAAGATAATGCCAGAGTTCACAGTTGCAATGTTTCAGTGGTGTAAGACAATGCAAGTCCACAATTGAAAGGTTTCAGTGGGGTAAGGCAATGCAAGTCCACAACTGAAAGGTTTCAGTGGGGTAAGACAATGCAAGTCCACAATTGAAAGGTTTCAGTGGGGTAAGACAATGCAAGTCCACAACTGAAAGGTTTCATTGGGTAAGACAATGCAAGTCCACAACTGAAAGGTTTCAGTGGGGTAAGACAATGCAAGTTCACAATTGAAAGGTTTCAGTGGGGTAAGACAATGCAAGTCCACAAATTGAAAGGTTTCAGTGAGGTAAGACAATGCAAATCCACAACTGAAAGGTTTCAGTGGAGTAAGACAATGCAAGAGTCCGCAGTTGAAAGGTTTCAGTGGAGTAAGACTATGCAAGTCCACAATTGCAAGGTTTCAGTGGAGTAAGACAATGCAAGAGTTCGCAGTTGCAAGGTTTCAGTGGAGTAAGACGAGGCAAGTCCACAATTTCAAGGTTTCAGTGGAGTAAGACAATGGAAGTCCACAACTGCAAGGTTTCAGTGGAGTAAAACAATGCATGAGTCTGCAGTTGCAAGATTTCAGTGGAGTAAGACAATGCAGGAGCCGCATTTGCAAGGTTTCAGTGAAGTGAGACAATGCAAGAGTCCACAATCTGAAGGTTTCAGTGGAGTGACAATGCAAGTCCACAAGTTCAAGGTTTCAGTGGCGCAAGACAATGCAAGAGTCTACAATTGCAAGGTTTCAATGGAGCAAGACAATGCAAGAGTCCACAATTGGAAGGTTTCAGTGGATGCTATATGGCAAAATGGGCATGAAAATTGATGTGCAACACAAGAAAAGGGCCCTTATGCATTTTGTGGACTGCACAGGCTGATCTGACCTTCGTTGTCAGCTTACAAAATCAGTGGATTCTGTAGTATATGTCAACAAACAGAAAATGCCCAGATTAGACTGCACAGATTTGCATGATGATCTGGAACTGATTTGTCCGCAAACTGCATGAGGGTCCTTTTCATGCATTGCATAACAAATACCACCTTCCCCCCCCCCACCCCTCCCACTATCCTCAACCACCCGAGCCCTTCAGTTCTGAGATGATGGCAGTGGAATACCATCGGGCTAAATGTGTCATGCTGGAGAGTAACTACAGTCGAACTCCCAACATCTTTAGGACCATGGAAGTTTGTTCTAGACATGAGTAGTTTGATCCACTGAGGCTGAATCATGGCGCCAGGTCAGGAGACAAATGGGGATTATTTAGGTGTATGTATATCTTTTCAAACTTCTATAAAATAATGGTACACCACAACCTCTTTATAACACGGTTCGTTATAACACGGTTTTGTATATAACATGGTTCAAAGACGGATCCCAAAAAATGTATAGATTATATTGCAAAATGACCATAAATGGTCATTTTTCAATATAATCTATACATTTTTGTTTGGATATAACACAGTTGTTTAACTAACACGGTTTGTGGTATGGAGCCCAACAATAGTGTTGTAAAGAGGTGGTGGTGTATGTCAAGTTAGAATTGCCTTGATGAGGTGATTTTCATGAGTAAACACAACATACATTTCCATGATAAAATAAGAGAATATCGTTTAACCCTTGTCCTGCTGAACCCGGATATACCCTGAATTTGCAAACAGTGTAGATCCAGATCAGTTGGCTTCTGAAGAAGCCAACTGATCTGGATCTGCACTGTTTGCCATTAAATATGTGAATTTATATCAACAATCTGGATCAAATAATCTGATTGGCTGAAAATTAGAAATGGGCATGGCATCTTATTTTATTCAGCAGGACAAGGGTTAATTAAATATCCCTAAAACTAACTTTTCTTGAACTATTAGGATTTCCTAGGCACTCAAAACATAGTCAGCAACAGTAAACAAGCTATCAGTGTTCGAGTCATTGAAGTTTTACCGTACATAGAAAATGAAGAGGTTGATCCCATACAGAATAAGACAGGCTGGTTACTTATTGACTGTTCCTACTATAGAAGTAAGAAATTAACCCATTTACATCAAGTGGACTCTTACCCATTTACATCAAGTGGGTTCTTCTACCACAACTCTTTGGACCGGTCTATTTCCAATAGCAGGGTGTCTAATTAATTTTTAACATTACTATGTTTTATAGAAATTCCAGTATTAAATGCAAACAGTGTAGACCCTGATCAGATTCCACATTCTGCGATGTCTGATCTAGGCCTGCACTGTTTGCCAATTACCCAAGGGGTATCCAGACTAAAATGAATTAAAAGAATTATAAAAGTAATTGGCAATATTTTATTTGATTTTTCAAATGTACAAGAAATATTGTAACAACCTAAGACATTAAATGTAGTGACTTCAAATGAGACAAAAAAAGCAAAATAACATGTATATTACTATAGATCTAGATCTACTATTACATTGTCAAATCCAAGACATAATTCAGCAGATGACAAAAAATGATAGCTTTTCTAATTTTCCCAGAAAATTAGGTCTGAGATCCTTACCAAGTGGACATATGACATTACTTCAATGTCGCATTAACATCTCAACCACATTAACATGACATTATATAAATGTCATATGCCTGCCGGGTAGGAGACTACCGGTATTCAAAAGAAATGTCAGACCCTATTTTCTGAGAAAATTTAAAATTGTTGTCTGAGGATTTTTTTTATCAAGAATTAAACCAGGTACAGTAAGAAAAAACTGCATCTTAACATTTAGCACTCTGGGTAAAATTTTCAGCAGATGACATATTGAAATATTTTTCTTATTTTTCCAAGAAAACGGGTTTTGACATTTCATGCAAATTGTCTCCAATGCAGACAATTTGCATGAAATGTCAAATCCCATTTTCTGGAAAAAATAAGAAAAATATCAATTTGTTGTCTGCCATATTAGCCAAGAGAGTAATAAAGGATAAAAACCTGTGATAAATTAAATATCCGCAGCTCTAGATAGTTTTTTTTTTTTTTTTCAGCTAAAAGTATGGGTATTTTTTTTTCAATATCAGGGTGGGTAATTGCAATTCCATCCCATTCTAAAAACTGAAAATTAAAGGTCTTGTATACAGTCTCCCAAAATATAATGGAGCTATAAAACCTAAAAACTTTCAAAGCTTGTCTGTACAAATTTTATGTTTTGTAGTAGATGAACACATGGATTTATCAAATCTCCCGAAAGTGATAAAACCGAAATTTCGGTTTGGTCATTTTTGGGAGATTTACAAGAACTCCACAAGTTCTTCCATTGCAAAGTTAAAATAGTACACAACTAAACTTTACATACATGGGGACTGAACAGCATCATTATATTTTGGCTTTACTTTTTAATTTTTTTGGTGGGAACTAAATTAAGCGTTTACCCACCATGAATATATGTTGTGTGTACTCGTTAGAAGTGCCTCATGAGGCATTTCTAGTGGATATCTTACAATAGTGTTTTCCTAGAGAAATAAGACTGATATTATGAATTACTCCTCTTATCTAGGTTTATGGCAGCATAAATCAATGGAGGTCACTAAATTGGTCCAATGATTATGTAGGTGAAACCAAAGCCTGTATAATAGTACATATGATGGAAGTGGATCTTTTTTGTCTGTAAATGGTAAAAAATCTCACTTCTTTTTTGTGTAACTGAACTGTATCATCAAATTTTTTTACATAATTAAATCATTAAAAACAAAAACAAAAAAAAAAACATGAACACACTGAGACAAAACACAATGGCTTTCTTAAAAATATGAATATGTTTTTTCAATATTATTATCCCATGATTTGCTTAAAATTACAGGACTACAAAAGTAAGTTTTAACATCTGACAAACATTCATCCAGTCATCTTAGTAAGTCATCTTGGTAAGAATTTATGCCCTATAAATACACATTCAGTCATCTTAGTAAAATTTCCTGTTTTATAAACATTCATTCAGTCATCTTGGTAAGTCATCTTGGTTAGATCTTATGCCCTATAAACATTCATTCAGTCAACTACAGTGCTTTCGACATCTTTCAGAAAGTCATTTTTTGCTTGGTGCTTTACACAGAAGAAGTAAATTTGCAAATTTTTGTCATGATTTAATGCAAAACCATTTGTCATAACTACCTAAGTACAAAAAAATTTATTCTAGTCATTGGTTTTAAAAAATCAAATATTTTCACTTTTTCCCATAGTAAAAATGAAGCCAAATCATGCAGAAATCTATACTGTAGGTAACTTGGAGCCAAATTTTCAACAAGTTCCACTTGTCCAATTTTTCTGAAATTTTCACAATATTGTTGTAAAACATCAGTACATGTAATTCAAATTCAGCAAAGAAAAGTAAAAAATATTTTCTTAGATAAAAACTAAAAAAAATCACTTTACTATAGAAATTGCATAGGTCAGACCAACTTTTGGCCGTAACTTTAATTTTTGTGTAAATATTTGAGAATAAAACACAGAAACATAAAGGACAAATGGTTTCTGATAAGATATGGTCAATCAGAACAAAATATTTTCATTTGAATTAAAACGCCAAGCAAAAAACGTCTTTCCAAGAGATGTCGAAAGGACAGTAAATATGTCATCTTGGTGCCATTTTACACCCTATAAATATTCCGTCACTCATCTCAATAGTAAGAGGACTTGTTTAGGTGGAGATGATAATTCTGAGGTGATATTTCTTATTTCTCCATAAAAATGGATCTTGTGGGTATTGATTAGAAGTGCCTTGTAAAGGCACTTCTAATCAGTACTCACAACATCCATTTTTATGAACCATGAAATCATATGTTATGTAACTCATTACAAGCGTCTTGGTGAGGCCCTTCTAATGTGTACCCACAACTGGCATACATGCCATTAGCTGTTGACAGAAATCTGTGAGATTTTGTAAATTTTTAGGGGAGATTTGATGAAATTCTGTGAGATTTTTGTAAAATCACTTTCAAGCTTACATAAGTAAGTTAAAAGCCATTATTTTAATGAATTAAGCTTGGGATAGCCATGCTAATGTGTAATTTATTTCCAGCTCTTCAAAAGATAGCTTATTAATTGGTGTGAAAATTCTGTGAGATTTGAAAATCTTATGGGAAACAGGCTCCAGAAGGGCCAAAATTCTGTGAGATTTTGTCTCACAGTGTGAGATATGGCATGTATGACAACATATCTTTTTTATGGAGGTCTGGAGAAAATTATCCAATATAAGTATCACCAAATACTCCCCCTTTACAAGTCCTCTGAAATATTAAGCAATCATTTGGATAATGATAATGGTATTGATAATAATGCATTTTCTCACACCTCCCTACATTACCTTCAGACTAACCCTTCTCATACTGAATAAATTAAGGTGCCACACCCACTTCTAATTGTCAGCCAATCAGATTGCATGATCTGGGTTGTTGATACAAACTCACATACTAAATGACAAACAGTGCAGATCCAGCTCAGTTGGCTTCTTGAGAATCCAATTGATCTGGATCTACACTGTTTGCAAGGGCAGGGTATATTCAGGTTCAGCAGGACAGGAGTTAAGAACAATATGGTAGTGTTCTTATATTAAACCTGACAAAAAATAGTAATGATAAAATTGACTATCTGGCCTCATCAATGAAGCAAGAGGAAGTAACACATTTTTTTGCAAAAGGAGGCAATTTAAATGCCTCCCTTTGCAAAATAAGTTACTTTCCTCAATAATTCTGTGTTGTTGTTTTTTTTTTTGTTGTTGTTTTTTTATCATTTTTAAAAATAAAATTTAACTGTTTGAATCTTTGTAACAATTATTGTACTTATTTTTATACAAAGCATGCTCTGAGGAAATTTAGCAGACAAAAATTGCTTATATTTTTTCTTATTTTTCCCAGAAAATAGGCTTTATCATTTTGTGCAAATTGTCTCTTAAGGAGACAATTTGCATGAAATGTCAAAGCCTGTTTTCGGGGTAAAGTAAGAAAAATATCTCAAAATGTCCTCTGCTGAAATTATTACCCAGCATGCTGAGTGTTAAACCTTAGAATGTTTATCATGAAATTAGCAGACAACAGAAACTGGCAATTTTGCAGAAAGTAAGACTTGGCGTTTAAGGGGACCGGTAAACTTGGTCTATTTTCTGCTATTTTTTAACAAGGGAGACACCATTTTGTAAATTCCTATTTGCTTTCCTGCACATCAAGCATTGTCTACTCTAAAAGAAAATAATTTGCTCATTTTAGAGTAGATCCTTTTTTTCAGATGGCTCAAATAATTGACAGAACTGCCTTCCCCTTGCCTTGCCAACTTCAACTCAGTGCCGCACCCCCCCCCTCCCCCCCCACCCCCCCTCACCCACACACCACCACCACCTTCTATGTAGATCCATCCATTCCCCTTAATTTGAAATTTGAAATATAAACAGTAAAGCAGAAAACAAGCATTTTATTCTACTCATCCCCTTTCAAAATAATTAAAAAATTAGAAATGTAAGACTACACTCTCACTTCACCGATTCAGTACTTGTGAAATGTTGGAACTAGGAATAGTAGAAAGATGGAATAAACAGACAGGACAAATGCAGTACAGTCCAGGGCCCTGTTGTTCAAAGCATCGTTAGCTTAACGAGCTCGTTATAGTGGTCAAATCATTAACTGTTCTAGTAAGTACAATATCTAATTCATAGGTATTTTTGCTGAAAAAATGTGAGTAGCTTTTGCAAATGCAAAAGCTACTCACATTTTTTCAGCAAAAATATTAACATAAAATTATGCCATATTTAATGATCAAAGTTTTAACGATATGTTAACTAATGACATCGTAAGTTTTCAACAACTGGGCCCATTTTTATCAGAGTGGGTGTACGATGAAATTCCAAGCCTTAATTTGAGGAACAAGTTAAATCTTTGAGCTTACCCATACAAGAGCAGTCACAAGTGCTAACCACTGAGCTACCCAGACACTTCATTTTCACTTGACTACATGACCATAAGTCTAAAAATGGTGCCAAATAGAGAACAGGGCAAGCCCTAGTCATACTCATGGTACTCTTAGTAGCATTTTGGACTGGATCTAGATTGTTTACCAAAACATTTAGGGAAGATATGGTACATGTACATTTCACAAGGACTAGACATTAATACAAAACTTCAATGACTAGAATACTAAGTCCTATCAAGATGATGAAGTAGTGATAAAGAAAGGCAATGTGGAATGAAGCACCGTACAGTTACAAGTTGAACTCTGCCTCTCGAATCCAGGACCTCATCAACTGAAGCCAAGGGTGCTAACCATTCAGCAAACAGGGCCCAGTTGTTCAAAGCATTGTTAGCTTACACGCTCATTAATGCCAAACTTGTTAACTTTTGTAGCTAAGGTATTTTCAAATACATAGATATTTTTGCTACAAAAATGACAAACTTGTTAACTGTTGTAGCTAAGGTATTTTCAAATACATTGATAATTTTGCTGCCAAAATGTGAGTAGCTTTGCAAAAGCTACTCACATTTTTTTCAGGAAAAAATATCAATGTATTTGCCATTATTCAAGACAGAAATTTTAATGTCAAGTTAGCTAACAACAACTTTGTTAAGTTTTGAACAACTGGGACCCAGACACTCGATCCCACAACTGATCTTGCTCTTGCTATTTAAGTGCTATTTAAGTCTGACTAGCACCAAATTTGGTTGAGATCTCAGCAATGGTGTAGAATGAATAGACAAAAGGAGGTGATCACAATTTTCCTACTTTTTCTTTGAAATGCCGCAGGAAAAACGTCTGCTAATTTCACTGTAGTGCAGTCCCAATATGTGAATATGTATCTTGAGACAGATCTGCCCAGCTAAGACTCAGATCAGCATATACATTCAAGGATCCAAGTTTTCTTCAGGTGAACAGTGAAAAGTGATCAGAATGGTGTGCAGGCTAATCTGAGTCTTTGCTAGATGCACATGTCTGAAGGTATATTTTCTCATGCTGCAACTTAACCCTTGTCCTGCTGAATAAATTAAGATGCCACACCTACTTCTAATTTCCAGCCAATCAGATTGCTTGATCCAATTTGTTGCTATAAATTCACATACTTGATGGCAAACAGTGCAGATCTAGATCAGTTGGCTTCTTCAGATGCCAACTGATCTGGATCTACACTGTTTGCAAAGGCAGGGTATATCCGGGCTCAGCAAGACAAGGGTTAAGTGTTGACCTGTAAAACTGTCAAATCTTAGAAAAAAAAAAAATTCTACCTATAAAATAGAAACATGGTTAAACACTTTAAGACTGAAGCAGACGATATTCTAATTCTTTTTATTATATTATTAGTTAGAGAATTTAAAATTTGGCATTTCATTTGAGTCATCTGCCTAGATTCACATGAAATGTCAAGCTCTATTTTCTCTAAAAAAAAATAAAATAATAAGTAAAATGGCATCTGCTACAGTTGTGATTTGCACTTTAAGGGTTAAATTACACACACAAAACTGTCTACGCAAATCAGCAAAAGACTTTGACCAGCCAATCTGTGAAATATGGTCAAGGTCATATTCATATAATCAAGGTCATATTCACACCTAAAACCAAGCACAGCAGTTTTAATGGTACAAGTCAAACACATCCCTCAAAAAGACACAGCAAACATTACCATGAATAGCCATGTTAGACAAAATGGGTCTTTGGTGCATAAGCAGAAAGCATAGCTCTAGACAAGACAACTATTTCAGACAAAAAGTGTAAATATTTTTCCTATTTCTCAATGAAAACATATGTTGTGGGTATTCATAAGAAGCGTCTCAGCGAGGTGCTTTAATGAGTACCCACAATGTATGTTTTCATGGATATATATCGAGGGTTGAGCGCAAGACTGGCGTAAGTCAGATAGTTGTTTTTCCCCAAACCTAATCTCCTCACCATGAAGGCATTATGAAGATTACAACATTTCTTTCTGTAAACAATGAAAATTTAGGTGCCATTGCTCATATGAGCAATGGCACCTAAATTTGCATTGTTTACAAAGGGGTCCAAGTTGCCCCTAAACAAGGGTTTCAAAAATATGTTTGAGTTACTATAGTCTTGCGCTCAACCCTCGATATACAATGTAGTCTAATTTCAATTTTAGGCATGTCAGACTATGTGATTTAAATAATCCTAAAGAAAAATGGCTAAACTATTTGCAAACATTGGAGACACTGATCAGATGCTGCATTCTGTGGCATCTGATCTGGTTCTGCACCGTTTGCCAATTACCCTTTTATGGGTCTCCAGACTAAAATGGGTTAACTCAATGGCCCCAAATCAGATGTTTTGACTTAACTCATATCCATACAATCTGACCAAGTTTAGGTAGTACTGTATCTGCCCAAAATATTTGAATGGACAGGCCTGAACAAAAGAGACCCAGATCAGACACTGCAGAATGCAGCATCTGATCAGGGTCTACACTGTCTGCCACTCATCCAGCAGCTTTTAAACACATTGAGAGGTAGTAAAATGGACTTGTTTAAATTATGGTAAGACGTTAAGGTGTCAGAATATTTAGGGTAAATATTGTACACATATATAGCAAATGATAAAAAAGTCCTGGGCCCAGTTGTTCAAAACTTAACAAAGTTGTTAGCTAATGTAACGTTAAAATTTCTATCTCGCATTATGGCAAATACATTGATATTTTTTGCTGAAAAGCTACTCACATTTTTTTGAGCAAAAATATCAATGTATTTGAAAATACCTTGTCATCTGCTCCAGTTATGGATTTTGTCATTAACAAGCTTGTTAAGCTAACTCGGCCCTAATCAATATTTTGGGGTCAAAAAGAAGTAAAGAAGTGTCCTATATGGAGCTATACAGATGTGCAAGCCTACCTTGGCCTTCACTGTTCACACATGCTTAAAGGCTCCCTTTTGCTCAATACAGCTGATATGAGAAAACCGCATGCAGGAACTATTACACATTGCATTGTTAATATCAATAAAACATATTGCCAAACTGTATGAACAGTAATAGGTGATAGCAACATCCTATCCTTGCATTGATTTTTCCAAAATTTCACCCTTAATGCTTAGCACTCTGGGTAAAATTTTCAGCAGACGACATTTCGAAATATTTTTCTTATTTTTCCCAAAAAACAGGATATGACATTTCATGCAAATTGTCTCCTCAGGAGACAATTAAAGAAAAATAAGAAAAATATCATCAGCTTGTTGTCTGCTGAAAATGCCCAGAGAGTGGTAAAGGTCAACGCTTAGAGCACTAAGCAAAATTGTTGAAGACAACAAGTTTTGTTTTTGTTTATTTGGTTTTTTTTGTTTGTTTGTTTGTTTTTTTGTTTGGGTTTTTTTGTTGTTGTTTTTTGTTTTGTTTGTTTGTTGTTGTTGGACTTGGCATTTCATGTGAATTATCTCATAGACAAACAATTCACAAATCATCTGCTAGACACACAGTTCATATGAAATGTCAAGCCTTTCTTTCTCTGAAAAATACAAAGGAAAAAAATCAAAATGTCATCTGCTCCAGTTGTGATTAGCGCTGTAAGGGTTAACATTTTTCAAGATGATGGATTTTAACACAGGTGCATGTATTTGTTTTCAGAAATTAGGGCTAGACATTTCATTCAAATCAGTTGGTCTTGAGATAATTTGAATCAAATATCAAGCCTTTTTTTTTTCCTTGGAAATGTAAGAAGAAAAAACACTTCAAAGTGTCCACTTTTGATATTTAAATTCAGCATGCAAGATACAGCTGATAGACTTCCTGCCATTTTTCTTTTTTTACAACAGACACAAGTTTTGCAACTTCCTGTTTGCTTTCTTGTACACTAAATCCCTTCTGAAAATGGGTCTACCTTAAAAAGAAGAATTTGGGGGCAAATTCTTTCCTTTCATAGTAGGACCCTTTACAGAAGCAAATCAAAACAACCTTATCACAGTTGCCTTCCCTGACAAAGTATCCATTTGCCTTAAAACATACACAGTAATGATGATGATGATGATGATGATGATGACTTCAAGCTAAATGATGCATCAACCTATAAGAAAAATATCATCAGTTTGTCGTCTGCTGACTCTGCCCATAGCATGGTAAGAGTTAATTGTTGACCTGTAAAACTTTCAAATCTTAGAAAAGAAATATTCTACCTATAAAATATAAACAAGGTTTAATACTTTAAGCATTAGGAAAAATTGTAGCAGACGACATTCTAATTTTTTTTATTACATTATTAGTCTTTGAATTTAAACCTTGGCATTTCATGTGAATCATCTGCTAGGCAGATGATTACCATGAAATGTTAAGCTTTATTTTCTATATTCTCTATTTGTGTCTACATGATTTGTTAACTTTTTTACAAATGGAACCTAATACAGCACTCAGTTATGGATGAAAACATGAACTGGTCTCTAACATACAGTACAGACTAAAGATTCTTTATCAGCAAATAATGCACATCCTAATTAGACTGCATATCAGTATGTCTCAAAGACACATTTTTCACTCGGCATAGCCCATAATTAAGCAACATGATTTTTCTACAAATTCATCGCAAATGTTCCTCTCGTAAACTAAATCTCTAGTTAACTATTATATTCTCTTTTAATTTCAAGTTTGGTTTCTTAACGCTTAGCACTCTGGATAAAATTTTCAGCAGACAACATTTTGAAATATTTGTCTTATTTTTCCAAGGAAACAGGATTTGACATTTCAAGCAAACTGTCTCCAATGCAGACAATTGTTTTCTGGGAAAAATAAGAAAAATATCATCAATTTGCCACCTGCTGAATTTGCCCAGAGAGTGGTAAAGGTTAATCTTTAGCACTTTCTGGCCAGTTTCAGCAGACAAAAAATTGGTGACTTTTCCTTACTTTCCCCAGAAATTTTGTTTGAGAGTAAATGCATATTGTCTTAATATTTTTTTTCTTATTTTCAGTACAGCAGTCCCCAGAAGAGAATTTGCATGAAATGTCCAGCTCTATTATCTGGGAAAAATAATAAATATCATCAATATGTTTGTGTTGAGGTTTTAAGGCCCAGTCAACCCAGTGGGGTCATGTTGAGCATGGTCAGTTTACCTGACCACACTTTTACTGGGCAGGCTTAGTCCTCTAAGCGGTTAACCAGTATTGTGCACATTCTTTTGCCATAAACTGGGCAGGCTTAGTCATCTAAGCGGTTAACCAGTATTGTGCACATTCTTTTGCCAGAAACTGACAACTGCCTTTCTTAAATCAGCCAAAAGGAGAGAATGACTGTACAAAATATTTATTGATCAATCTCCAAGAAAGAATGTTGCCAACCCAGCAGGGGTCGAACCTGCAACCTCCTGATCACCAGTCAGACGTGCATCCAACTGAGCCACCAAGGCCGACATCATCAATATGTCATCTGCTGGGATTTTTACCTATCATGCTTACAATTAATTTACCCTATGCTGGAGAAATGAATGGCTTAACCAGCCTGTACATTTAGAAGATCCTATCAAAGCCTTCACACAAACTATTTGGTAAAAAAAGAATAACACTTATCATGCTACCGGCAAACTCAGAAGAAGACAAACTAATGAAATTTTTTCTTATTTTTCCTTGAAAAAAGGATCTGACACTTCATGCAAATTTTCTCCTCAGGAGACAATTTGCATGAAATGTCAAATCCTATTTTCTAGGAAAACTAAGAAAATATTTCAAAATGTCATCTGCTGAATTTTTTACCCAGCATGCAAAGTGCTAAAATCTAAATACAAAAGAAAAACCTTTACAAAACACAGTCTGACCCTACACTTTTGGAATATAGCAGGCATTCTTCTTATGTGACTTCTGATGTGATGTCTGTATACGTAGGCATCAGTAAATATAATGTCACAAAAAGATGCAATGAAAAATCTGACGTTAGTATGAAAATAGCAACACGAGATTCCCATCTACCATGTCAAAAGAATCAGGTAACCCTTAATGCACCATTCAAAATTGTAGCAGGCAACATATGGAATTAAATTTTCCATATTATTTGTCTGAGAAAATAAAGCTTGATATTTCGTGTGAATCGTCTGCTAGGCAGAAAATTCACATGAAATACCTAGCTTTATTTTCTTGGTATTTTACAATGCCGTCTGCTGCTATTGTAACTGGTGATTTAAGAGTTAATACATACGTATTCAAGTCATTTGTCCTTATATTAATGTCACCGGTAATGTCATCAGTCCAAATGAAGACTTGCAGTAAGATTCTTTAATCATCTGCAGTGTACCTTTAAAATAGCATTTAACTTCACATTTAACGCCATATTTGTTGGTTCACACTACATGTATATGCCATTTTATTGCTTAACATTTAACGCCATTTATTCATTGGTACACTGTGAAGAAGTAAAGAAGAGTGCCTACTGTTTGGTTTCTTTGCTTTAACACCTTCAATGCTATGGGCAAATTCAGCAGATGGCAAACTGATGATATTTTTCTTATTTTTCCTAGAAAATAGGAGTCCAACACTTCATGCAAATTAAGGAGATAATTCACATGAAAAATCAAATCCTACTTCCTAGGAAAAATAAGAAAAATATTTCAAAATTTCATCAGCTGAAAGTTTTTACCCAGCATGCAAAGTGTTAATAATACAGTCGACTCTTGTTATCTTGAAGTCCAAGGGACTCTCTAAAATACTTTGAGATATCCGTACCTCGACATATCAGATTTGCAGAATTGAGGAAAAAATAAATCAACAACCATATTTCACAAATGTGTATGTAATTTTACTCCTGAAGATAGAGACATATTGAAAATATTGTTAAGAAGAGGAGAAACTGATCCTGAGGAGCAATTTCTCCTCTTTTCCACAATATTTTATTACCTGTTGTTAGATTTAACAGGGATCAGATTTTCACTTCGAGAAAAGTGGTTATTCGAGACAAGGAGGTCAGATAATGAGAGTCTATTGTATATAAACGTAACACTACTAAATTTCATGTGTTGGATGCATGTAGATGTCAAAATTTTATACACCACAGTTTCTGACAAAATGTCATAAGCAAACAGTGCATGAGGCTGTAAGGGTGGGTGGTATAGGTGCAACCAAACTGTTGACTAAACTGAGCTGTCACTAGATGTTAGGGTCTTGCCTGTTTACATGTCCTTAAATCATTCTTTCCATGGGATAAGGTTCACAATGTAATATTCTACAAACTATAACATGCATAACAAAATATTCCAAAATTCACATACAAAACAATACAAATGTTGGAGAAAAATCAACAAATATGACAATAAAATTGATCTCATACACACACTATTATATAAAGCTAATCATTTCAAGAATCTTATGACACTCAAACAGTGAAGGTCCAAAATTAGAATGTGCATGCCATCCTCAGAAATCCAAGATCAGATGGTCTGAAGACCACTCTCGTGTACTTAGGCAACTTTTTTCGTCATTTTGAGTTCATGTCACAACTTAGATAATTAGAGGATATACTATATTTATTATGATTTTTTTTTTTTTTTTTTTGATTTGGGTTTTACGGCCCTTTCAAGAATATTTCACTTATATCGAGCCGATCGTTCATCAAAGGTGGGCGAAAACCAAAGAACCCAGAGAAAAACCACCTGACCATCCGTAAGCAGAACTTGGCTTTCCCACATGTGACCCGAGCGAAGCTCGAACCACATTTTAGCACATTGGTTACTGATAAACAAACTGCAGAATGCCTACAATTTTTTTGCACCACTGCGATTAAGCATTCTTTTATCATAAAGTATTCTCGGTAATCAAACACTGATTTTGTAGGAGTGCTATTCTATTTGATTTTAGTATGTTTGAAAAATAAGTTAACAAGAAATAGTCCTGGAGATGGAATGGTACGCCTTCTCATTTCTGACTTTCCTTTTCATGGACTGAATAAAACTTATCAGATTGCTTTATCACAAATGAAAATAAACAATGAACATAGCACCAGATGAGAGGTGTATCCACATAATATTTTTCTTATTTCTCCATGAAAACATATGTTGTGGGTACTCATTAGAAGCACCTCAGTGAGGCGCTTCTAACGAGTACCCACAACATATGTTTTTGTGGTAAATTAAGAAAAACATCTACTTTTCGGTTGAAAAAAGTGCCTTATCTGGAGCTATGAATGAAATTATGTTCAATGTTCCCAGCGTCAAAAAAAACTTTAATGTGTGCATGGACTCTGAGGATGGTGCATTCATGCAGTCCCTGTTTATCAAATATTTCATAAAATCCATATTATGACATAGAATACTCATGGATGCACAGAGCACAGACTTATTTAAGCCTATTCTGTTTGTATACCACAGTATTTTTACCCATATATGGGCTCAATTGCTATCACTTGGCATAGCTCTATGTAAGACTTTTTTTCCAACCAAACAGTACTTCACCAAAAAGTATGCAGGTTCAGGGAAGGTACTTTCTTCAACCAAAATATGTTGATATTTTTCTTATTTCTCCCCAAAATATATTTTGGTATTCATAGAAGCGCCTTGGTGAGGTGCTTTTGAAGAGAACCCAAAATATTTTTCTTTTCTTTTTTTGTGGAGAAATAAGAAAATTATTTTACCTTGATACACATCTTATCTGTCACCTTTATCTGATATCTTTTTTTTTTTTTTTTTTCTTATTTCTCCATGAAAACATATGTTGTGTGTACTCGCTGGAATCATCTCACCGAGGCAATTCCAGTGAGTACCCACGACATATAGATTTGTGGAGAAATAAGAAAAATATTTACAATGTAAATGGCTACCCCTCTTAGATAGAGCTATGACTTTGACCAGATTTTACAAATTCAAAAACATTGAAAATTATAACTACATGTATCATCTCAGTCAGGGACATTTTTACTTAGCGCCTGGCACTCTGGGTAAAATTTTCAGCAGACGACCTATTAAAATATTTTTTTTATTTTTTATTTTTTATTTTTTTTTTTTTCCAGAAAACAGGTTTTGACATTTCAGGCAAATTGTCTCCAATGGAGACAATTTGCATGAAATTTCAAAACCTGTTTTCTGGGAAAAATAAGAAAATATCATCAATCTGTCTGCTGAATTGGCCATGAGAGTGGTAAAGGTTAAGTATGTGAGAAAGTTACACTAACACAATTATAGGATGGGTAGATTTTGTGTTTTACGTCTCTCTCAACAGTAGTTCAGTTATATCCAGCAAAGGAAGGGCAATACCCAGCAGGCACATGATGTATATCCCATTGTAGGCTGAATGAACTCCCCCACACTATAAACTGGAAGAGTCCAATTTCAATTTTAGGTATGTCAGGCTATGTGATTTAGATATCTCTGGAGAAAAAATGGTTGAACTATTTGCAAACAGTGGAGACCCTGATCAGATGCCGCATTCTGTGGTGTCTGAACTGGGTCTGCACTGTTTGCCAATTACCCATTTAGGGGTTTCCAGACTATAATGGGTTATACAATGTCACATTAATGTTGATGCAACATCATGTGCCTGCTGGCTAATGAAAATTCTGTGCAATAAAGTACCAGTCATGAGGTGTTTCAGCCTGCAGTATAATTTGACTCTACCAAAGACTTAATGAGGTAGTTTTATCCAAGTACACAACGGTTTGCACAGCAAATACAGGGAAGACAATATTTGCCATTATAAAGTTTAAGGCCAAATTCACACTGCAGACTTGATCCAGATCAATTTGATTCTGATCAAGTTGATCCGGATCAAATTGCTTTCAAACTAGCAACCAAGTTGATCAGGATCAAGTTGATACACATCAAGTTGTGTTCACACTATGGACTAAATTGATCCTGGGCCCAGTTATTCAAAGCTAACAATGTCGTTAGTTAACGATTCATTAAAATTTACATCAAGTGATGCAAATATACTGAAATATTTTGCTGAAAAAATGTGAGTAGCTTTTTTTCAGCAAAAAATATCAGAATATTGTACATTGAATCCGCTAAAATAGTTAACGAAATGACCCTTAACGAGCTCGTTAAGCTAACAACACTTTGAACAACTGGGCCCTGATTTATTTGTTAGGCATCAAGCTGATCCAGATTAAATTTGTGTTCACACTGTTATTGCATTCACAATGTAAATTTGATCCTGATCAACTTGATCTAGATCAAGTTGGCCCATAGTGTGAATGCAACTTAATGTGGGTAATCTTGCTCAAATTAGTCCTGATGTGAACGCAATTTGATCCAGATCAACTTGATCCATATCAAGTTGATCCGGATCAATTTAAATCCAATCAACTTGATATGTATCAAGTTGATCCCAATAAAGTATGTAGTGTGAATGCAGCCTAACACAATATGCACAGCTTCAGATAAGATGCTGTTTTCAACCATAAAGTATTTTTCTTATTTTTCTACGAAAATGTATGTTGGTGGTATTTATTAGAAGTGAATACCACAATATATGTTTTTGTGGAGAAATAAGAAAAATATTTGTCTGATACCCCCCTTTTATCTGGAGCTGTGATTATACAGTTATTCTCTATAATCTGACTATGGGATATGGATCTTAAGTGCCATCATCAAACTCTGATTATGTCTTTCAACAACTTGGAAGATATGGCTATTTTAACAGTTACCATTTTTGGGTAAATTCAGAAGACAACAAACTGATGATATTTATTTTCTTATTTTTCCTATAAAATATGATCTGACACTTCATGCAAGTTGTCTCCTAATGAGACAATTTGCATAAAATGTCAAATTCTATTTTCTAGGAAAATGAGAAAAACATTTCAAAATGTCATCTGCTCAATTTTTTACCCAGCATGCTTAGTGTTACATGTCAATGGGACAGTTACACTGTAAGTCAGAACTCAAAAGCATGTAGCTTGCAATGACCAATCAAAACAAAAACATACATACATGAATAAAAAATGAGACTCAACAAAGATGTGTGTCCTATGATCAAATACAGCTGTGTGAGAAAACTTTCAATCAATGGAATGTTCATTTCTTTTGAAATAAATATGACCTATAACATGAGAAAACGGCCCTTCTGACATGTGCGCCTAACAGAGACTCAAATCTGTGCAGATGCACAGTCTGATCAGAGACTTTGTTGTGTGCATGAAGAAACAGTGCATCCTTGGCTGTCCAAAATGTACCCAGTGAAGATTCTGATCACACTGCATGAATGTGCAGACTGATCTGAATCCTTGCTGTGCGCACAGGTCAAAAGGTATGTTTTCTGACATTGTGGCGCATATTATATCAGCAGCATCCTATTTAACCCTAAAAAAAGTTACGCAAAATTTTAGCAGATAACATTCGATTTTTTCCTGTTATTATTATTTTTCAGAGAAAATAAGACAATTCACATGAAATGCTTATTTTCTCCGAAAAAAGTACCCCTAAAAAATCAAAATGCTATCTGCTGAAGTTGTGAATAGCGCTTTAAGGGTTGAGGTGAACGGATACACCTAGATAGTTTGCCGCCATTTTTTTCAAGAGGGAGACAACTTTTGCAACTTCCTGTTTGCTTTCCTACAGACTAAACAGCTTCAATAAAGAATTCTGAAAAATGGGTCTAATCTATAAGAAAAGAATTTGGTCCAAATTCTTACATTACAGAATAGACCCACTTTCAGAAGAGGAAGAAACAATTCTGACAGAGTTCAACTTGGCTGTCTCCCCTTAAAGTGTATCACTTCTCCTTAATGTATTTCAATGAATAGGTTTTCTTATAACTCGAGATATGATGATAACTGAGGAAATGGTTAAGGACATTTCTATTTTAATTTCAATAAACGCATCACACGCTGGGTAAAAATTTCAGCAGATGACATTTTGAAATAATTTTCTTATTTTTACCAGTAAATAGAATAAGACATTTCATGCAAATTGTTACCCTAGGAGTCAATTTGCATGAAATGCCAAATCCTATATTCTGGGAAAAATAAGAAAAATATCATCAATTTGTCGTCTGATGAATCTGCTCATAGCGTGCTAAAATGCATCGTATTTACCCTAAATATCCTGACAAACAAGCCACAAAACATGGCATCTGATCAATCTACACTACTTGCATCTCATCAAGGAAGTTAAAGGGACATTTCAAGTTTTGGGACAAATATGGTGAGAAGCTGAAACATTTCCAATATTTAGGGTAAAATACGATATCATGTGGGCAGTCAAAATAGTCCCCATTGCTGAGACACCAATCAGTACCCAAAAGATATGTTTTGGCTGAAAAATAACAAAAATTGTCCTAATACGGTAAATGCCCTAAAATTCATACACCAAAGCTTCCAACATAAAGACATATACAAACAGTACAGACCCAGATCAGACTGCTCCTTGAGGAGCAGTCTGATCTAGGTCTACACTGTTTGCCATTCCACTAAGTATATTAAGAAACAACTACATAAAAAGTAGAACTTAGGCCAAAAAGATATGGACTTAAGTGTTCAAAATTTTTGGACATTTACTGTAATCATCTTATCTGGAGCTATAGAAAATCCCCTTTTTTATCTCCAAAATGATCTATCTAGAACCCTGACTTCAGAAAGGTTGCATTTTCATCTGCTGCTGATGGCTTGGAGCCATACCAGAAACCATTGGCACTGTCTGTTTTGTGTCTGTGTTGATATATAATGTAATGAATGAGATTACATCTCAATGTCATGTATCAGTCTGGCCGAAAAATGGAAACTTTTGGTATGAATTCTATCACTAAAACCTGAAAGAAGAAGAAGACAATTAGTTATGTAAGCAAAATATGCAATGTACAGTAAAATCTGTCCTAAAATCTGTACGCCGAAGTTTCTGACAAAATGGAATATGCAAACAGTGCAAACCCAGATCAGATCATGGTCTTCTTCACTGTTTGCCATTCTGCTAAGTATTTTAAGAAACTGCTTAAATTTTTAGAAACTGCATAAAATGTAAAATTTCGGCTGTAAAAGTATGGAATAAAGAGTTCAAAATTTTACGACATCTCCTGTATGCCCACATATTTACGAGAGCTCTGCAAGCACTTAGCAGAGGCATCATACACCCATGGCAACTAATGGATATAGCACATATACTGACATACTGTACAATTCAGTGCTCCAGAAGTAAACTTAAGTGGAGTGAGTTAGAAACCAAAATTTTGCCAATATTTTCAAAGGGGCCTTACTCTGCTAATATTTGGTGGACTGTAACCTCGAAAGAATTACAGACAACTCAGCCTAAAGACAAGTCGGCCCAGGACAACTCAGCCCATTAAAAACTTGGCCCAAGACGACAACTGAACTTGGCCCAAGTCACCTCAACTTTAGAAGACCTCTCCCTCCATAAGAATCAGACCAGGCACCTTGTAATGCATTAAATTAGCCAGATGGTAGAATTGTTACTGCTCTGTAACTGAGTGATGCAAAGTATATTCTTATGTCTCAGACCGAGTCGGAATTTGCAAAAGTATATAGATGATAAAATAGGTTCTAATTGAAATGGCATCCGTATGTTAGACCAGCTATATGTACATCGAGAAATCCCGGTGCTTTCTTGTCAGAGATAAAATCGATCCCATACTGGTCATTTTGTTTCGGCTTTTCCGTGTGAGCAACGAGAGAAGACGGCACTGTTTTCTTTATGGCATGTGGGATAAAGGATTGATCACTGATTTTCAGTGACAACAGGAAAATGCCAACCCTCAGATCCACCATTCCAGTGGGAAACTCGGCAACCCTCATTTCCCACTGGAACATTGAACCCTTGTACTGGGATTTTCCTGTCCCCAGTGAATTTCAGTGATGGATTTTATTTATCTCAAGCTATAAATAATGTGGCTCACTTACATATTCCATCATGCTACTGCTATCACATCTTTGTTTTGATAATCTCCAATGTAAACCAAGCTGAAAAGAAACAAGCCAATTTTAATGACAACCAACAATGTAAGTTTCATTCTGAAATGAGTTAGTATTTTTATCTCAAGATATTTGACCAGCAAAATGGACTGGATTATCTAAGATATACAACAGCCTGACAATTAGAAAATGTGCTGTATTCCATCTGCAAATAGCAAAAATCTATATCAGCCTGCAGCCTGGGATTTGCTCTTCAGAAAATTCTGCAAAATATGTCAAAACAAGAAATTTCAATAAGCACTGCTTATTAGATATCCCCTGCCCAGAAAACAAAACATAACAGACCAACCGACATTAAAACAGTATATACACACACACACACACACATATAACAAACACAGACAGTGCAAGGGGGGTATAAAAATAATGTGACAAGGCTGTCTGTGCCTTCACTATCTGCATGTGACTTGTGACTGGCTGTAAACTTGCTCAATTTCTGAGTCCACTCCCCTATCTCTGCTCCCCTTGCCCCCCTCCATCCATTTCCACCCTTTAACCATATGAAATATATAGTGTTGAATCTAGGGATTATTCTTGATTCTGGATAAATGCATCATAGCTGTTTATATATCTCAGAAATAATATCTGCAGTAAAAAGATCAGCGTTATATATGCATTGCAGTATATGACATGTTGTGGATACTCATTAGAAGTATCTCCTGTTGTTGGTACTCATTCAAGTTGCCTCAGTGATTACCCCAAAAGGTGTGCATTTTCATGGAGAAAAATGAAAAACATCCATACTTTTTGGCTAAAAAAGCAAGGTCAGATCTAGGATGATTTCTGAGGGGGATTCAATTTGATTAAATTAGCATACTTACTCTATGTATTCAGAAAGACAATCCTGAGCAAACAGTGTAGACCAAGATCAGACATGGCAGAATGTGGCCCCTGATCAGGTTCTACACTGTTTGCCACTCATCAAGCAATTTTATACACATTCATAGATTATTAAACAATTTTGTTGAAAAGTATAAGGTAAAAAGGGGTGTGAATATTTAGGATAAATATGGTATTTCAAATTTATCGAGTTTATCCAAAACGTTCCCATGAAAGTGAAATTTTGAGTTCAAGTGGGTCCACTGAACCCACCCCCCATCCTGCCCCACACCCGCAACCCATCCCCTCTGTTCCTATTTATCAAAGAAAATTAATGTTATTGTTACTCTTTAGAATTGTCTCACAGGCAATTCTAACCAGAAAAGGTTTATAAAAAAAAAAAAAAAATGCCCCCATCCCCCCTCCCCAACCCTGCAAGTGATGTCATTGTTATAGGTGACAGGCGTCTCGTCCTGTTCTACATTTCTACTGAGTAAAATTCAAATAATCCTAACGATACTGAAGTTTGAATTTACAGAGCAGATACAAAATCAAATTCAAACACAAGAAGGGGAGATAACTCCAAAAGTAAGACAGCCAGAGTTGTCATTCTTGTATGCAACACATCATCTTGTCCTGTTCTACATTTCTACCAAGTATCATCAAAATATCTCCAAGGGTATTCTTGTTACAGAGAAGACAAGAAATCAAATTCAAACACAAGAACGGGAGATAACTCAAAAAGTAAGAAAGCCAAAGTTGTCACTCTTGTATGTGAATGTCATCTAGAGCTGTTCTACATTTCTACCACGTATCATAAAAATATTCTACTTACAGAGTAGACACAAAATTATTACAAAGGCAGAGAATGCCAAAAGTAAGAAAGGCAGAGTTGTTTTTTCTTGTACGTGACACGTCCTCTAGTCCTGTTCTACACTTCTACCAAGTACCATCAAAATATTCCAAAGTATTCGTGTTACTGAGCGGACTCATTAGAATTGTCTCACAGGCAATTCTAACCAGAAAAGGTTTATAAAAAAAAAATGCCCCCATCGCCCCTCCCCAACCCCGCCAGTGATGTCACTGTTATAGGTGACAGGCGTCTCGTCCTGTTCTACATTTCTACTGAGTAAAATTCAAATAATCCTAACGATACTGAAGTTTGAAGTTACAGAGCGGATACAAAATCAAATTCAAACACAAGAAGGGGAGATAACTCCAAAAGTAAGACAGCCAGAGCTGTCATTCTTGTATGCAATACATCATCTTGTCCTGTTCTACATTTCTACCAAGTATCATCAAAATATCTCCAAGGGTATTCTTGTTACAGAGAAGACAGGAAATCAAATTCAAACACAAGAAGGGGAGATAACTCAACAAGAGGGCCATGATGGCCCTGTAACGCTCACCTGAGCAACATAGCACTTTGAGAGCCTGATCTAGAACTGATCAAGGCAAACATTCTGATCAAAGTTCAAAATGATTATATTAACAAGTAAGACAATGTAGCATGTTTAATGGACTATGAAATAAAGGTCAAGGTCAAATATGGATGACTGCACTCAAGAGGCCATGCTAAGATGTATGCATGTACTAAGTATCACTGGCTGTAGGAGCAATAGTTACTGAGAAACTGACCTAAACACAAACACTTCACAAGTACCAAATATCACTCTGTAGGACCAATAATTACTGAGAAACTGACCTAAATGGAACAACTTAAGAGAGTCACTGGACAGAAAACTATACATCACCTTGAAATCATCAAGACAAACATTTTGAGCAAGATTCCTGATGATCACTTCAAAAATGTGGCCTCTAGAGTATCAACAAGGTTTTCCTTTGAGTTGGCCATATCTAGTTTTTGATATCAAGTGACCCAGTTTTAAACTAGACCTAGAAATCATCAAGACAAACATTTTGAGCAATATTTATGATGATTATTTAAAAAGTGTAACCTCTGGAGTGTTAACAGTTTTCTGCTGATTTGGCCAGGCCACCTAGTTTTTGACCCCATGTGACCCAGTTTCAAACTTGACCTAGAAATCATCAAGACAAACATTTCGAGCAAGATTCATGATGATTGCTTCAAAAATGTGACCGGTAGAGTGTTAACAAGGTTTTCTGCTGACTTGGCCAGGTGACCTAGTTTTTGACCCCAAGTGACCCAGTTTCAAACTTGACCTAGAAATCATCAAGACAAACATGTTGAGCAAGATTCATGATGATTACTTGAAAAATGTGACCACTAGAGTGTTAACAAGGTTTTCTGCTGATCTGGCCAAGTGACCCAGTTTTTTACCCCAGGTGACCCAGTTTCAAACCTGACCTAAAAATCATCAAGACAAACATTTTGAGCAAGATTCATGATGATTGCTTAAAAAATGTGACCGCTAGAATGTTAACAAAGTTTTCTGCTGATTTGGCCCAATGACCTAGTTTTTGACTCCAAGTGACCCAGTTTTGAACTGACCTAGAACTCATCAAGACTAACATTTTGAGCAAGATTCATGATGATTGCTTGAAAAATGTGACCGCTAGAGTGATAACAAGATTTTATCCTGATCTGGCCAGGTGACCTAGTTTTTGACCCCAGGTGTTCCAGTTTCAAACCTGACCTAGAAATCATCAAGACAAACATTTTGAGCCAGATTCATGATGATTGCTTCAAAAATGTGACCGCTAGAGTGTTAACAAGGTTTTCTGCTGATTTGGCCCGGTGACCTAGTTTTTGACCCCACGTGACCCAGTTTCAAACATATCCTAGAACTCATCAAGACAAACATTTTCAACAAGATTCATGATTATTGCTTCAAAAATGTGACAGCTAGAGTGTTAACAAGGTTTTCTGCTGGTTTGGCCTGGTGACCTAGTTTGTAACCCCACGTGACCCAGTTTCAAACTTGACAAAGATATCATCGACAAACATTTTGAGCAAGATTCATGATGATTGCTTGAAAAAAATGACCGCTAGAATGTTACAAAGGTTTTCTGCTGATTTGGCCCGGTGACCTAGTTTTTGACTCCAAGTGACCCAGTTTCAAACTTGACCTAGAAATCATCAAGGCAAACATTTTGAGCAAGATTCATGATGATTGCTTGAAAAATGTGACCGGTAGAGTGTTAACAAGGTTTTCTGCTGATTTGGCCCGGTGACCTAGTTTTTGACTCCAAGAGACCCAGTTTCGAACTTGACCTAGAAATCATCAAGACAAACATTTTGAGCAAGATTCATGATGACTGCTTCAAAAATGTGACCGCTAGAGTGTTAACAAGGTTTTCTGCTGATTTGGCCCAGTGACCTAGTTTTTGACCCCAAGTGACCCAGTTTCGAGCTTGACCTAGAAATCATCTAGACAAACATATTGAGCAAAATTCATGATGATTGCTTCAAAAATGTGACCGCTAGAGTGTTAACAAGGTTTTCTGCTGATCTGGCCTGGTGACCTAGTTTTTGACCCCAAGTGACCCAGTTTCAAACTTGACCTAGATTTCATAGAGACAAACATTTTGAGCAAGTTTCATCAAGATTGGGTCAAAACTATGACCTCTAGAGTGTTAACAAGTTTTTCCTTTGATTTGACCTGGTGACCTAGTTTTTGACCCCAAGTAACCCAGTATCGAACTTGACCTAGATTTCATAGAGGCAAGCATTCTGACCAAGTTTCATCAAGATTGGGTCAAAACTGTGACCTCTAGAGTGTTAACAAACTAATTGTTGACTTCCGGTTTGGTGCTAATGGCGACATCCACGAAAATTTGAGGACAGATGATAAAAAGTCGTTCATGGATTAGATGAAACGTGATATATTAATATGCACACTTTCTGTTAAAGGCAGCTATCATATTCATCATTTAGATAAACTATGTTAGTTAACAGGCTGTTAATTTAATAATAGATAAATAGATAAGCGCCGAGGGTGAATAAAGAAGTACCCCACCCACAACTACCCTGTATTAAACTCTTGATAAAATGCCACCAAAAAAAGTAGATACTGAGTCAGTTAGGAAATCGGAATCTGAGATAGTTAAGAGATCAGAGACTGAAATGGTCAGAAGACAAAGTACAGCAGGGGCACAACTTGCCGCTGGACAAGCTAAGTCTGAAAATGACATGACAAAATTTGTAGAAGAGATAAGGGGGATGTTCAAAGATCTGAAGAAAGACATGTCAACAAAACTAAAATCTATTGATGACAAATTCTCAAATATAATTACAGAACTGAGAGAAGATATAGGAGGGGTCAGAGAAGAACTAGCTCAGTCAAATGCACAGATACAGAACTTGCAGAGACAAGTTGATGAGGTTGACAAGGGTATTAATTACCATTCAGATAAAGTAGATGATATTGAAAGGCAACAAGAAGAACAATATGAAGAATTAAATAGAAAGATAGATAATAAAATTGAGGAGTTAAATAAGAAAGTTATGATGATAGAAAAACATGAAAGAAAATACAACCTGATTTTCCATGGAATAGAAGAGGAAAGACATGAAAAATTGTATGATAAGATGAGAACATTCTTTGTGTCAGCCATGGATATTGACCAAGAAAGAGTGGAGAAGATTGTATTTAGTAATGGACACAGAATGCCAACTAAGGCTACAGGAATACCCAAACCTGTTATAATGAGATTTGCTAGTTTTGAAGATAGAGAACTGGTTATTTCAAGAGCTTTCAGACTAGCTGGAACAGGAAAGAAGATTTTATCAGATCTTCCTACAGCAATGAAGGAAGAAAGGGCAAGACTAGCCAAAGAAGCCTTTGATATTAGACAAAAGGAGAAACTAAAGACAAGAATCAGAGATGTAGGACTAGACATGGTTCTTGAAGTCAGAAAAAGTGAAAGAGATAAGTGGGTGGCAAGGAAGAATAAAGACAAAAAGTAAAATCATAATAGTCAATGAATTACTGTATCCTACTGATAAATAATTCAAACTGTATACATACTTTAAAGATACTTTGAATCTGGTTATTGTTCAAAGACTGAAAAATATTGAAGAGAGATAGATACATCTAGTGTAGACAAAGTAGAAGATAAAGTAAATGAACTACAGTAAAATTAGAAAATAAAATATAAAAGATGAAACCACAGGTGAAGCTACAGAACTAACCTTTATAAATCCATAACAACTGCTTTGCCTTTCATTCATTTTCTCAGTTATCACTTTTGTTCTTTATATATATATATATATATATATATATATATATATATATATATATATATATATATATAATGTTTGTTATAATACAAGAGTGAAATAAACATTAACCATTGTCCTGCTGACTAAATTGACATGCCACACCCATATATGACTATTAACCAATTATATGGCTTGAAATAATGTATTCATTTGGATTTGCAAACTGAAGGGCAAACAGTATGGGTCCAGATCAGATGACACCTCTAGAGGCCATCTGATCTGGCTCTACACTATTTGCAAAGGTGGAGGTTGCTGTGTTCAGCAGGATAGGGGTGAATATATACATAACTAAATATTGATGGAATGCATGCATTATAATTCAATCAATAAAATATGAATAATACAATAAATAATGTGAAATTTTGAAACCTGGTACATGTATACTCTGTATGTATTTATGCACATCTGTACTAAAATAAGTAAGATATGCACACTATTCTTTCATTTTTGCTTATCAATACTGACACACATTTGGATTAAAACTAAAATCTGTGCAATTTATATAATTGTTGAAAATATTTTCAGCAATATGAGGATAGAAATTTTATACAGTTTATGTGCAAAATTTATGCAAAATAGAATACACATGTACATGTATTTTCAGATGTATTTATGTACATGACCCTTGTTAAAAGCTTTGTCTATGATATAATGGATGATATGGTTACATTTATATGTCTTTAAGGTCATAAAAATGAAAACAAACAAACAAAAAAAAAATGAGACTGTAAATAAACAAATGATCATTATAGTTTTTACATTATGGATATGGATGACTGAACTATTCACAATGTTTATCATAACCCCTATTATATATGTAGTATTATATACAGGTGCAGTTCAAAACTATATACATGTATGCAAATATATTGGTTATGACTTGAAATGGATATACACAAATGTTTCATCTTTATACATCAAAATAAGAAAAATAAGACATAAAAGATGAAACCACAGGTGAAGCTACAGAACTAACCTTTATAAATTCATAACAACTGCTTTACCTTTCATTCATCTTCTCAGTTATACCATTATGTGATAAAGTACCAATACTTAAATTTTATGAACATAAATACATAACAAGAGTGTACATATATATATATATATATATATATATATATATATATATATATATATATATATATATATATATATATATGTGTATATGTATATGTATATATGTATGTATATATATATGTATATGTATAATGTTTGATGTAATACAGGAGTGAAATAAACATTAGCCATTGTCCTGCTGACTAAATTGACTTGCCACACCCATATATGACTATTAACCAATTATATGGCTTGAAATAATGTATTCATTTAGATTTACAAACTGAAGGGCAAACAGTATGGGTCCAGGCCAGATGACACCTTTAGAGTCCATCTGATCTGGATCTACACTGTTTGCAAAGGTGGAGGTGGCTGTGTTCGGCGGGATAGGGGTTAATATGTACATAACTAAATATTGAGAGAATGCATGCATTATAATTCAATCAATAAAATATGAATAAAACAGATAATGTGAAATTTTGAAACCTGGTACATGTGTACTCTGTATGTATTTATTCACATCTGTACTAAATAAGTAAGATATGCACACTATGCTTTCCTCTTTGCTTATTGATACTGACACACATTTTAGATTAAAACAAAAATCTGTGCAATTTACATTATTACTGAATATATTTTCAGCAATATGAGGATAAAAAAATTTATACAGTTTAGGTGCAAATATTATGTAAAATAGAGTACACATGTACATATATTTTCAGGTGTATTTATGTACATGGCCCTTGTTAAAAACTTTGTCTATGATATAATGGATGATATGGTTATATCTATATGCCTTTATTTTGAGGTGTATTTATGTACATGACCCTTGTTAAAAACTTTGTCTATGATATAATGGATGATATGGTTATATCTATATGCCTTTATTTTCAGGTGTATTTATGTACATGACCCTTGTTAAAAACTTTGTCTATGATATAATGGATGATATGGTTATATTCATATGCTTTTAATGTCATAAAAAAAAAAAAACAAAAAAAAAAGAAAAAAAAAAAAAAAACGAGACTTTAAATAAACATATGATCATTATAGTCTTTACATTATGGATATGAATGACTGAAATATTCACAATGTTCATTATAACCCCTATTATATATGTAATATTATATACAATTGCAGTTCAAAACTATATACATGTATGTAGATATGTTGGTTATAAGTTGAAATAGATATACACAAATATTTCATCTTTATACATCATATACATATAATAGATAGCATTATAGGGGTTATTCAAGCAAAAGTAAATATCCACTAAAAGTTTTAGGTGTTCTACAGTGGGTAGAATGA